>JBBPDB010000140.1:8254074-8264756 GCA_037974465.1 Brachypetersius altus
ACTACTACTACTACTACTACTACTACTACTACTACTACTACTAATAATAATAATAATAATAATAATAATAATAACAACAATAATAATAATAATAATAATAACAATAATAATAATAATAATAATAATAATAATAATATGTGTATGTACTGTAAAAAGTCAGATATGATGGTTAGATCTAGAACATACATCATACAGTTTAAAGAAAAATCAAATGTACACAATTTGCAATGTTGAGATATGAAAGTATTGGGACGCCTGATCATTAGACCAACAGAGTGGGAGGCTCAGGTTTTATTCTCGGCCAATGCACAGCCTTTGCTTTTGAAAAAAAAAAAAAAAGAATTTCACGGCATATTGTACTTATATAATTATGCCTGTGACAAATAACTAATCTTGAATAAATGGGGTTGATGTCGGGGTTCTGTGCGGCCCCTTCAGGTTCTTCCACACCGAACTCATCACAGTCTTGCAGGTTGGTTTTCATAAAACCATTCAGCAGCGGCAGAAATCTAATCATATACTGCACCCCAGTGCAGCACCAGGGTGTCATTGTCCGTCCAGTTAAAAGTGTGATGCAAAAGATACTGGCTAATACTAAAAGCAACACCAGCTTCTGTGTTTAAACATGTCTCTCAACCTAAAATAACACATCTAAAAACTTACCAACTATACATTTACATACGCTATATACAGAGAAATACTGATCAACATCTAGACAAAAATGTGTACTGATAAAACTGACAAAGATTAAACACAGTCATAAAATGTTTTATTTAATATGTTCAAACTCTAGAGTATTTTGCAGAAATGCAGTGATGGCTTATGTCTTCTGTTGATAAAATAATCAGTGAAGGGCAAGGTTGCAGTATAGGATGTATTTTTTATGTACTTGACTTTTATGATTAAAAAAAATAAACACAATCACAGTTAAACAGTAAATTGGAAGACCTTTAGTTTGAACATTTGCCTGAACGTTATTAAACAGCGCCACAGTGTCAGACTTCATCACCCCACCCCTCCCAGAGCTGAGACTGCCTCATCTGTGCCCGAGCGCTGTGTCGTCAGTGCGCAGCGTCATCAGGACGAGACTGGAGCCTTCCAGAATAGACCTACAGACGTCACGAGACAGTGACGCAGCACTTTTAGTCATTTCGCTCAGTATAAATATACACTTAATTTACAAAACTTTTAAATTGTTTTTAAAAGATACTTGTTAATCACTGATGACGGTGTCACTTCTTGTTGATGGTTTATTTTGGTGCTTATAGAGTCTAAAGATACAATAAAGCTCATTCTACAGTAGAATCAGTGAATCAGTTTAGTATCATATTACCGTTGTGTGTGTTTTACTTCATTGAAAATACTTTGGAACTGTTTTTAAAGCATACTTGTTGATCACTGACGACAACGTCTAGTTTATTGCGGTATCTATAGAGACTATAGATGATAATGAAGCTCGTTCTGCAGTAGAATCACTAAATCAGTTTAGGATATTTTGTTTACCTGTATCTTCTCTAGGTATTTGGAGATACCCTGTCAAGCCCTATAGTATTCTGTAGAGGACATCCTGGGCTTTCCAGAGATATAAGGTATAATGGTATAATGAGTTATAATGTGATGGGTTTGCATGCTGGGAACAAGGACTGCTATGGCAAGACATACATGAGGTGCACCAAAGAAAACATGCTTCCAGGACTATCATAGTTATGTTCTATGACTGTTGACCTTGCAAGCAACAAGCAAGAGAAGAGTGATGATTGAGAATGCTGTTGTTTTGATCAAATTGAAATGTTCTTGGGTTAATATCCCTTTTTTCAGTTTCTAAATTCAGTTCTATTTTCACACGGAAATCGCCCCATTGTCCTTTACAGTGGACATGCTGGGAAATTTAAATAAAAAATATATTCAAAGATGTAAATTGTAAGGTGATTTTAGGCCCAAATAGACAAGAAATCACACAAAAAAGAAACTGTACGACACATTTTTCTTCTGTTCTCAGGAGGATATAACTGTTTAAGAGAACATCTGGAAGGATTTGTTCATTTTCCTGAGTGGCATTCTCAGTTTAATTGAATCAGAAGGTTGATTAGCTGGAGCAGGTTTTGAAAGGAACTCTACCTTGTGGAAAGGGTTAAGATAACATTTAGCAGATATAAAGCCACGGTGTATTGTTTATTTACTTTTATTTACATTTACATAATATTAATCTTTTCATTACAACCTGAATACATATTACAAATAAAATGCTGAGACAACACAGAACTGTATATCTAAAATATATTATACATGAAGTAAAAACATGAAAAGAAAATGTAGAAGGTGGCTATGCCCTGCCCTATTTATTTTGAGCTGTAGATACAGGTAGGCACAGTACATGCCTACCCTCTGAAATTCGGAAAGAATAGTGTCTGGCTGAAATTTGTTTTGTGTCAGTGCCGTCATTGTATCATATCCAGTCAAACTCATTACTGTCCCCATAAAAGCCCCACCTTATTATCTCAGTCCTCCAATCACTGCTTAGCAACCATCGCTGTCTGCTGTTACCTCAAGCCTGCAGTTTGTTATGAGTGCACCCAGTGTTTAAAGGTCCAGTTGTGATTAATAAATCTACCTGGGGGACGTGTAAATGTGAGATCACTTTCCAGAGCCAAAAACAAAAAAGTAGTCACCAGAGGTCTATGAATTTGTTACTGCCAATATTATTTTACTACAAGAGCAACAATGGGCGCCATGTCAAAGCTACCATCTAATGAAATGCAAGACAAATGGCCCATGTTTTCATGCAAGCAGTGGCAGTATGCTTTCACGAAGGATGATAAGATTTAATATTTTTCTGTTGCTTTTTTCTCATTTGTGCATCTCAGCTGTCTGATTTTAACACGGTTACTGTCATAATTGAAAGCATTATAAGTAGAGTCTAATTATTTTGTTCTTTATGATGTGACAGGAACAGATCTCCCAAAAAGTTCCACTTTTACTTCATCAGTCCACAGAACATTATTAGAAAGAGCTTGGGGGTCATCATGTTTTTTTGTGTCTTTGCTTTAGTGTCCTTTCGATACCATTTTTGGTTGAGCAAGCACAGCCTACAGTTCCTCAAATTTACATTCACATTGACAGCATTTAGCACACGCTAAACGACTTTCATTCCCTATCTACAGGGGACAATCTCCCTGGAGAAACTGGGCTTAAGGGTCTTGCTCGGGTAGCCAGAGGTGGTATGCTGAAGGTAGGATTCGAAGCCATGACCTCTTGAGACATATGTCAGCAGTGGATGCACCCACTGTATTTGGTATTTTAAAGGGATGTCCGAATACTGTTGGAAATAGATATTCCTAATAAGAAAGCTTCAAAATCTGGAAACCATTAGCTGATTGGAGATTCTATATAAGCAAGCCAGAAACACGCAGACAAAAGGTTCAAAGTGAGTAAAAAAATTATTACCAAAATTATTCCTCTGCATTTAACCCATTGACCAAGTGAAGCAGCGGGCAGCCAGGAACACTACGCCCGGGGATCAGTGTGTGGTGACGGTACCTTGCCCAGGGTATCTCAGAGGTGCTTAGCAGTCTTGGGAATCAAACCCACGACTTCCTGATCGCAGGGCGAAAGCCCACCACTAGGCTACCAGCTTGTAGATTGCACATTATTGTATATTATATTGATTAGTATATTGTTCATTTACATAGTATTGTGTTTCATACTGTTGTGTTTAAGGGACACATCGACCGGACTCAAATTCCTTGTATGTGTTCACTCACATACTTAAACGCGATTCTGATTCTGATCTAACTACCTTGCACAATACAGTCTCAACCATTAGATGGCAGCATTTCTTTCTATGCTAATATGTAGTCCCTGTGGTCATTATCATCCGTTTCTCAGAACAAAGTAAATGTGAATTGCGGGAAATTCGTATTTTCCATGTAGTAATACAGAGCAAGCCGTTTTCTGGCATATAGCATAAAACCTCGAGGGACAATGTACACATTAACCACTGTTAGCTCAATTAAAACATATAGACCATGCTCATTGTCATTTGATGTACTACTTCCAGTATATATAGGTAGAGCTAATTCAAAAAGAGAATGATACTGACTGAGAGACTGTGGTCTCAGGAAAGTACTTTAACATTTCTCTAGAGAAAAGTGAAGTTATGGGACTGGAGTTGAAAATGCTGCTGTAGACCACTAGCAGGTAAAATGGACTCAGATACAAATGCAAAACAAGACAGGCAGAACATGTGACCACGCAGAAGTTCATTTGGCTTTTGTGACTTCACAGGTGAATTGCCACTGAATTCTTGGGGGAATTTTGTTAGGAATTTTTGGTGGTCCTGGGTTTTGGGTATGTAGAGATAATGGCTATCACTGTGGTTTGCTGAAGTCCTAGAATCTTGGAAATGGCTTTGTACCAGACTAACATATTCCAACATTTCTGTCTCATCTCCAGAATTTGTAGGAATTTGTTGGAATTATGACTAAATGAAATTAATTTCCTATTATTATTATCATCATCATCATCATCATCATCATCATCATCATCATCAATAATAATATAATAACAATAATAATGATAATAATAATAATAATAATAATAATAAGAAGAAGAAGAAGAAGAATAACTCTCTATAATTCTATTTTCATAGGCTATTAAACACTAATTCAGGAACAATATCGGGAATGGAAATACGTCATGACAAATCATGGTCAGTTTCCTCAAACAACTACCGCTTTCATTGAATAAATGTCACTTTTCTTTAATCTACTCTAAAAAGCACAATATTTAAGTGTTTTAGACCACACACACTTAAGACTGTGACCTGCTTGGTAAATAGATTGTATATGTTATGCATCATTTATGGATGCAGGTTTGAGCAAAGTCAAAGATCAACATCAGAAAATATATGCCTCCTTTTTAACACCACTGTGATTTTTTTATATACATAGCAAATGGGTGTACTTTTTAAAACCATAAACTCTCCATCACAACATCTCATTTACATATCTTAAAACACATGCATGCACACATCAATGTTGAGAAATGTTAATTAGAACATATGTGCAGACTTCTATAAAACTTTTGGTTTCATAATTTTTAATGCAAACACAATTTGTTTGTGAACATATTCAAGATTTTTGGCATATATAAGCATATATAATCACCAAAATCAAATGGTCAAAAACAGTTGGGCCTGAACAGGTTGGTCTAGTTATCCTACAAAGCCAGAACACACAGTCTTGAAAATATATAAATCTAAAGACATGTCACACACACACAAAAGCCTTTAAAGTTTTCATAATATTAATTAATGAATTATATCAAAATAACTTGTCATTTTATATACTGTACAACTTAAAACCTTTAAAATGTTTTATTCACATTTCATGAATTGTGTCACCAGAGAAGCTAAATTATATACCAATTTACTTTATTTTTTCAAGTGATCAGCCCTGAGATTTTATCATCACTTCTGGTGAATTCTAAACATTCATTTTATTATTCCATCTGCTGCTCAGCTTTCATTCATCATTCTCATTTTGGACCAATCTAAATGTCTTATGGTTTTACATTGTTTGAGTTTCCTAATAATTATTTTAAATTTGATTTATCTAAAACAAATGGTTTCAATTGGTAAAAACACCAAATTAAGACAAAAAAAGCAATGTGTCTATGCACTTGCCCCACAACAATGCCAGATAAATTTTAGTCCTCTGAGGTACAAACAATGTAATTATACCAAATGCTCAAATGTGTAACGTAAACATTAAGGTCCTCCTTTGAGGGATCATGATACACATTTAAGAAGTGACATGGTCCCTCATTGGAGGACCTTAAGAATGATTAAGGGTGTTAAAACCACTTTCACAGTGGATACCTTTTCATAGCTTTACTTTTCAAAATGGAACAATAAAATAAAAATCATTGTGTGCAGAGGGTCAGTACAACTTAAAAATAATATGCTGAATATGCTGAAATTATGCAATTATTACATGTTGTGCATGTACAGTGTCAATAAAGATAGCTTGTTTCTTGTATGTTCCCTAACTAAAGGCCATGAAGGGTACCACTTTGAGGGCACCACCCAATGACCCTGAAATGTGCCAGTATGCCTGTGCAAATTCATACAGAGTATTCAGTGTGCGCGCACACACACACACACACACACACACACACACACACAAAGAAAAAAGGAAATATGATTTAGACGAGAGGAGGTTGGGCAGTGTGTAACAGTGCAGAGTCATGCTGGTGGAGGCCGCAGGGGGAAAGATCACATTAGAGTTCATCTCTGATTCCTGTCTGCTTCAGGAGCACCTGGCTCATAAGCTGCTAATTCTGCTGCCAGATGGCACCTCTCACTGAACACCTGCTTCATCATTGGAATTCCTTTACCTCGCTCACACTGCTTGAATAGTAAAATGATTGTAATAATTTCATATCCCCCATTACACCCCCACCCCCCACACACACACACATATACACACACACAGACAGACACACACACACCACCAGCGTCGTCATAGCAAACATTTACGCTTACAAATTTGCTGTGGCTTTGTGCCAATATGTCTACGCCTCACTCAACCCTCTGTTTCTCTGCTTTGTAACAGTGTCTGTCAAACAGTGTCAGAAAGCCCTTTTCTGTTTTTTAGAGGCCACTCATCGTCTTTTCTCGCTTCACCAGTGGAGGGTGGCTATCCCCAGGCGACTGCCGTTTTTCGACGTCCTCTTTTTGTTTTTATATTGTGACACGTGTGCGTCTTGTGCAAAACAAATGTACATTCACTTCACACATTCTAAACTTCAGGGGTTTAACACTGAATCATAAGCATACTTTGAACACGCACCACTGTGAATTCACATACACTCATAGGTGTGGAATATGCAAAGCTTTAGGGAGGCATGTAGAGAGAAAGTTAACAGCACTGATGCTTTTCTGGGCTCCTGGAGAGGTGTAGTTTTGCTGAAGCTGATGTTGTTTTAACCTAAGCTCTATATGACATGTGTGTAGTATTGGGACAGTTACTATGGACAGTAGATGTCACACATTTCCCATGTGCTTAGCAAAAAATATATTAATATGTTGAAACATTCTTATAATACGATACAATATCGGTAATATATAATGATACACAGGTGCTTGATCAGCGCATTTTCTATTAGTATTCTAAATTAATCGCTTTATCTGTTTGCCCCTAAATTCCCTAATAGCGTGATATGCAGCAGAAGTTATGCGGAAAAATTCTGGAGTGCTCCTTTAAGCCTATATATTAATAAGCAGTGTTAGCAAACTATATGGCATTTAAAAGAAGTACTCCAGTATGATTTGATCTTGCATTTAACTTTATCATTAATGTTTAAATAATCAGGAAAAACGCTTTCCTTATGCTACCTAATCATTTAAGCATCCACCTCTCTGGCAAGTCATAAAGGGACCATTGCATGATAACTCCAACAGTAGTATGGCCTGTCGGAGTTCAGCAGCAATTTCACTTCTTTGTTTCTTCTGTCTTTACAATCAGCTGGGTGGAACCAGAAATGTAAGACAGACAGTGTTGTCTGAACTGGATGGTAATTACCATCACGACAAATTGGAGGGAAGAAATCCAACTTATTTTCTATTACGAGATAGTATTATTCTTGGTTAATAATCCCTTTATGCATGATTGAATTTTGATCGAATGGGTGCATGATAATTGTGCCTAATAAACCATTCCATCTGAAGGCTTGATGTGCTTTTCCGATTGGCCACATTGGTAATTCTTATTCAAAGCAAGGCATGAAAATAAACACTGTTTTTCAAAATTGATGCTTACATGTATAGGGATACGTGAGGCTTCTTTAAGAGATTAACAATTGACCTATATATCTGTGTGTGTGTGTGTGTGTGTGTGTGTGTGTGTGTGTGTAGGCAGAAAAATTGAGATAGGTAGGTACGGAGACAGATGGATAGGTCGATGGATGGATGGATGGATGGATAGATAGATAAATAGATTTACCTCATCGTTAAAATATATAACCATCTGTTTCTGTATGAACACGAAAACAGACCTTCGACTCGACAGACCTTCAGAGATTGATACTGATGACATAACCATAAGGTGTCTTGGGGTGGCAAACTTACTGGTTACTTTACTTGATTAGTAGTGACCAACAGTTCAGCTGTTGAGCTGCTGAGAGGAATTAACAGAGCTGAACATCTCAGAAGATCTTATCTCAGCTTGTGGGCACCACAGTTATTCAAAAGATTAGGAAAGAAGTGAGCAGAGACGCATGTGGCCGCGTGATGGCGCCCATCTTCAAGCTGAAGTGCAGAGAAAGTACCGTTTGCGCTGACGGCGCAAACAACTTACTGGCGCTATTCTGGCTGTGACTGTGCATGCGCACAGCGCACTTTCCTGCTCGCGAATTCAGTCAATCAGCTGTCTGGAAGATTAAACAGCAGCCTTTAAACGACTGTACATATCTAATAAGCGGTCAGGTCTGGAGCAACACTTTGCTGATGATGTTAACGCCAGTACACGAAAAGTGAAAGGCGTCCCAGTTTAGCTCAGGAAGAAAGATCAGCGCGTGTGATTCATTAAGAGGACGTCTCGCTAATTAGCGCTAAGTTAACCTGATTTCTCTTAATTAAAACATCTTTTCCCGTTTACGATGTGGATAGAAGCAGATCTCATGGGTTTTGAAATGTCTACAGCAGCAGATGGTCTGGCTGTGGATCATAGTTAACACTCTCTCCCTCTTCCACATCCCCGCACCCCGACCTGAGCAGAGATTAACGGACAGACAGCTCTTCGCACAAAAGCGACATTTAAGAGCTCCTGGTCCCGCTGGCTATGAGCGTGTTCTCCGTACAGGGTGGGCTGTGCTGATAGGTCCGCTTTGCAAAGACCCTCTGCATGAAGGATGTAGGGGAGAAGGCCTGTGCGCGTGTTTAGGGGACTTTTAACAAGAAAGTGAAGAGATTGAGTTCCTGCCCGACCTCATATCAACACTTACAGCCTTCACACAGAGCACATACACCCGAACCAGAGCAGGTTAATCTGAGACTGGCATGTGGAGGTCCGGTGTAAATGTGCAACACACACAGACACAGATGCTCACACCTATGCACACTCATATGCATACAGTTCTTATGTGACACACACGTACGTACACAGTGACAGTGAAAACACACACACGCAGCCACAATTCGTACAAGTACGCACATAATCATACCCATATAGGCTACTACGTTTGTGTAAACACACAGCGGCAGACACACGCACAGACATTCCTCGTGTGACACACATTTGTCCATACAATGACAGTGATAACACACACACACACACACACACAAACACACTATCAAAATAACTTTTCTTAACCCCCCTTATAAACAGTAGACACTGTCACAATGTCCCCCTTTTTCCTCGCACCCCCCTTTCTCTACATTCCCCAACACTCCTCCACTCCTGTACTCCTCTTTTCCTCTGAGTGAGGGGGCACACACACACTTTCCTCCTCTCTCCTCTCCGTTGTGTTTCATTAACACGCTCAAGTTGAATAATAAGCAACGCGTCCAAAGCGCGCACCCTTCATCCGCACAGCTGTAATTAACAGGGCAAAAAAAGCAGAGAGAGAGAGGGAGAGTGAGAGAAAATGCAAATGATTCCGCACAAAAGGCTTCTCACAAATTGGCGTCACCATTTCTCAAATTATATCATTACTATATTTTGAAAATGTTAATCTGTTGAGCGGATTTCCCGCGGGAGTTGAGTAAATTAGTTCTATTTCGGAGGCGCGCTGCAAAGACGAGCACCTCCGATTTGCTGATTACAATTCGCCTCCCCAGTTTGCGCTCCTTCAAGCATTGATAATTTTCGGCATATTAAGCACGTTTTAGCAAAAGGTGATAAGTCAGTTTTAATTGAAATGAAATTATTATTCTAATGGAAGTTTGGTTATTATTATTAGGAGGCAGCACTCATTTTAGATCCCCCCACCATCACCACCACCACCACCACCTTTTTTTAATACATAAACGCGGTGAGTTAAAAAAAAGAAAGATTTTGAAGGGCATTAGGGTGTCAGGATTGAATGAGGTAATTTGAAGGGAATTACTTTCCCTTCTATCAGAACTGAAGTGAATTAAAAGTCCAAATCAATCGCCTTCACTTCTCCATTCTACTTTGACAGCGGCACAATTACAGATAATTAGATGGAGGAAACTTTTAATTGTGGGGATTAAGACGGGGGAAAGAAATTTTTCAGGATCAGAGAAGAGGAGGAAGGGAGGAGAAAAGGGAGGGGGAGGGAGAACATTTTTGGGAGTGTTTCTCGCCTGCTCCAAATCGAATCAAAAGGCTTTTTTGGGGCGGCTTCAGACTGCGACTCTTTAATTGGCGGCGCATCTCGTACATCGTTCGCAACAATTAATTTGTATTTAATTCTATAATTATCATCAAATCGAATAACGTGCAACTTAATTTAGATGGTTAAAAATTAACGTGCGTGAAGTTAATTGAGTAATTAAACCCCTCTACTGCCGCCTATTAATTTGCTAGCCTAATTAAAAATGAATTTGATTTTTGTGTGCGTGCATGTGTGTATGTGTGCGCCCTCCCGTGTGTGTGTGTGTGTGTGTGTGTGTGTGTGTGTGTGTGTGTGTGTGTGTGTGTGTGTGTGTGTGTGTGTGT
>JBBPDB010000140.1:8268542-8286752 GCA_037974465.1 Brachypetersius altus
TTAATTAGCAATCGATACGGAAAGCGCTTTTCCACGCCGCGCATGTGACGTCACCGCCGATTAGCGCCTCTCATTGGTCCCCAATTCCCGGAGCCGGGGCTAATTATTGGAAGGCTCGCGCTGATAAAGTAGACCTCATCCCCAGCCCACAGGCCCCCCCACCACCATCACCATCATCACCACCACCACCCCACCATCCAACTGCCGACACCAAACACTAACACCACCACCACCGCCACCCCTCTCCCCACACCATGTCCCCTCCTCGCCGGCTACGCTCGCCGCGTGCTTTTTAAATTCTCATCACCAGCCTCCACACGTCGTCGTTTCCTCTTTGGCCGGGAGATGATGGACAGCAGGATACTGGACCCACCTCACGCGCAGTTCGGAGGCTCCCTCGGTGGGATGGTGAGCTTCCCCTACCACCTGAGCCACCATCCCGTCTACGAGCTGGCCGGACATCAGCTGCAGACGGCCGCCGTCCCTTTCTCCATAGACGGATTACTGAACGGCTCGTGCACCGCGTCCGTGGTCAACTCCAACCCTCTCCTGTCCACGGGCTGCGGGATGAATGGAGACAACCAGCAGTACAAGCTGACAGGTAGGGCTCCATCACACTGCTATTGCTGGAGCTTTTTCCTTTTTTTGTTCCTCCTTGCTTGTCTTTTCTTTGCTCCTCACAAAGGCGTTACACAGCGACACATTTTAGCCTGGAGGAAAACAAAGCGCTTCCTTCACTGTAATTTGTTTACTACAATAAAAAGCAAATATGGTCGCTTCTGGGATGTGCTGTGAACTGGAGAAAAATTTTAATCCGCTATTCTTTTATTAAAAGAGTTGGTGGCTTGCTCAAACGCAGCAAAATTGGCTTATAACTTATTATCATTGCATAATACCGCTGAAATGGGTTAATAAGTATTTATGATTAGATAATAGGTTATTATTGTGATAATTCATAGATTCATAGATACCAGTTTTTAATACTATCACTATCGGTGTTATTATTATGGTTCTTATTGTTATTATTAGCTTTAGTGGTAGTGTTATTACTATCCATTTTTGTTATTGTTTTTGTTTTTATTTTATCACCTTTTTACTGGTATTGCTGTTGCTATTGTTGTCAGAAAGTAGGCTGGTATTTTCTTTCTCGCTCTCTCTCTCTCCCTCACACACACACACACACACACACACACACACACACACACACACACACACACACACACACACACACACACACACACACAGATCTATGGAACCACACAGAGATCCACTTCAAGACTTCCACTGCTACTTAGGCCTGCCCCTGTGTGCTGTTCCTACTCTGACCTGCCCCGTGCTCTCCTCCTCAGATTCTGGAGATCCAGAGAAGGACAGTCCGGGCTGTAAGAGAAGAAGAACTCGCACCAATTTCACTGGTTGGCAGCTGGAGGAATTAGAGAAGGCTTTTAACGAAAGTCACTATCCAGATGTGTTCATGAGGGAAGCCTTGGCTTTGAGGCTGGATTTGATAGAATCCAGAGTGCAGGTAAAAGCATGGCTACGATTTCTATTCCCCTTCTGCTCTGTTGCTGAAATGAAACCGTATCATTACAGTTTGTTCGGTTGCAAATGCTGGATCATCAGCGTTTTCATGTCATCTGTGCTTTTTGAAAAAAAGAAAATAAAAAAATTAAAGCTGTTTTTTTAATGGTTTGGAAATTAACCCTGCATTCAGGGCTGAATTATGTGCCATGAATGATGGGTGTCCACCTTTTAATGCTGTTACAGGTCTGTCTTTTACTAGGCCTGTCTTTTACTGACAACAATGCCAAAACCTATCTAACCTGCCACCACAGAGACTGGCAAAAACGACAGCTTAATGAACTGATGGCACTTAAATGCCCATTTTAAACTCGTTACTGTTTATTTGGGTCTCAGAAACACACTTATGATCTAAGTCTTCACCGTTTATTATGTCTTTGTTGTCTTTTTAGGCTTGTTATGGTGCTGCAGGCCTACAGTAACGTTTGGTCTGATCTTATGAAAAAAATATTTTACACATTTATTACTGCTGCAGGATTTTGTCAGTTCTGTTATAATTTCTAGCAAATATTTAAACTTTGGCTATATTTGAATTTTTTGTCAAAGTTTGTCTTGGAGCTGATGTGAGAGTTTGAGTTGGTACTGATATACAGGCCAGCTGTAAAACATAAAAATACAAACAGAAGGCATGACCAAATTGCATTTGCAAACAGATAAAGCATATTAGATGAATTTACCAGTTTATTTAAAACTCTTTGCAACTGCTATATCTGTAACATACAAAGGCCCAATACATGTCAAAAACAGCTGTCAATTATTTTTACACTTTGTATTTTTATTTTTATTTTTAGGGCTAAATCATATTGACTTGGTGTCACTAACGGCTGATTTTGCCCATAGTAATTTCTTTTCATTAATATGTATTTTACTACATTTTTAACACATTGTTAGACTGTGCTGATAATTACTATTATATTGCATTAAATATAATGTGGCCTATATAGACAAGTATGTGTGTGTCTTTTAAAGGCCTGAACGCTGAAGCCCCTGTCCGGTTCTCTTGCAGGTTTGGTTTCAGAACCGCAGGGCCAAATGGCGCAAGAAAGAGAACACGAAAAAGGGGCCGGGGCGGCCGGCGCACAACTCCCACCCGACCACATGCAGCGGGGAGCCCATGGACGCGGAGGAGATCGCGCGACGCGAGCGGGAAAGGATGGAGAAGAAGAAGCGCAAGCAGGAGCGGCGGCTGCTCCGCGCGCAGGGGAAGCTTGTGCCGGCTGATCTGTTTCACACTCCCGGCTCGGACAGCGACAGCGGCGTGTCTCAGATCACGGACGGCGAGCAGAGCGCGTTGCCCTGTGAATCGAGCCGAAGCCACGCGCGACCGGCCTGCGAGCCCACGGCGTCCAAACTGCAGGACCAGAGAGACGCGGGCACAGCCGAGCTGGACTCGGCCGACGGCAGCCGCCCGGCCGGTCTGGGTCACGGCACCAAGTCGTCCTCTCTCCAGAAACTCAATCCGTTCAGCGTGGAGAGCCTGCTGGCGGACTCGAGGCCCAGGAGGAAGCCTGGTGTGGACTTCCCGGTGCCCCCCGCGCGGCCTTTGATAGGCAAGGGTCATTTTTTGCTCTACCCCATTACCCAGCCGCTCGGCTTCATCGTCCCGCAGACCGCCCTGAAAAGCCCTGCGGCAGGGGAGCCCGAGCACGGCCAAAAAGCTCTGACCGCAGAGTGTGCGGACAATGGCGCACACCTGGGTCACAGAAGCAGCAAAGAATCCTGCAGCACCAGCCCGAAGAGCCAGAGCGCAGAGCTGGCCAGACCGGCGGGGTCACCCCAGTGCAGCCAGGCGAATCCCCTTTCTCCCGGACACAGCGGAGCCTCCAGCCCGCGGGAGAATGAGCACGAGCTCAGCACCCCCGCCTCTCCACAGCCCGCGGACAGAACCGAGCCAGCGGCCCTGTACGACTATCACACCGACCAAGCAGCCACAAACACGGACCCAGACAAGGACTCGGTCGATGTCGATATGGGATAAAAAAAAAAAGTAGAAAAAATATAGGAATGAAAGAAATGGGCAATATTAGCCGGCGCTCTTTCGCTCTTTTCGCTCTTTCAAAGCTTAACCGAAGAGGAAAACCCACGAAGACATATCAAAACGCCTCTCTTTTTTCTTTTATTATTATTATTATTATTATTATTATTATTATTATTATGGGCTTGGCATATTATTTATATATGACATATCAAAAGGCCTTCCTATTTTAATTTTTATCGTCTTTGGTTTCTTAAAAAACATATTTTTATATTACGAGACCCTATTCGTTTTATTTTATTTTCCTTTTATTATTTTTCTGTTTCTATTTTTGTGAATTTATTTATGTGATAAATGCTTATGTTTATTTTTTCTTTTTTGCAGAGAACACGGCACACCAAAAGGCTGGTGTTTTTTTTTTAGTTAATTGTCTTTTCTTTATATTTTTAGTCAACATATTTCAATTCTGATTAAGGAAAAAATATCTGTGTGAACACTCTGTGTATGTGTGTGGTGGGCTAAATGTTTACTGAAAAAAACGTGTGGGAGGGGGGAAAACACACTAGCAGCAGCTCCCTGTATAAGAAACTGTAAAGAAAAACAAGACAAAACCTCAAACGTTGTAAAAAAGTATTAAGATATTTATATATGTAAGGTTTCTTTTTTCATAAATAAATCGATTGTATACAATAACCTCCACGAGTGTACGATCCTACAAAAAAGAGCCCTTTTCTATTGTGGGGCATAGGTAGCCCCCTTTTTCTCTTAAAACCCCGTGTTGTATTTGGTGTATTGCTTTAACAAATTTATTCATCTATAAGCCCCGCTGAAATGAGGTTACGAGCCGGAGGCGAAAAGACCCGTTCGACTCCTGCAGAGTTTTGATATGAAAGTAATTATTTTCCCGGTGGCTACTGCAGGGATTCAGTTTATTTTAGCCCGGAGGGTTATAATACATTACCGATTTCTAGTGATAGGAAATCACATAAACTTCCAAGAATAATAGAATTAGCATGAAAGGCTGGGGTGTCAAATTGAAATAGGAAAATAATAGCCCCGGCAGCTGGGAGTGTGTTTGCGCATATTGGAGAGGAGATGGGAATTCGTGGGGCGGAATTTTCATGAGCTTTTCACTTTGTCAGGGCCCTTGTAGTCGGCTATATTAAGATAGATGTTCGATGATATCCCTCATTGTTCTGTCGCTTATATTGATGTTCCTGCGTTATCAGCCTATTGATCACGCGTCGCCTGGAATGGGACGCGCCTATTTACAATAGCAGAGCGCATTTGTTCTAATAGGGGGCTGCAGATCCCGAGGGGCGCTGTGGGGGCTCCCGCACATCTGCGCCTTGGCAATATTAGCTATGCTGACCAGCTCCATAAAACCAAGCTTGGATAGAAGAGACCCCCCCCACCTTCGCCTCTACAAAAATTAAAATAAAATAAAATAATAAAAAATGAGCAATAATTAGAACACGGTTCAAATGCTTTAAACCACACAGTGGCTGGCAAACGCAATATTCCAAAAAGGCACCCTGTCTGCTGCTTTTCTTGTTTCCTCAATTTTTTTTATCCCCGAGCCCTTCTCTGTCTAAGTCCGATCGTGATTTGCAAATAAATTGGAAATAATCAGAGCTTTTGGGGGCCCGTGTCCTTTCACCAAATATTTGCATGCGTTTCGTTAGGCCACTGGGGTTAGCTTTGGAGCAAGAAGGACTTAGCATATGGAGGCAAAGCCAAGCACACCCTACATACAGAAACACACTGGGGTTGGATAATAATAATAATAATAATAATAATAATAATAATAATAATAATAATAATAATAATAATAATAATAATAATAATAATATTTTTTGTGTACTCAGATGCCAAGGCGGTGAATCAATCATTCAATGTCCCAACGACTACAATCCTAAACAATAATGCGAATAATTCATCCCCTCCTATGTGGTTCTGATTAAGCAATTACCGAAACAGGCTGTCATCTCATTCCCAATCTCAGAGTCGAGCGAGGAATAGATTCATTTCAGTCAATGAATTGCCTTTTAGGTTGAGGAGGAGGAATGGGATAAAAAAGCAAGTGTTTGGAAAACGTGAGCAGTCTGGATGTGTCCTTCAATTTACTGCATTCTCTCTCTCTCTTTCCTCTTTTTCACTCTTAGTAGTGTGTGTGTGTGTGTGTGTGTGTGTGTGGGGGGGTGTTCATGTTTAATTCATTCTGCAGTCTGAATGGGTGTATCGCTGGCTGCACACTGGTGGCCTTAAGGTGAAATTAGCGATTTGCTTAAGTAGTTAAGCTTTTGCCTGAAAGCAGCCTGCTGTATGATTCAAGACAAACTATCAATCGATAGGGCCCCAGCGCAGGCCTCCAGGAGATGTGTCCTCCATGAATCACACTTTATGAATTCAATTTCTACCCGGAGAAATTTTCAATTTGAACGCCGGATCATTATGGGGGAGTGTAAATTGTTTTTGCTCTATTATGCATCGGACGCCATCATTTTTCTTTCTAATTACGGAGGTGTCAGGTCGGGCTGTCATGCAGGCGCTGATTTTCAATTTAACTGATCATCATGCATTCATTTTCCCATTTGATAAATCTGCTATCTCGACGCCGCGCCATGCCTGGAATGTTAAGAGAGAGAGAGAGAAAGAGAGAGAGAGAGAGACAGACAGAGAAAACGAGAGAGAGAGAGGGAACAGCAAAGTAAATGGGGGTGTGTGTGCAGCAATAAGTGCAGATCAGGCAGCTAATTTAGCACCTCCTGATATTCCATCTCCATTTCTCATTTTCAACTCTCAAAGGAGAGTAAAGCAGCCCAAAGGCAGCTAGAGCTCATATTCAACAACACCAGGATAAAAAAAACACTCAGAAAAAAAACCCTGCTTGTTTTCCTCAACACGTTTTCCAAATTAGGACATCATGCTTAATTAATGCTAATTGAGTTCCTCAATAAGTGTTATTTTTATTTAATAGAATCAAATTCGAGCAATTAATTATGAAGGTGATTTCAAGAGCCCCATTTGCAACACCCAGCCTGGCCCCTCCCCTCTCAGCTTTGTAGATTAATTTCTTTTGTCATTTCATATTTTTCTTTTTTGTACCCCTAAACTGAGGGGGTGATCCAGATCCTTCAGGAGAGTTGCCATTAGGCCTGCTCCAATTATGAAGATGCAGTTTATTAGACTACATGACTCTGACTTATTACCTAAATGTTTAACACTCATTTCTGGATCTTCACTCTTTAACCGAGATGTTGCAGTCATTTTATTGTAGTTTGTGTTGTGGTCTTTAATGTGGCCTGACTGATGAAGGCAAGAAAGCAGACTTCTAGACTGTGAAGAGGACAATTAGACACACTGAGATTAAATTTATACGTACCTTAGATAATGCATTGATTTTAGAGCCCAATATAAGTTTTTGAACAAAATCATATATATTTGAGGATGGGTGGTGTCAGGATGATCCTGGAGAAAAGAGCTGGGAAGCTCTAATAGCAGCTTCAAGCCTAATAGCTAATTCCATCTGATTCTGTTTTTTAACATTGTAGCAATCAAATATGTGTATTGATGAGAACAAATTGGTTAAAGGGAACCCCACTTCATATGTGAAAAAGTGTGTAGATCAACATTATGAGCCCCAGAGCCCTCTACCACAATCACTTCCAATTACTAAGAAAACGACCCTGTAATTTGCTTGTTTACTCTATTGTTAGAGCCTCAGGCGTGCTACTCCTCCCACTAGCATTTAACATTAACCTAAATATTTACATTAGACCACCTATAATGATGAATAAAGAATACATTATATTGCAGGATTGTGAAGGATCTGTTTAAAAATGTTATTATAGATAATATGCAATATGAATAAATAATCAGAGAGACAAATAGACAGGTGTAGGGCGCTGGGTGTAGTGTTGATGCTGAGTTGAGAAATTAAACTACACTGCAAGTCATGGGTGGACAATTGTGTCAGTATTTTCATGATGGATGGGAATTCATCTGATTGGCTGGATAAAACAACAATCATAAAATCGTTAAGCCTGGTGAACAAGACCCCATCATCAAAGTGACGCCTGATTCTTAAGCATGATATAAATGTCAGCAAAACTTTCACGTTATGGCAAAAATCAATTTAGGGATCAGCCATAAAACAATAGGCATGCCAATTATGATCCAAGGATGCATTTGTATGGCAGAGATAAGAGCGGCTGGATGAATGGGCACGCTGTGTAAAATAATCCTAAAATGCATGGCGGAGTAGCTGCAGGATGGGAGCCAAATGTCAAGTGCCGTTTTAAGTGATTGTGAGAAAGATCCAAGTGGCACTGCTCCTCTCTGGCTACCAGCATTACAGCCTTGTGTCATCTAGCCTGTAATCACTTTGCATTCCCCCACCTCACCCCCCACTCTTATTGGAATAACAATGAACTTTGATTTGAGTGGCCCGCACAAAATGATGGATGATTAATTGTGGACATTTGTTTTCCTGAACACAGATCACTTTCAGTTTACCAGTAAAATAAGTATCAAACGGACAAACCAGACATTTGAAACAGGATATGGTAATATCCTATCTATCCTATCTGATTAACAGCCTACATGTTTTAAATATTCCCAAACCTGTCAGATTTAGTGCAGACCAATATCAACAATAATTAATTATCTCATAATCTCCAATCTGGCTGGCTGCTTATGTGTGCATACTCACGCCTCAATAGAGCATAATAAGATAAAGTCGATGGGTGGTGGACTTGCAGAGAGGTCACAGTCACAGTTGGCTATGAAATTTATTAGATTCAGCCTAAGAGATAAAGATAGACCCAACACTTCAAAACAAACTAAAGACAAGGCGTTCAGGTAAATCTTAGATAGGAAACATTTAAAGCGTACCTTCAGTCCATTTGTTTAATGCATCCACAAATGTTGGCTACTAATTTCTCTCGTATTTACTATCGTTTTCCTTGTGTGAATTGGTGTAAGTCAGCATTGTGAGCTGGTGTAAGTGAGCACGGCCCAAACACTGGCACTATCTCCCCTGGTCATTGAGGTTATTAAATACCAAACAAGCTGTTACTGCTTTGGTCTTCCCTGCTAATTATCACCTTGTGAGATGTGTTTCATTAACCGATTTCATCCAATAAACGACCCAATTCTAGCCAAATGAATGTTCTTGGGCACATGTCAATTGTTTTTGTGAATTCTGGATAGCTCACCAGTGAGTCCAGTTCACATAACAAAACTAGACTACAAAACAAGTTTTTGTTAAAGAACAGCTGCACAATTCTACTGCTAATATTAAAATGCCATTTGATGGGTCTCATTAAATGAAGTAATATGAAATCTTCAGGTACTGTATTGACCCTACTGTCTGCAGTACGTGCACTGGTATAGGATATGTGCAATATATGCAAAATGCACCTAGAAAGCCTGGCATGACACAGACATATGATCCTTAAATGCATAAAATATTGTATTATGTTAAGTATATATTTAAAGCTTCTATTCAAAGTTCATAAAAGAAATGCATCACATTAACACCTTTTAGAAGTCACTTATAAACAACCGTATCCGAACAAACATATTTTTTATTGTCATTATTGATATCATTAATCATTATTGTTTGTCTTTGTCAAAATAGTGTATATATATATGTATATTATCATGGGGCAGAAAGTGAGAGTAATATTGTTTTTAGTATATATACCATTCACAATCATTTGAACAGTTCTAACAGTTGTAGCAGTTACCATTTATGCTATTCATTCAATTGTAAAATAGAATGAACGAACAGATACAAGTTTATGCCCAGTAAAATACCATATGAAGTAATACTACTCAATGTACCTAAAAAACAAGCAAACAAAAATCCTTTTTAAATAAAAATAATGTACTTTTCCAGGAAAAAAATAATCAGTTCTAGATCTAACCTATTAGTGAATAGAGGACGTATCTAATTGTAGACCTTTGTTATGAAAAGAAAGAAAAGTCAACTGACATGGTCCAAAGCAAATAAAATGCAAATATATAAATTAAAGATTTGAAAAAGTCACACACTCTAGGTGGCACTATTTTGAGAATGGCAGCAATATCAGCCACACTGTTGTTTAATGTGGATACAGCCTTTGCAAAGAAAAACCAACATTTTTAAACTGAATGCACATAAACTGGACAATGGACAATCGTTCTCCAGTGTGTGCTTACATAAAGGGCCCACATTACAGAAACAGAAGAATGTAAGAAGGTAACCTTTCAAAAACAACCTATTCATTTCCCAGTTCATTTGATTTGTATTTGACTTGAAAACTAGCACATCTCTATGAATGCACCTTTTCAATCTACAGTAGTTCAGACCCATAACTTCATAATGAAGTTACATATTCTTGCTTTCTAAATGAGACACAATTCATGGCAACCAATCAGAGGTCATATACAAATCATCCCCAGTCAAAACAAAACATTGTCTCTCCATTTTTGTTAATTCTTTCTTTTTAACAGATTTAGAAAACTTGAGCTGTCCTTTCCATTCCTTGAAAATATTATACTGTAACATAACCACCTCCTGTTTTTCGAACATCAACCTACACAAACATTGGCTAATAAAGTAGGACAGGAGGTGACACTGTACCTTTAATTGGACAAAACTGGTCAAATGGATGAATAATTGGAGAACTAGATTGACTAGCAGACAGTGTTTCCCTTTGGTTGTACTATACTAGGTTTGCCTAGGCGTTTTTCTTCTAACTGACCATTGCTAGTCTTGCTCAATATATCAATAAAAAAGGCTGGGCATAAGAAAAAGTCAATAGCAAGCCCTGTGTAAATAAAAACAGCTGTAATGTCTTTTTGGTTGGAACAGATTGAAGATAGCATCATATGGTGTACTTCAACCTGTTCATGACCAAATCTTAAAATATAGCCTGCTGCCAGCCCCTTTAATTGAATCCAGTCCAGTGAGATCCAAACAGTCCAGTAGAGAGACCTCCGCTCAAATAAAGCTCAGTTGCAATAAACATTACAGTCAATAACACTGCAGTTAAAGCTAACCTCTAAAATATATTCTAGCTTTAGTTTGCTACTATGAACATTATTAGTCAACTGCACAGTGCTTCGACTTTTAGATGAAAACAGCCTGTGAAATGAAACATACACAGCAAGCCACCTACTGAAATTGACACAGCTAACTCCACATACAGTAAACGCACAACTGTGAGCAGACACTTCAAACTCATTCTCACTTCCGAGCCGATTCATTATCAATTAGAAGTGAAAATGGAGCTGGGTGGGAAAAAAGCCTTAGAGGCTCAGCACCTGTATGTTCCTCTCCGGCACTTATGTGGCACAGTGATGGCTAAACCACTCGCCGGTGATTTAGAAAGCGCTGTGTAAACAGGCATTTTGCTCCCCCTGTCTTCCCAGGGACTCTGGGCTCTAGAGGTTAATGAAGTGTGAAGTGTGAAAACTTCTAGAGATGGGATGAGTTAAACAGTGTTTCCAGATGTTAAGGCAACACTGTCCAAATCTATTTGGGCCTGTCAGGCCTTTATAGGTCGCAAATTACTCTAGTTACGGGGGAGATAAATAAGCTCCACTCCGATCATTTGCTGGCATCTTCCCCCCCTAGTCACTGCACTGAGCCTGACAATCTTTAAACACTGTTTTGAAACAGAGTACAATCTAACATCATACCTTATGCAGTTTTCATACCCTAACATAACCAAAACAAATTCTGGTTTCTTTAAAATCATGATCATCGCCATAAACACTGATATTGATCAAAGTCTAAATAGCCCATAGGGCACAGCCCTGTGTACAAATATGAATCTTACTTCATTGTAAATTGAAAAATTGTCATGTACATTTCTTGAGCAATTACTGAACTTATATTCCATTACTATTGGCAACTTACAATGCATGTTACAAATACAAATATAATTATGTAATTCTCATTGATTTTAGTCAAAGCACATGGTAGTCTGTCGGCTGCTAATCATTCTGCTATATATAGTATTTATCACACAAACGTTATTTAGTTTAAAGGACCCACATTTCTTTACATTTTTCTTTTATTTAGTTTCTTCACTCAAGGTTGTCTCATTTATGTGGTTTTATATATCATTTTATATATCACAATTCGGTTTCACATGACCATTTTCAAAACTCTCCATGTCCCTTTTTGTAACTTCGGTGTGTATGGGCAGGGCTAAAACACTACAGGCTGAATGGACAACTAAATATTGTTGGTTTTTGTGACATCACAAAACCATTGCTTCTTAATTGATAAGCGTAATTTCTATGCATGGATTGTATAGGCTAGTGAACAGTTTATTTCTGAACATTTGAAACAGACATCATGTACAACATTAAACTCTTATTTAACAAAGAATACATATCATTACCATGCTAGGGACCCTTTAACAAAAAGGACAAGAGGTGAGTAAAGTAATTTAACAAAAAATGTTGTAAGAATAGCAGAACTCTTTTTCATTATGTTTTTAAATCTGTTTTTTTAAAATGCTCTTTAAAGAAACATAATACGTACACATAAACATATTCATATACACATACTTACATATACAGATACAGTACACATAGATATACATATTTAACAGGATCTCTTTATAGATGTTATAGATGATGGAGAGAGGTTATTGAACATTTTAGCATTCATTTAGTTCTTTCAGATAGTTTTCACCATTTTATAGATCTATGGGCAGTCTACACGCCATTTGCAATTATATTTTTTAGAACATAACAATAAGAAAATGGTTTGATAGGACAGAGAAAGAGACCATATAAAATAGTGTCTAAATATATCTAAATAAAAATCTGTAGAAAAACATCAATATGAAAACACACTACGCTATAAACACAAATGCTGCGTATAAATACTATGAATAAGTAACACAGTTAAGTGAAATCTATGACATAGTTAGGAGTATGTCATTCCACTTAGTAGAGATCAGTAGAAAATAAATAATATTAATATTGCGCACGTAAGACTTTTGCACATAAGATTTTGCATCCATTTATAAAAACACGGCTCATGGTGAGACAACTTCACATAAGATACTGCACGCAGTGATAATGTTTTGGCACCTGATAAGAACATTGACCAGTATTGTACATGGCAAATTACACAACAATAAAGGGAATCACAAAAAAGTAAATGTGTAGGTAAGGTGGTCAGATGGTCATAAAAGAGTGTTTTTGTTATTTTGTCATGGTTAATATGTTCAACAAGGAACAAGGGTGGTGACTTTGCCAGTTCTTATATATTAATAGACTTGACAAGATTTAACACGAGGCTTCACTAATGGTGTATAGTAAGAATGGCAGCTTTACTCACTGACCTGCCACCTGTAGTGTGTTGTTTTGATGTCTTTGTCTATATACTTCATTTACTAAGTTACACTGCTATCATCAAACTTTTCTTATCAGCACTGTTCCATGTGAGAAAGTTATCATGTTTTTAACAATAATGAACTTTGTTAAACTAATTGCTACAGCAAAATGGCTGCATGCTTTACACATATGATTCATATTTCCTGGCTATGGGCTTTAAGTGAACCCTGTCCTGCAGTGTGGGATGTTGGCTAAAGGTTATTAACTATGTAACCAGAGGAGACCCCCAAATTATTAGAGCAGTTGGCCCTGGTTAATCAATGCATTAATTTTACAGTCAACATAAACATTTTCATCGACAAATATGAGACACTTCAGTAAGAAGTAAACAAAATGGTAAGAAAACAAAATGGTTTTCCTATAAGGCAGTTTGTAATGCTATACCTAAACGCTTGTGTGTTTTCCTTGTTCTAATATTTTTGACTGAACTCATAAGGCCCCATGAGCTGAGTCATATATGCTATAGATGGAAAACCCAAAAATGTGCAGTGCATGGTATCCTCCAAACTTGGACTGAGAATAACCGCATTAAGATCCTTTAGTCACTGTGTCACTTGTAGTCTATAAAATAATACAATATGGATTACTTTTGGACAAAGTCTTGTAATGGATTCTAAAATTCCATGTTTCAAGTCAGTCAACTCATTGCCACGCACTCTTCAGTTAGAGGTTAAGCTTTGTTATGGAGCTTAATAAGATAACTGTTGGCATTGATTTGGGTCAAGCCCAACCTAGCAGGACATGAAAGAAATTGCCATAGGCTATAGTTAACCTAGGGATAATTAGTCATTATAATTGTACTCTGAACTATTAACCTTCTCCATTTCACACAGAGAGGACACAGGTAGCCCTTTTCTGTTAGGGACTGCTTCATTCAAAATTGGGCAAAAAAGGAACTTGCTTAAAAATGATTACTTTAAGACCAAAATATTTCCCCCTGCTATTGCATTTTGAATCCAAGCTGTTTATGTGTGTCATTAAAGCATTCTTTAGCGGTAGGTTATTAGAAGGTCTTAACTTGATCAGAGACTGATGCTATAGATACTGACTGAATCTTAAAGGACAGGGTCAGTTTATAGACACTGCATTGTACGTTTTGCTCAAAGAACATATCTTAGGATTCAAGGTTTCACACAATGTTTCAAAGAACCTTTTGGGGTGGCGGTAGCTCAGTGGGTAGGATACCTGCCTCCGGACCAAGAGGTCACAGGTTCGAACACACATGCACACATGCACCTTCAGCATACCACCACTGGGTCCCTGAGCAAGACCCTTAACCTCAAGTTGCTCCAGCGAGAGACTGCCCCCTGTAGGTAGGGAATGGAAGTCGCTTTGGATAAAAGCGTCTGATAAATGCCGTAAATGTATGTGTATGTACTATATATTTGAACGAAATTGACAACTGAACTGCTGTAAATGCAGCTTGAATGGAAACAATTAACACATCCAACCAACATTACATTCCAGGTCCATTACAGTGGCTATAAAACAGCAATTCTCAATACTCTCCATCTCACATGTCTCTAGCGATAACAGGAATCATGCGAATCTCAGTGTGTTCAAATTAGTCAAACTTGTAAAAGCCCTTATTTATCTTGAGCAGAAGCTGTTCTCAGAACTGCTGCCTGTCTGGCGTCGCAGTGTTACAGCGGACAGACCTGACGTAACACTACTGCGGATTTCTGATAGGCTGTCATCTGCTAAACAACCAATCACGTTTTAGAAAAGTGAGACAGTAACACCCACTTTTAGAAGTGTAGTGAAGTGAAAAAAAAAGACTACAAGTGAAGTAAAGATACTCAAAAACTGTACTTAAGTTTAGTACTCAAGTAAATGTACTTTGTTACTGTCCACCTCTGTTTACAATGTAACAGTAGAGTTATAGTGCAGCAGACTACGGACTATGAGGAAAGAAGAAAAACAGTGCAGATGTCCAGAGGGTACCTGCGGTGTAAAGAGTAAAGTCTGGTTTCGCTGGGGGAGCCGAGACAGGTGTGTTTAACGTGTCGCCTTAATCTGAGCACGAGCACAGAATAATGAGACACGGCTTCTTCAGAAAATATGGCCCTGTTTAAATAGTCTGGGGGATTACGCTGTTTGTGCACGAGCCGAGGGTTTGCTGACAAAAAAAAAAAGTTCATGTGTAACTTGATTTGATCCGTCCTCGCCGCAGCCTGAGCTCCAGAAACCAGAACACCTCCTCAGTCTGCAGAGCTTCTGCGGAGCTGCATGATTCTGCAGGTCAGTGTACTTTCACTGCACGGCACAATCGTAACGCTGCACTGGACTGGATAGATAGACAGACAGACAGACAGACAGACAGACAGACAGATAGATAGATAGATAGATAGATAGATAGACAGACAGACAGACAGACAGACAGATAAATAGATAGATAGATAGATAGATAGATAGACAGACAGACAGACAGACAGACAGATAAATAGATAGATAGATAGATAGCTCTTGCATGTTTTCTCATTCGTTTATGTTTCATAGTTGAGGTGAGCACTGTGTGACACTGGGATGCTTCCTGTCATCTTTTCTGAAATCTACAATTTATTTAATGGTAATATAAAAAATACATGTACAAATACACACTCGTGCATTACAACTGCTGTGTGACAGTTATGCTGCTAAATTTTGAGGGTGTGTGTGTGTGTGTGTGCATGGAGGGAGGGGAGGGGGATTCCAGCTGGATTTGGGCTGATTTGTTTATGCTGCCTGGTGAACCAGAGAGGAAGAGAGAGGCAGAGAGAGAAGCAGAGAGAAAGTTCAGAGAGAAAGAGAGAGAGAGAGAGAGAAAGAGAGAGAGAGACCCTTCACACACTCTCCCTCTCACTTTGTCTCTGTCTTTCCTTCTCTCTCTCACACACACTCACACGCTCAATAATTTTCTTTCTTTCTCTTTCTTTCTATTTAAAACCTGCTTTCATCCCTTCTTTCTTGCTTGCTTAACCTTATTCACTTTCATTCTCTCCCTCTATTCCTTCTTATTGAGTCTCTGTCTTATTTTGAGAAGTAGAGGAAATTCAATTAGTGTTGCTAGATGACCCTTCGGTATGACCTTTGAACCATAATTAAAGGGTCAGGTGATTACACAGCGTTCAGGGATTAGTGTTTTCACTTTGGCAGTGACTGTGTGAGTAATTCGTCCTCTGGGGCTTTTTCACCCACAGCTTATGTACTCTCTCTCTCTCTCTCTCCTTTAGAGGGCAGGAAAGAGGTTTGTTTTTCCAGGGTCATGGTGGAATGAACAATGAGTGAGCAAGCAAGCGAGAGAGAGAGATAGAGAGAGAGATAGAGAGAGAGAGAGAGAGAGAGGGAGAGTAAGGAAACATCCTTTGGAGCTTCCTATTTCCTGCAACTCTTTAAATCTGACGTCCTGTTGTAGTGTCCAGAAAACTCACCTGTGCTTAGAAAAGGAGAGATAGAGAGAAAGAGAGAGAGAGAGAGAGAGAGAGAGAGAGAGAGAGAGAGAGAGAGAGAGAGAGAGAGAGAATTCATTCACTGTACAGCCTGAAAGTATTCAGACACAGTCAGTCTCCTGAATTGATCACTTGTAAATTGTGAATGTGCATCAGAAGGACCCTAATCCACTTGCATACATGTTTATGAGGGACAGATTTGTGTTGTCAGCAGGGTGATTTTTTTTTCTTTTTATATCCAAAAGGATAGCTGATCTTCATCCTTTGATCAAATCAGTGACAACCCTTGACATGAGCAGGAGGTAGGACTCTTAATTTGTGTGTATATATATATATATATGGTTCCACCTCACTTTAACAGGGACACTTCTGCTGCTCCCTGATAAAATCCTATACCCCTGTATAGACTGTTCTATAATTTATGCACACACACACAGAAGCCAATCAGCAGCAAGGAGAAATAAATAATGTTCTCAAATTGGCTACTTTCAAATCTCCCGCCTCTGAGTACAGGTGAGGGGACATGGTGGGCGAGTTCAGAACATAACAAAAGCAAAATATGTGGAGGGAAAAAAAATCTATTTAATTACAAGCTCTCTGACTGAGTAATCTAAATCTGCTTTAGCACTTTTTTTATCCATGTGTAATAGCCATAGCAATCAAAAATATGACATAAAAAATGATTCAGCTTAAGTGTGTGATTAAGTGTGTGCACAAAGTTAATCTGTGGTTTTAATATGTGTATATAAAGGAAATCTGTAACTGTAACATTTAATAATGGAGCCCAAGATCAGAGCCCAAGTACATCGGATAAAACCTCTCAGAAGAGCGGAGGATCTTCAGCAGATGATCTTCAGGAAAGGATCTTCAGGAGAGGATCTTCAAGAGAGTTTTTTCAGCAGAGGATCTTCAGGAAATTATATGCAGCAAAGGATCTTCAGGAGGATCAGGATCTTTTTTTTCAGGAGAAAATCTTAAGCAGAGGGTCTTCAGGAGAGAAGCTACAGGATAGATTTTTCAGGAGAGGATTCTTAAGCAGAGGTTCTTCAAGAGAGGTTTTTCAGCAGAGGATCCTCAGGAAAGGATGTTCAGGAAATGATCTTCAGGAGAAAATCTTAAGCAGAGGATCTTCAGGAGAGGATCATTAGGAGAGGATCTTTAGGAGAGGAATAAAATGATTTGATACAGAGGGAAAGAAAGATGGGGAAAGAGGCATGGTGGTTTTTGTTCCTCTGCAAGAGAAAAAGTTGTCCAGATGTTTCCACAGGCAAAGTCTTCCTCACCCTCACTCCCTCACATTCTAACCACTTCCTGTTCAGAGGGAAAGAAAAAGACAGCATGTGTTCCAGGGAGAGTGATGGAGAAAGAGAGAGAGAGAGAGGAAGAGAGAGATGGAAAATAGGACATTATAGAGAAATTGAAGAAGAGAAAGAAAAAGAGAGGGAGTGAGAGAATAAGAGAAGGAAAAGGAAAGGGAAAGAGAAAGGAAAAGGGAGAGGAATTGAAAAGAGGAGGAAAAAGAGAATGAGAGAAAAAGAGAAGAAAGGGAACACAGAGAATGAAAAACAGAGTGCAACAAAGAATGAGACAGAGAAAAGAAAAGTAAAGAGAGAGGGGAAGGAAGAGAGAGGGAGTAAAAGTAATGCTCTGAAAGGTGAAAGTATAAAATTGAAATGAAGAGTCACTGGCACTGAGCCAACTCAGTGTTTCAATGGAGAAATCAACTTTAGTCACTACAGCAGGTGATCTGACGTGTGTGTGTGTGTCTGTGTGTGTGTGTGGGGGGGGGGGGGGGGGAACAATGCAAAGGACCAGCTT
>JBBPDB010000140.1:8289538-8312324 GCA_037974465.1 Brachypetersius altus
TGCCCCCTGTAGGTAGGGAATGGAAGTCGCTTTGGATAAAAGCGTCTGATAAATGCCGTAAATGTAAATGTAAATGAGATTGTGTGGAGGTTCTTTAAACATTAAAATGGTTATTCATACTTGTGAATGTAATTAACCAAATAAGGTTCTCATTTGGTTATTTAAAAGGGCTAAAAAGTTTCTTCATGCAATGTTACAAAGGGACCACTTATGACTATAAAACGTTGCAATGAAAGATCCTTTGGAGAGTTAAAAGAACCTTCACACAATGTAAAGCCGCAATTTAGAACTGTTAAATTGGTAAAAAATGCTTATATTTTGTGAAGGTTCTTTCAACTTTAGAAAGTTGTTCTCGCACACAAATCTCTTCAGCATTCTTTAAAGAGCCAAACCAGTTCTTCTATGACATCATGCTAAAATCCTCTGAGGGAGCTTTTCTAAGAGTGCAAAAGGGGTTTGTTCAAGAGAATTCTTTTGATACCTGTATTTTTGAAGGCAGCCCATGGGTGCCGGAACCATAAAACATGGGGGGTGGGGTGGGTGGGGACATATCCTCCCCGAACATTTTGTTTCCTGGACAAAACCTGAGACATGCGTGCAACCTCCAACTCCACCACGGACAAGAGTTGAGACGTAGAGCTGCACGCGCACCTCCGACCCCACCACCACCCCACCCAACACAGCACCCTACACCTCCAATGAGACATAGAGTGACGTATAGAGTGAGGCGTTAAAAAAACTTCTCCCGTCCCTGAGGCAGCCTGCAATCAAAATTGGTCTTTTTACCTCCAACCCTAGTTATTTCATATACTTGCTCATTTTAAACATGATTTTATGGCATTTTTGCTCTCCTCTAAAATGTGTCTTGACAAGTACTAGCAATTGGGGAAAAATAATATAAACGATTAATATCATCTTTAACCCTCTCCCCTCACCCCAACATAACATTGTGCGAAATACTCAACTGGCCCAGAGACCCTCCCTGTTACCACATTTTACTAAAAAATACATGACAGCACAGAAGGAAAATGCACCATGATCGATTTAAGAGTGTAGTCTTCATTCCAACACTCTTTAGGAATCAGTTCTAAGTCCTTCAGTTTAATTTTTGCACACACCATTACCCAGAATTTAATCCACAGAAAATATCTCTGTTAAGGCGCCCAACCCTTCTCAGTCACCAGGTCTCATAGTGGCCAAGACCAGGGCAACCAAAAAAAACTTGATCTCTTTGAGGGTCCACTCTTTTTTTATTTAATGGCCTGGGGAAATAGTACCTAACTGTGCCTGAAATGTCACTATCAAAGCATCCTGTAGAGGAGCATGTTACAGCACTGTTACTGGCCCAATCGATCACATTAGAGCAAAGGAAGTGGGAAGATGTGACAGCCCAGAAACACTTCAATACTGACATGCTCTGTCTGAGAGCTGCAAATACACTACCTACTGGAAGAATAAAAAACAAACACACACACACACACACACACATGCACACACACACACACACGCACACACACACACACGTGCCTTGTTCTAACTGGGCAAGTGGGTGGGATTAGTCATAAAGTCTCCTATTGTGCAGTAGCTGGAAGAAAATTAGAGATGATAGTGGGACAGAATCAATAGTGTTTACCACTCTAAAGTGTGACCATATCTATCAGCGGTCCCAGGATGGTTACGGATCGCTTTTCTCCACCATCATATTGGCGGCCAGAGGAGAACCTGAGGAAGAAGCGTTTCAAGCCATAACATTCATTTCAGTGCTATCGATGAGAAGCTCAAGCTTTCAGAAAAATACAATGACAACAACAACAACAAAACGATTTAGGTAGGCAAGAAATAATTAAAGCAACCACCCACACCTTTTAAAGACAGATTTAAAGACAGTACGTCATGGCAGTTATAGGACATCAGTTTTCCACAAATTGAGCTCCCCCACTCCCCTTCGTTCCCAAAGCCTTGCTTTCAACAAAAAAAATTCAATTTAGAGTAATATGTAAGAAGTAACTGTAAAAGAGAATTTTAATTGACATGTATATACTGCAGGGCAGTATACATGCTTAGTGCAAAAGTGAAGCCACTATGACCGAGACCTGTAGTTTTTTAGACTGAACCATTTTTTTCCAAGTGTTCAGAGTGAAATTTTGTTTTCATGGTCTAAGGGGAACTATGTGTACAACTGAAGGCTTTGGAGAAGCGATATTACAGCTACACAAACTTTCAAACATTCGGCCTTAGAGAGCCCACTGCCTTGGAGTTATTTCCGCTGTAATTCAGTTCACTAATCCCACTGGTTGGACAGATTAAAGCTGCCCTCAGTGCAGGGGGTGCATGAGGTGTGTTAATCCATGGCACCAATGATCATAAGGGCCAGAAAACAGCGTGCTCTCCAAGCAAGAAATGCTGACAACAATATCATGTCACGTTTCTTGATCCTGCGAGAGAGATCATTTGCTCAAAGATCAGGTGTCAATATAGAGCACATTGCTGTTGCCTTTTGTAAATGAACTGTTTGCCTCACGGTGTGGGTGGCTTGCAGTTTGATGTAGTTGCAAAAACAAATTCAACACTTGAGCACTGAACCTTCTGAGAACTTGTATAATTTAAATGCACTGTCATTATCTGATTGCTACAATGTTGTTCTTTTGAAAGTAACCATTCAGATAATTGGTGAGGAGCTTTTTTGGGCTTTTGTGCAATACAAAAACTCCCATTCAAGAGTTTAACTAACTGTCAGAGCTTTTTTTTTTTCATTCCACAGAACATTCAGCCAAAGTACTTGTGCAGAAATGGCGAGAAAATTGCAGCGCTCGCCGTTACCAGAGCTGCCCGGAGATTATTATCTTTATCGGCAGTTAATCTCCTAAGGTCAAGATAAAAGCTGAATGCGAAGTGAACTCGTCGTGTCCCCAATTAAACACAAAGTCCGAGGGAACGGAGAGGAGAGTGACAGAGCAATACGCAGATTAGCCCGCAGCCCCGTGCCTACAGCGGAGGGGAGAAATAGAAAACAACACAATTAAATTATGACACCTGACACTTAGACCTTACCTCTGTGTAAAATCCTAATAGACTAACTGAGGAAAGTGAGATGCTGTCAGACGATTAATGTGTGATCACACGCATTAGCGCGACTCATGTTCCAAATTCTCTCGTGGATCTTTCCTTTTTCTTTTCTATTCTTTTTTTTTGCCTGACTAAAATGAGGACATTAACACTAACTTTCGCAAACATCTTTCACAAGTTTCGAGTGAGCAGAGTGGCAGATCGAGCAACTGAGGTGTGAGGTGAGATGCAAGGGCATTTATTAGGCTCTGAATCAACACATTGGCTGTTTATTAGATGTACTGGATATGCTCAATGTGTTGTGTGCCTGGGCTCACTCCACTTTCATGAATTTGAAGTGAGTGTTGCATAAAAAAAAATCCAAAATACTATGCTGAAATCGTATGAGTAACAAGTAGTAAGTCAGAGCCAAGTGCAAAAGATGACTCACTGTGGTCTCTCAGTCACTCTTAATCTGCATTTGGGTGCAAAACACACTAATGAACATTCCGAATCCATTTACCTCAGAGAGAAGAGGACAAAGTGTACACCCACACATTTAGAAGCATAAATAACACCTACACACGCCCACAGCTCTGGGGATGACAGTGGGCTTTTGGTAGCAGTAGGGGGATTCATGTGATAAACCATAAAAACACATTTAATTGCTGCTAATATGGATAGAGAATACAATACGACTTTGGTCTGTTGTCCTCAGCTCTCCTGTAGCTGATCAGCCATATGCAACCATATCTTCACAAGCAGAATGAAATCTTGTATCTCCTGGTAACGCTTCAGGAAAAGGAAGAAGGGACATGCTTAATTTTGGATTACATTACTGGTTCACCCTCTATTTTTTCACACAAGTTTAAATGGTGTAGGCATTTTCAAGTGATGTTCTAACATAAAGAGCTGGGAGGTTTTATCTGACAGGGATGATGTGCATTTTTAGAAAAGATGAGAGAAGGAATAAACAGCAGTAATGCACTTTGTCCATATGTATGGCTAGACAGGTTCTACAGCTGCTGTTTGCTGTTTAGCTTCTCAATTAAGAAAGAAAAAGACTGCGAGAAATACATAAATAACGACAGTAAATGAGACCAATGGAATTCCATTAACAAGGCAAAAAATCTACAGCTGAGGTCTAAAGATATAAATAAGGCATGGCAATTGTGGGGATAGCGCTAAACATTGCGGTCAACAGGAGATAAGGCTGGAATGAAATTTGACACAACCATCACTGAAGACAGACAGAGGTAGTTAGAAGCTGGAGGATGGGTTTGGGACCGAAAGTCTGTTCTGTTAATTACAATTCCGTCTCCTCTCCAAATCTCTAAATTAGCTTTGCTGAAATGATCTGCGTTTGTGGAACAGTGAAAGGAATCAATTTGCATGCTAAATATAACCCTGCAAATTCAATGAAGAGCTAGTGTTAATATTTTCCCTACTTAAGATAATGGTGGCCACCACTGCTTTTTGCCCTAATGGATCTTTTAAAGACAAATTACAGTTTTCAACAAAAAAGGGGAAAAAGATTACAATGCACAATTCTATATCTACTTCTCTTCCCCATTAAATTGTGTGAAAAGCAAAAAATTATACATTACTGCCTTACGGCGTTTCTTCAAATTGTGCCTTTTATTTAGACGAATGCTTTATTTCCAGTTCTGTCAGCGGTAATATGAATAGTGAGACAAATGTAGGGAACCAATTATTAATCCAAGTTTTGTCAACAAGCTAAACTTCCCAGAGCTGTTGACAGTACAACAGCCTACCTTTGACATAAACAAGGCCATCCTTACCAGCCTGACTGAGCCAGAATCACCACAGTTCATTTAACCAATGCTGAGTACTCTGGCACAAACTGCAACCAGGGGAAATACAGAGAAAACAAAAATCTGTGTTTGTAGGCTCAGTTGCTGGCTCGGGTTTCTCCCGAATTGAAAGTTACTATGTGAAGCTACAGAAACACACTAAAGACACTGGCTCAGCTTACAGCAGGTTGGGGAGCGCAGTGTTGGAGTATCCAGTCTCCCGCTCCATTGGGCCATACCAGATAGATGATTCCTCAAGGTGATTCTTTCTTCTTTTTTTCCTTGTCTTTTTTTCATCCGGTTGAGCTGCATTGATTCGGCAGCAGCAGGCGGATGTCACACATGCGCTGAACAGTGCTCAATGACTTTGCTATCCCATTCCCATTTAAATTGCCTCTACTTTTCCTTTCTGACACCTGTTTAAATCAATGTCTTCCTCTGCAGGTCATGGGCTGAATGTACTGAGGCGCTCGCCGACCGCCTCTCAAATCCACTAAAATCAACACAATAATTGAAATATTTTCAAGCTGATTACACCGAGGCCCGAGGCTCGGCTGGTTGCTAAGAGCTCGCTCCCCGGTTGCTAGGGGGAGTAAATCATCTTGCATTATTTGATTTTTGTTACTGATATGAAACCCCTAGTCCCTCGATTAAATGTCTCACAGTCAAACACCTAGGGGACGGAGAGGAGAGACAAAATAAAACAGTCACAGTGAACCTGTCAAATAGCATCTCAAACTTTTTCCTGTCCTCGGGGCTCGGACACAAATCTGCTTGCTTATTTGTGTTTGTTCCAGCTGAAATGACAAAGCGGAAAGGGGGTGGGGGTGTGTGGGGGGTGGAGCATGGCTGATTGAAGGAGAAGAGGGCAGGCGTGGTGAAATGTCAGGGAATCACACATCAATCTGGGCTTTTCCTCCCATCATCAGGCCCACTTAGCACTCCCAGTCCAAGTCTGATTGGGTCGTTCAGGACAGTGATAGTACTGCTAAAGGGGGATGCGAACAATTTAAGCAATGTATCCTATATTCTGCTTTAGCAAGTGAGGAAGCTCAAGAAAGCAGCATGAACTTTCTGGTCAGTTCATCTGTGACATAAATCCAGTGTCTCACTATTCTTCATTAATAACTTTTTCATGTAAGTTGCATTTACATGTAATTATGTAATTATGTAATTACGTAATTATAACTGAACTCATTATGAATGACTCATCTATTCTATTATTTTCTATTCTGTTCCATTCTATTGTTTTATCAGATGCTTGCAGTGTGACATTCAGTAAAGTTTTTAGCCTAATTGCAAACTAAAATAGAAGGATAAGAGGCATTAGATGACAGTATGATAGTGTACAAAAACGATACAACACTGTATTTCAGAGAAACAATATAATAAACAAAATAACAAGGCAACAATGCATCTCTAAAATATCAACATTAAATGGATTAATGAATGTTAAATTGCAATCAGAGAGAATGCATAGTACTGTGCAAATGTCTAAGGCAGTTATTCATGTTAATCTTGTTAATGAGTGTGGTAATGACTCTTACAACACACTACATAACATAATATACCAAGTTTTTTTGTTGAAAAGTATATATGCAAAAGTTAATATGCTGGTTGGAAGAATACCATTAAAAGAACACATATTTGGTTCCTTGCTTCTAACATGACTTAGATTTGTTTAATTCTGCGAGCAAGACTTGATTGAATTCAGGATTTAATGAAAAAAATTTCCTTTTTTAAAAATATCTATTTATTTGGACTTTTGCGCAGACCTTTGTATTCTAAGTAAAAATGTAAAGAATAAATGCTGTAATGTGTGGTTTCAAAATAAACAGTGCATGTCATGTAGAACAATCAGATATCAATACATCAAACATATCAGTATTTTGATATATCAATACTACGACATATTAAAGTAAGTTAATATATGAACTGGACATGTTCAGTCTAGGTGGATCTTATGTTTCCCTATATGGAGTAGTTTGTTTTTAGCATACAAATGACAAAATAAATATAAACCTACATGTCCAGCAACCTTTAACAACCAATAAATACCCAGTGAATTTTCAGTTATTTCTAAATCATTACACCTAAAATCCTTCAGTTACCAAGAAAGCGTATCACTGCTGTCAGAACAAAGCCTTGCATTTCCAAGATGGCAAAATTACTAGATAAGAAAAAAAAAACCTTACCTTACAATTAACTTATAACAAAGATTTTTCAAAGAAATGTAAAGCTCAAATAATAATTGTAAATTATTATACAAATCCAGCAATATCTTGTAACAATACTAATACTAAATAAAATAATAAAAAATGGAGATATAAGGTTGTATCCTGTATGTATGTATATGTGTATGCATGCACAAAACTCATAATCTTGCTATTAATTATGAACTACTCATTTGTGTAATAATAATGTGTCATTTTTATATGGAAAACATATAACTGGATTCTGTACCCTATACACATCTAACCTTATATGCAGACTTGACCGCTATGAATTATAAATTGAACTTAAGTAATAAAACAGAATTGAAATAAATCATTTATGAAAGTGATCATGTTATGATTTTCCAAGCTAATGTCACCTTTGTTTGTGCTGTCTGTTGTTTAAACATAAGAAACATAAGAAATCATACCCAAATCTGATTCTACATCAGTGCAATAGGTTTTGTTACATGAGATAAAATATCTTCACCTTGATTTATGGAAAAGATTTATTACTAATCTTTATTATTTTTTAATTTATTAATCTTTATTAATTATTATTAATTAAAGCTTTCAAGCTCAATCTTACATCATTGTTCATAAGCTTCATATCACTAGTTTATTTAATAAATGTGACCATTCACATTGTTTGTTTACAGCAGCAATTGTGGATAAAAATGTATGCAAAAATAATTAAAGTAATTACCATCTAACTACCATCTACACTCCTACCATTAACCAGCATATAAGTATAAAACACAACTGTGAAACTTTGCATTTAATACTATTACACTTTTGATGTTTAAGCACAAAACAGAGAGAGAAATTCATAACCCATTTAGAACCCTATTCAGAAGGATTTGCTTTGAGGACATTGGAGCCACAGTGACACTGCTGGTGCCTGCTTTGCCAAATGAGATCAGTGCTGGTAATAATGGGGGAGGTCAAGTGGAGGGGGGCACATTATTTCGATTCTCAGTCAGGCAGACAGAGAACAGACAAAACATGCCTGCTGAACATACAGTCAGATAAAGTACAGCTTGAATGTGCAAGCTCATGGCTACCCATTTACTCTAAGGACTTGAACCAAGTTATTTAAGTATAGGTTGGTTACTCCAATACAATGCTAACAACCACTGTGTCTGGACCTTTGACCTGCAGGAACACCAAGGGCATTTAAGGTCTATTCAAAGTCTGGGCAACACTATAAAAGTACACACAAAAACAGCTGTAGAAGGGAGTGCACAATGAGCATGAGTCTATTCTTATGTAGAGAGCCCCAGCCCCTCTGGCTTTGTTTAAGTGAGATCTCCTTTAATCCTTCACTGTAAATCCAGAAGAGTTCACTAAGATCAGCTGTGAAACAGTAATGACTTTACAAAATGTGCAGTGTTGTAGTGAATAAGGTTGATGTTATGTGTCAAACAGAAGATCATGTGAGTTTCATTTGACCTCCACTATGTATGTCATGGCACAGTTTTCAGTTCTGACTTTTTGTGACCTGAGTAAATAGCTGTTACTTTATCATGTAGCTTCCACCATCCTTTTTCATATTGCATAGAATTACCACAGTAGTCATAAACCCAAGGACATTCTCATCTCCAGGGAAACGCACATTAAATGTGATCTTTTTGGATGAGGAAGGTGAAAATTTACTTAATAATACTCTGGTCCAAATAATATATATATTGGACAGCCAGTTTATATTGAGGTCCTGTGGATAGCACTGCTATTTAGTAAATTGGTTTAAATTATGATGAACAGAAACTCCTAGTCTGTCAACAAAAACATATAGTGATTTCATACTTGCACCCCAATTCCCTCATATTGCAACATAAAACATCAAAATACTTAAAATTACTAAATTATATAAAATGTCCCAAGCATATGTTCTTAACAAAAACATACAACCATTTAACCATACTAAGAACCTTTGACATAGATACATTTCAAGAACAATTTAGCAAGAACAATTTTGGCAGCAGCTAATGCTAATCCCCAGCATTCAGTAAAAATGGACCCATACTGAGTTACAACATGTCGAAGTACTCCCTGTATTTTGGCCTGGCTATTATAATGTGTGTGTGTTAAGAACAGTCTAACTGCCTCTCTCTCTCTCTCTCTCTCTCTCTCTCTCTAGTGCTTAGTGTGCAGACAGTTCCTATGAGGAGTAGGTTTGGCGGGTGGGGTGGGGGGGGGGCGTGTTCTGGGGAAAAGGGAAGGTAGTGCAGGCAGAGCTGATCTGAGGCCTTCCCCTAAATAAACACGACGTCTGCCGACCAGGGGCCTTTCATTAGCCTGCAGTCAGGCCCGGCGCGTGGCAGCCAGATCGATAAGGCAGCCCTGCATCCTTTTATTTACCAACCACCACATTTCTCGTGGCCGAGTTGTCTTTTTTTAATAACCAGGCACCCTGTTTAACTGCTTTATTTCAGTGGGCCCTCTGCGCAAGACCATCTGGTCCCTGGCCCTGTAAGACTCTCCTAAAGCCCGGGCCTGACAAGCAAGAGATATGTCAATGCAGTCCTCAGCACAAAGCAACATCTGCCGCGCCTGACACCCGCCATTGTATGGCCATTTAATCTGTCCCCCTCCTCCCCTTCAGCCAGGCGCACCACGGCCCTCCGTATTATGTTTTGCCACTCAATTAGCATTATCATCCCGCTGAAATAGAGGCCAATTTACCTTTAATGACATCATTGTTAGATGAGTGACAGTGGGCCGGGGAGCTAGATAAACGGAGGCCGGCCCCGATGCCCTCACTGGCCGGCAAGGCGGCCAATCGCGGCGGCCCCCTCCTCAACCCCGTTGCCACCAACATTGTTTCCTCCAGTTCACAGAGGCAGTGTGGTGGAAAATTGAGTCCAGATTCATTAGGTTTCCAGTGCGCTGCTCGAGTCAGTTAAATTGATACATTTCCTAACAAAATTGAAGTGCTTTTGTGCCGCCTGCGGATGGCTGGTGACCTCGCCTGGCCCGCTGAGCAACCGAAGCAAGCTGATGGATCCATTAGACCGCTTAGACCGCTTATTCCTTTCCCTCCATCTCTGACTGACACTGTAAATCTGAACCAATTTCAGCCTCTAATCACCATTACAAACCCCCTTTCCACTGTCCATTTGTTACTCTGCAATTCGAATACACAGTGCAGATTGGTCCAGAAATCCCAGTTTAAAGGTGCAGCCCACCCGTTTCCTTCCGGCTAAATGGTTCATGACTGCCGAGACCCTTTTCTTCCTGCAGAGAGGGGGGAGAGAGGGAGAGAGGGAGAGAGAGAGAGAGAGAGAGAGAGAGAGAGAGAGAGAGAGAGGGACCTAGAGAGACAGGAACATGAGTCACCACTACAAAGAGATACCGGCTAAAGATAAACGTGAAACACAGACACACACACACACGCACACAAGGCCTTCACCCAAATCCCCATAGATATTCAGGAAATTAAAATGGAATAACACAAACCAAAGGAAGGAGGAGAAAGAAAAAAGTCAAAATAAAAAAGGGAAAACAGATGAGTGTGAAATTCAGGGAGATGATGGGCAGGCCTGAAGGCCACCCTGCCAGCAGTGGCAGAGGAGTGTCCTTTGAATAACAATCACTTTTACACCTCCAAAACATTTCTTCATCCACCACCCCATTTTTACACCCGCTTTTATCAGCCCACTCAAGCGCACCGCTCTGCACAGGCTAGAGGATATTATTTCCCTGTTGGCCTCAGTCATATAACTCCACTTAATATGCACTCTATAATTTAAGACACTCCAATAATAACCTTGCGAATGTGCTTTGCTATATTTTCATAACCTTCAACTTTGTTCAACTTCAGGGAGATGGCTCTCTGTGTTTACACTTAACAGGTAAAGAAAAGGGCTCAGAAGATGCGGCGCTTAAAGGAGAAAAAAGAGAGAAAGAAAGAAAGTGGGCATTCATAATTTATGTGCTGTAATTCTCAGCGTTCAATCAGAGGGGCTTATGCACAAACCCGTTGAGTTGTTTCGTTGGTCTCAATATATAATTACTGTTGCTCCTCATATCCCTCCAAGAGCTGTGGAAACACATTTTAATTGATATTGAGATGTTTATGCCCTCAGAAAGTAATTAAGATTTTCAATTAATCCCATCTCATTTCTGGACATCTTGCCTGGGTGTCCTTGAGCGTCCGGCGATTAATTCCCCAAACCTCCACAAAACGAACCGACTTCAATTACGCCGCACTGAATCGCAGCCCTGTAAATGACCTCATCCGAGGCTACATCAACATTTAAATTAAAGCCAATGCAAACTCAATTAAATAAAATCAAGGTAGCACAGTCAAGCACAACCAATGGGTCACCAGAGATGTGGCAAGCCTTCCCTTTCTTGCTTTTCCTGCCTGCATTATGCGAGCTGCAACCTTCCACAGCAAGGAAAGTGTGAGTGAGCAGCCGCCCTTGGCATTAAGAGCAGAAGCTCCTGAATGATCAATACCATAGTTCCATAAGAATCAATTAAACAGCTCCTCTCCCTGAAAGTTCAGCCTCCTATGGGCCTACGAAAGTAATGAGGACTCTAACCTCTCCCATTCCCCTATTACTTTCATTCATTTGCTATTTGTTTATTTATTTCTTTTTGTCTTTACACTGTACCAAATGGCAGGTAGAACCTAGAAAAACCTGGGGGGAAAAAAAGAAAAGAAAAGAAAAACGAGGTTGCATTTCATTTGACAAATATAGATGCAGCGCCTTCTTGGCCTAACAGTCCATGGTGTATTCTCCATCCGCTGCATCTTGCATTTTATGTATTACCACAGAGGAAAAGAGAGAAGCCCTGGTAAGACTATTTATTCTTGCAACTCTTGAGCCCTCCAAACATACGAATGCAATGTGACAACACCTCGGCCGCTTTCACCTTTGTTGTCACAGAAAGAAATATAAAAGAACAATTCCCACTTTGATGGTCTCGGCGCTGCCGCTTTTCCTCACACGTGTAGCTGGTCGCTAGCCTCTCGCCTGCCTAACGCCTGCATTGGGGATTAGGGTGACATAATCTTAGCAGTGGCCTGAAAGTGGGGGTGCTGAATAGGTTTGAACCCTCTATGCCACGAAGAGATAACATTTGTCACTCTGGGTGCTCCTGCTCCCCCATTCATAGATTAGTGGACTGGCTCTTTTCAGCATGTGAAATGGCTTTGGCACCACAGCCTGTTTATGCTAAAAAAGCCAACCCTCCCCGGACATGCAGCATCTTGTGCGTTCCTCAAAGACAGCCACCGCTAGCACTCTTTGGCCAGCAGCTCTTTTTGTCAGGGGAGGCTGTTAAGACGACTGCTGTAGAGGTCGCCACCACACGGGGCCAGAGTTGTGGCTAACAAAGTGTGTGCTGAGATACACTTAATACGCTGACAATGGGGTTACATAGCTCCAAAATAAAAAAAAAAACTCCACAAAGAGAGGGCCTGTTAAACTTGTATTTATCAATGCAACATCCTAAAAATGTCTTCGGCAGAAACGTTAAGGTAAAAAAGATACCGCCTTAACAAAAGGGCACACATTTGGTGTTTAAATGTGCCATTCTGTGTGGGACTACAAAATGTGTGTGCGTGTGTGTGTGTGTGTGTGTGTGTGTGTACACATGTCTATGCTACTTTCAATTGTCCACGTCTGGTAGTTCACAGTATGTATCATCAGAGCCCTTTTCAAGGAACTCTAATCAGCCTGAGCCCGGTCCGCACTTCAGATTTAAAGAGATTCTTTTGCATCTCAAAAGGGCAAGAGTGGAAATGAGATGTGACATTTTATTTGTGCTGTGCCTGTGCTCGAGCAGTAAATAAATAAATATCAGTGCATGACAGACAGAGGCTGCCTAGCACCATCTCCTCATGCTGCACTCTCTGGTTAACTGTCACACCATTAAATTGTCTCTCTCTCAGACATGTCGTCCCCCTGATTGGTTAGCAGATGTAAAGTGAGGGAGCACTTGCCAAACAGTTTCCGAAAGCATGAAATTGACATTGTGAATCACATGTGACACTCTGACTTTCTCTGGCTTGTAATTGATCTGCATTTAGGCAATGAGGCGGGGGATGAGAAAGACAGAGAGAGAGAGAGTGAGAGAGGCAACATAGAAAAGAGTGGATAAAAATGATACCAATATTACAACCTGAGAATGTTTCTTAAGTCTATACTTTCTCTCTCACACACACACTTGCCCCTATTCCTTCGGACTGATTTCATCTCCAGTACTTTTTTTCTACCTGCGGTGTACAGAAGTCAGCAGGGCCTGAGATATCTCCCGGCTAGTGAGAGTCTAGTTATTGCTCTTTCATGTGGAGGATCTCTCCATTCACCCTAATTAAATTGAGCTTTTTAATCTGGCTCTTTTAATCCCGAGTCTCGTGCGGTGGGACCTGGGTGATGTGATTCTGAAAGGGAGTACTCCAGATTCCCAGCCTCATTCTTATCTCCTCTCTGCTTTGCCTCGCAAACGCAACTGGAGGTTTGTGCACTTAAGAGAAACACAATTAGGCCTTTGAGCTCAGCGGCCATTATTCATGAGCAAAATGAGAAAACTATCCGTACACAAACGAAGAGGACACAGCGTTGCAGTCGAAAGGCCATAGCAATTTATCTCGTTTTTACTTTGTCTGGAAAAAATGGCTGCTTCAAAAGGCATCAAGCTGTCTTTGAACATTTTACACACTCCCCCACCCCCCGTCCCGTCATACACACACTCTTGCCATCAAATATAATAAGATACATTAACAAGTCAAATAAGATGTTGCTAAAAAGAGTACAGTTTCGTAGTCATTAGCTTACAACCAAGGACTAGAGATAAAACAATGACATTATGGCCAATTTTCATTCGTTCTATACAAGCACAGGAAAAAGGGTACTAAATGGTCCCTAGGCTGATACCCTCTGGGGGGGTAAGGGTCACTAGGGGTCAAGGGTATGTCTTTAGTACTCTTAATTAGGGAACATAATTGTATCATATCCTGTTTTGGTGCTATTTATTAAGTTGCATTTGCTACATGCACCATATCTTAACACCAGTCGCATTATTTTATTTTACAATGTTACATTAGAAAAGTGCGAAACATGCTTCTTTCCCTGGGAATATTAATGTAGTCTATTTAATTTATGGTACAAAACTAGACCTTGTGACGTATGTTTTTTGTGGGTACACTTACAGTGTTTGTATCTTTTTGGATTGACAATGTACCCAGTACAGAAAGCAATATAGAAAAGCAACCCATGAGATGCATGTGGTGATTAGAATGAGAAACCCTCAACTGCCCAACCAAAATGCATGGTGGTGCCTTGCAGTAAACTCCTCCTTCAGTGTCTTACAGACCTGCAGGAGCTCAAGCAGTTTACTCTTTAAGATCTAGATCAGGGTCGGTCGTGATAAGGCTTGTTCTAGCTGGGAATCCAGAGATAGAGGTCTTACCTGAGAGTCATTTTCAGCATGATTGCCTTTATCTGGTCTAAGCTGGCTTCCTCTGGCCTCTCTTGCCCCGCTCACCTCTGGCTCGGACACCACCACGCTGCCAAACACAGGAGAGCCTCCTGCCAAGGATGCTTGTTTGCTAGGGATTAGTTTTTTTCTGTTTCTGTTACACCAACAGCGTTTTGTGCCACCGTTGGCGAAACACAACCCCCCACAATTGGCCTAATCAACATAAGTTACAAGCCAAAGTATACAAGCATGCTAAACAAAAAAACCAAAAAACCCTGCAAGTCTGTGGTGTGTGACCACAAGAGTAACCACAAAAACAGGAGAGAGGGGCAAACACACATTTGAGGTCAAATAGTATGCCTTCTTTCAAAAGAATATGCCATGGGAGAGCAGAGAGGAAATTTAATTGCTAGGAAAAAGATGATAGCCTTGAGAGTTGTGTCACTAGGATGGCACTGCAAGTGAATGGAACAATGAGTCTTTTAGGCAATTACCTCATTAGATTGAGAGCAGAGTTCCATAATTTATCAGGCTGTCGAGATTAAAGTAATCCACAACACTGAAACTCAAGAGCTGATCTCATAATGGATATTTTAATCATGCCCCTCAAAAAGAACGAGGAGCCTATTAACTTCTCATTTCAATTTCTAAATAAAAAAATGGCTTTGCGCACCTCTGAAATTACTATGGCATCCCACAAGATGGTACAGTGGATTATTCAGAGTCTGTAAAGGGTCTGAACAAGAACGTAGACTATCACATACACAGCAATCAAAATTCATATTTTGTCAAGCCATGACATGGAACTTCTGAAGCGCTGCTTACGCAACACATCACTGAATGCAAATGGCGGTAGAATCAGACATGGAAACAAAAGATTGACGCTAAAGGAGATTTCATATAGCAATCATATTTGTGGAACACTCATATTCAATGCTAGTGAGGCACAGTGGGGCATACAATAAGGTTAAAAGTGTAGTGAGAACCATTTCTATGGCAACAATACAAATTTATCCAGCATATTTACATCTTCATCTCCTGTGAGGGTCATTAATGTGGGACCGGAGTCCCCGAATGCAACACCAAAATAAGATAAGCACTGATCTGACCAGCCCACTATCTCTCTTATTTTCTCTTTAACCCCATTCTTACATCATGACAAACACACTATTAAACATGTTTTCCAAATAGCCAACTGATCACGCATTGTTGAAACAAAACAAATTCTAATGCTGGATAAAGCATGGCCACAAAAGCCCTGTCCTCCTTTAAACACTGATACTTCCTGGCCCAGTGCAGCTAGCGAGAACACTCGATAACATGGTTGTAATCCATTTGTCAGAATTGAGGCACATTAGAAACTCAAATAGCCTGAATTAGTGGCTAAATGTTCACCTTAAAGAGTCAAACTGGTGGTAAACAAACAGCAGCAGGGTGGGAATAGAATGGTCTGGGCCCAGTGGAGGCACACTCCAGGGGCTTCCTGTGGAGACTTCTCCATAGTTACCACACTCAACACCAGCCCTGTGAACTGCTCTGAGGATATTTTCAACTGAGCAGGAAAACACTCTACGGCAAGGTTTGGCATTCAAGGTGAAGGCTGGGAAGCAACACAACTTACGCCTAACAACAACCTTCCCCCTATGGGAAATTAAGGTTAATAATCTTTGGTTGTTTGATGGATATATGCTCTTCATAAAAATGACTTAACACTGGTCATTGGTTAACTACAGACCAACTTTAGAGCAATATCTGACGAGGTTAAATGTCCTTGTCTGTTAAATCATAAAAAATAGTGATGATTTATTCCCCATGCTGGATTCCCAAAGCATTGAATTCTACATTCAGCAAAATGTTTGATATAGTAGCAAGAAAGGTTTAATAAAAAGTTGATTTCTGTGGATCTACAAATAACTGCACCCTCAACAAGTTGATTTGATTATGTCAGGACTGATTCACTTATAGCCCCAGCTGCAGAATCAACATCAGTGAAATGTGTATTACATGGAGTACTCAGATCGTTCAGCATTGGGGCAATTTTTCTTAGCCCACAACATTCAGCTCCACCTTCCTGCAGTCTGCAGTAAGTGCTATAGGTCAAGACAGATTAACTGAACATCCAGCCAATAACAGCCAAACCATCAGAGTCATAGAAGAGAGAACAAATTCACCACCAAAGTCCACCAAAGTAATTACCGTTGTGTGTGTGAGAAACAGGCTTCTGTGTGGATAAATATTAATGTATAATATCTGTCAAAATATTGTCTTGCTAATATTATCCAAGGAAGACAAAGGCCAAACTAAGATATCCCAAATGTCAGCCAGTTAATGTTAATGCTAATTAACATTTTATAACTCTGTCACAACTATCTAGCAAGTTAAAATGTGCCGTGCTGTAAGTCAATTGTCAATTGCTGTAAGTGATAATGGACAACACAGAGTTAGGGTTGTAGAAAATAGTGTGCCATCAGGGTGGTAAAGCAGTCGTTTTGTTGACAAAAGAAATGTAGGAATGTAGGAAGGTAAACCTACCTACCTCTCTCTCTCCGAATCCCCCCACTTTTAAAAGTGATGTCTAGTTGACTAGAAGGTACTTATAGAGAAGATTCAAGAAGATTCAGGTAAGATATATTTTTATTTGCATTTTAATGGTTTACAGACTCTTTTAATAATGATTTGAAGGGCCTTTTTTAAATCTGTTACTACAGTGCGTGAGCTATTGATGCAATCTTTTAGACCTCCCATCCAATAATATGACCAGCTGTCACTGATTATTGTAAAAATAGCGAAACCATTTTGGTGCTATTCAGAACCTTTTCTTAAAATTTACGACAGGTCTTCCATTAGAAAGAAAAATCATTTTACCAGGCACAGAAGCAATTATGCATTTAAAAAGAGTGTCTGTGGATCTATATAGTACCATTGACTTTACTAAAGAGCCCTTGAAGAATTATGTCTCTGGTTCATACAATATTAAGTTTTATTTCACTCTGTACCTTATGAGGCATTATTCTGACTACAAGAACCAGATCTGTTGTGCCCTGGAACAAACGAAACAGCTGTAGCCAGGCCTTAGGTTGGTTTCACTGTTCCTCAGCCCAATTATGATATCAGCCAGATGATAGCACTCATGAGTATCCTCTTCAAGGAAGAGCAGAATAAACTCAAAAGCTTCTTATCTTTTACCTAAGGATGGATCGCACCTCGGTGAGTAATTCATCTTCAACCCTCCATGGAGAAGAGACAGGCTCTGAGCTGACAAAAACACTAAGAGGATGTGTGTGCGTGTGTGTATGTGTGTGTCTGTGGCTTAGAGGGAAAAGGATGGGTGAGGTTATATTGGTCAGTCTTATATTGAGCGGTGAATAGAATGATCGGGTCTTTAAAAGGCTATTGCGGCTTTGTATTGGTGAGAATAGCCTTATTATCACATGCTAGCTCTATGGTTCTCAAGTCAAAGTCATATCCGATGATGATTGGCTTGGTGAAGGGCTCTGATGGAAAAAAGCAGAGCCCATTGCCTCCCCATCTCCATCGCACATTGCATTGGCATATGCGGCTCACTGAACCCTAGTTTTGGCCAAAATTGAAGAGCTTACACAGAGGAAAATAAATAGGCGGTTGAATAGCAATAGCCCGTGCCCCTGCACCTCTTATCAGTGGGAATCTAACAGCCGTGGTGTTTCAGAATTTCAGTTTAGCTTCCGATTAAGGTATGTCCCGCCATTTTATTCCCTACATCTCTATGCTTCATAGCTCTCAAAGACTTCTGGGTAACTGCCTATTATCTGACAGTTCCACTCCACTGACCCTGCCAATAAAAGTTTTCATATCCCAATAAATGAACTCGATTGCCACGTTCTAAACATTTACACTGCGCTAACAGATCATCTCCAGACCTTGGAATTGGCTAAATTCCCTTTTCCTGATGAATATATAGGAGGAGATTAGAGATATGATAGCTTTTCAGATTGCTGCACCCAGAGAAATTAGTTTAGCGAGCGTTTACAGAGGCTAAATTGGAACCATTAAATAGCGGATTGAATTGATGGCACATTCATTGTCTCTCCATCGGTATCACTGTAAAATCAATTAGCCGTCACTTTCCCATTCCCAATAAAATGTGATTGTCAGCCACGCACGACTACAGAGAGCCTGACAGGCACTCAGAGTGGAACACCATGTGAAAACAAATCTGTGTGCTGAGCAAGTGGTGGTAAATGTGAGCTGTAATTGGGTGGGGAAGTACAATTGTCTTTATCAAAAGCCAAATGGGCATGGTATGGACTATTAGCCTGAGCTCTGGCCATTCGGAAAGAAAGTCATGAATTCTTTAGAAGTGTTAGAGCACCCAGAGAAGACAATGGGGATGTTTATTAAATCTTTATTAGCACTCTGAAATGAGCACAGTGTGGGTTTATACAGTGATATGCATGCTTAAAATTCACTGCATTTTTAAGGATCATAGTGATGTTTAATTTGAAATCTAAGGACAAAAAAATGTTTCATATAACATTTCCTTCTAATAATGGAAGCAACTAAAATGTGTGCAAATGGCATGCTGTCAATGCAATAATGTACATACATTAAAGTTATGAAAAGATCTTGTCCAGATGTCAAATATAGTCTAAGTCTTATGATTATCATCAGAATGAGGAATAATTATTATTGCTTGATGTGAAAATACAGCTGCTTGGTTCTATTTAAAATCTCAAATCCATCTCAAGCAATAAAGGAGAATGTCAACCGTAGTTGGTAATGGCATAAAGGTATCCTGGGCATACACTTAAGATCACCAAGATAGAGACTAAATAAGTCATTTGAATACCCACGGTCTGAACACCATTCTCAGTAATTTTCTGTCATTTTGATACTTGTAAATTTTAGCTCCCAGCGACAATTGTTTCTTTCATTACTCAATGGATTTGTCAGGATACAATCATATTTCCTAAATTAGATGGATTCAAAAGACTCATACTATAGCTTTTTTGGATTAGAGAATTTTTAGAGCCACTTCCTTCCAATTTAGTGTTACAAATTTCACTTTGCCCTCTCCCCATGAGGGAAATTAATGTTTATCTACAATTAGGCAACTCCCTTCACAACACAAAGAGCAAAAACAGCTTCACAGGCCTAACTATCTTAACTACATCTGAACTGTTCCAGAGGAAAAGAGTCTAAATGTTCAATGCTTGCAGAAACTCAACTACTTTCAACTACCCACCTCAAATTTGAACCCTCTTTATGCTGGATTATCATTTATATATGCATTGTAATTTATATACATTGCATTGCCAATCTGCTTCATTTTCTTATTTCTCTTTCACTGAGGAGCCAGGATACGTGTGCAAAAATGCACTTCTTCGAAACACTCAAATGCGGCATCCTTGTACTTTAGAATCCTGAACACGGGAGTAACAGAGCACTGAATCACAAATAAAGGCACACAGCTGATATTCTAGATGCTCTATACAATAAGAATGCAATACAGTAATCCCTGGAGAGCTTTAAGTCAGAAATAGCTTTGAGTTTGTGAGAACAAACTATTCAAAAGCTAAGCATTACCATTCAAAAATTCAGAATCACTGTTTTCAATGGTATAAAAACAGTTTTGTTGCAGATATACAGATAACACACATGATTCTAATATGATTGTGCTCTTAAAAAGTGCCACAAAAGGTTTCTGGAATGATGCCATACAAAAATATTTATAAATTAACTATTTAAATGTTAAGAACCTTTAAAATGCATATGATGCTAAAGGTTCTTACAAGATTATCTTAAACATACTTCCTACTCAAAGCTTTAAAAAATAATCATATTATGAAAAGGTTCTTTGAGAGCTCTTCCAGGAACATTTCTATTATTGGAGGAATTCGGGGGAACTCTTAAAAGGTTCTTTACACTTACATCTCATTTAGAAAAATGGTCCTTTTATGAATTATCCTGTGGAAGATTCATTAGGGAACCCAGAATGGTTCTTCTGTGTTGTCATGCAAAAAAGCATTTCTGGCATCCTTATTTTTTAAAAGAGGATGCTTTCAGTGTTTTCAGAATGTTGAACAGACTGTAGATTAATTCCTAACAAGTTTTTTAAAACAATACAGAATTGAGAATTAAGTTACTGTACCATATATATATACCATATATAATTAACATACCAAATTAAATAAAGGTCTAAACAATTACAGTACATTACTAATCATTCAAAGCATTTTGTGGTTCCCAATTCCATTGAATTAAATATCCATGCCTATAATATGCCTATAATATGTCACTCTAAATAACGACAAGTAATTCCAAACTTTTCACTGGGAGCTTACGAAATTCGTTCTCTCAGGAGAGTTTTTTACAGTTTGGTCTTGACGCTTCTTCCAGGTTTCAGGTTTCAATTGAGACTGACAAGAGGTCAGGGTGTCTGGGGTCATTGGACGTCCTAGGCAGTGCATCATCTTCTCTCCAGCTGAGGAGGCCTTTAATGTGGACCAGGGTGTAGAGGTGATGGAGGTGAGAAGAAGCACGGCAGATTTTTCTCACGGACCTGTCTGACCTGAGGGAGGTTCTTCAGGGCTCTGGCCACAGTTGATGTCCCGGGAGCGGGTGGGCAGGCTGGTTAGGGAGCCCACAGGTGATGCACAGATGCCAGTGGAGCGTGGAAGGTTTGAGTGGGGGCCACTGGGACACAGGGCCCATAGCAGAAGCTCTCTGCTTTTCTCAGCAAGACCCTCACATCTGCTTCCCCATTCTCCTGCTGTAATTACCCGTCACACACACGGAGCAGATGATACACTCCACACCATTCACCACCCAGCCAGTATTTACGCAAACAGCTTAGAAGGTTTCAATTAGGAAACTGCTCAGTAAATGTAGTCTATCTCAGTAAATGTAGTCTAACAGAGGTTCCTAAATGACTGTGAAATCTTTACTAGCTAGAGGTTTTGCGTTACACTTCTTACAAGAACATTTATAATACCTTTACAGGATTCTGTAAACTTTAAAAATGTTAGTTACTCAAATATTTAATTTACAAAAATTGTTATTTCAAGAAATAACCATCAAAAGATTTTTTCATAAATGGTTCTCTTATGGCTTTACTCAGAGAACCCTTCCTGGCACCCTTACTTTAAAGAATGCATGCGCAAGTTCTAACTGAACTTTAGGGATCCAAAGGGTCTTCTACAGAACTCTTTTTGGTACTATTACATTTCATTCATTTTCTATAATTTAGGTGTTGTTAATTTTGCAAAGAAAATTGTTAAAAAGCCTCCACAAGGTTTAAAAAAGGCCGTGTTTGCTTATGTTTGTGCTTCTCAAGGCAACTGACGATGCCTGAATGACATGCATAGCAAAATGTCATTTGACTGTTGCCCCACACACTGCTCAGGACTTTCATAATTACCGCAGCCTGCGCTATCAGATGGAGAGAAGCAGATAAAAGCCAGGAAGCTGGTAATGGAAATGTGTTTGGAGAGGTGTGGACTCTAATATCTAATTTCGCCTAATAAACTATAACCGATTTAATCTCCGCCTTATCAGTCCAAGATTTCACCACTTTCCTTTTTAATTGGCTATTTTGTAATCCTGATTCCCGGCGGAGTGGATGGTCTGGCTCTGCCTCCAGAGGGCTCGCATGAAATCAGTTTGAAACGGTGTGTCAGTCTCATTCTGAAGTGGCCATCTGGCCGGCATACAGGAGCCGGGTGCGGCGGCTGAACCCCAGGGTCTCGCCCAGGCAATCAGCAGCAGCTTTACACAATGTGTTAATGCAAATTTATTAGAGATTTCCTATCGCCTGCTCTAATATGCTTTGTGTTCTTCTCCCAGTCAGGCCATGCTTAGGAGCAACCAGAAGACAGAGGTTCTCATACATGCACACGTGTGTACACAAACACGCTGTGGGGTCATATGTATGTGTATATGTGTATGTAACAAAATGACCCTGACCTTTTGCAAACGTGTCATTTTCTTTTTAGTTGCTGAGGTTTATTTGGGTGTCATTGAACATATTAATCAAAATGACCCTGACTTTTTCCAGAGGAATCACTGTCTTTTTAGGCTTTTGAGGTTCTGATGTGTGTAGGTGAAGCTGAAAAGAAAATGACACTTTTGCAAAAAGTCAGGATCATTTTGTTTTCCTTACAAAGCCAGGACATTTTTTTATTCTGAAAAAAGCAAACACACAGACACACATAGACACATGCTGACACATACACACACACGCACACACACACACACACACACACACACACACACACACACACACACACACACACACACACA
>JBBPDB010000140.1:8312837-8332649 GCA_037974465.1 Brachypetersius altus
ACATATAGACACATGCGTACACATACACACACACACACACACACACACACACACACACACACACACACACACACACACACACCAGATCACAATGAGCCTGTGTGAATGTCACCAGCTTTGCTTCAAGCTCTAGAGCTAATTTCTATGGGAATGAATAAAACATTAAAAGTAACAATAAGCTTGATCTGAATGTGGGCCTCTGAGCATTTACATATTCTTGTGCAATAAAGTTGATTCACTTCCCTGACCCTGGCTTTCTTCTCCCATTCAAACAATGATTCTTGTATACACACCAAGCAGAAACATACACATACACTGTTTTAAGGCTTATGAATACCTAGCGATATGAAATGGGGTAGAAGTTCTATCAAGATAATGCACAAAAAGGAACAGCAATAACTAATTTATGAAAGAAGCAGTGCACAAATAATGGCTAGTTTAAATCCAACCATATTATACACTTTAATGCTTATTGGTATACTGAACACATCACTGACTTTAACTATAATAATAACTACCCACTGTAATAAAAAAACTGTGTTTATTTGTGTTGTCTGTTGTCATTTTGATAACCGCAAGCACAAAATCATATAATTTGTTCAATTTCGGCTCCTATTGGGCCCAGCCTGTAATACTATCAGTCTCACTTAATTCTGAAGTAATTAAACATATGCACAGGGCAGCAGTATTATCATATCTTCACACGACAGGAAAAGGGATTTGTGAAAGTGTAGGGGCCTGGACAGAAGTTCTACGCAAACCATTGATTTCATTTCAACTTGAAATGTGCCTTAACAAAAGCAGCGAAATAGTGGATAAAGAAATAGAGAAAATACATTCCCATTATTTTTAATTGGACAAGCACTTTTGCTTGACACTGTGGAGAGGGCTTTCAGGAGATAAGTTAAGTGAGCTGTTCCACAGAGACGGAAGAAAAAAATAAAAAAATAAAATAACCACTTCTTATTCAGTTCAAAAGGCTAGGACTTCATCGTTTTTTTTTCTCTGGATGATAGGGTAGAATCGCTGTAAACAATTGCCCCTTCTCCAGGGCTGGGAACTTGTTCATTTGCACTTTAGCATGCCGGTGCGTATCTATGCATGCAGAGCTCTATTTAGCAGTGAAGTTATTACAGGCAGCAGTCAGTCTCCCCCACTGCACCGATAAGGCCTGAATAAGATTAAATAATCCTTATCACTCAGCTGACCCTAGAAACAATAAGACGCACAAGAACTGCCAGATTGCATTTTAAGAGGGCCAATGTGACATTTATCATGGCGAGAGCCGTTTTTAAACCCCATATAGTAACAATCTGGACATCATCGGTGGGATGACATCAGAGCAAATGTGTTCATTCAGTATAGGTGGGGAATAATGGGGAATAATGGGGAAAAGCCCTTACATTATTGCAAGCCCTTCCTGGAAGCTATAGAGCCCGCCATTAATCCCAACTGTCTGTAAAATTGAAGCAATAAAAACCCCACTCGCCGTACATCAAATATCTTGGGCGGCGATGCTCCAGAAAAATATAGATCCACAGACAAATAAAGAGATTTATCCGCCGATTGTTTCAGTTAAGATTCCTGGGCACCCCACGTTCTCTTTGTTGTACATGAGAGAGACATTACACCCATGGAAGCGCGTGACCTCATTTGCAGAGGAGAAGAAATTTAATTAACAAGGCAAACATTGTCTGTGACAATGCCTCTGCTGAGACTCCAGCAGATAGCAGCTACCTTTCAATACTGGCCCAAAACGGCATCATTACGGCCTGACAGGCAACCTTAACCAAAAAAAAAGAAACCCTACTCACTAAATATTAAATGCCTGCCCTCTTCAGCTTTAAAACCAGCCACTTGCACCTGTGTGTCTGCATATGTATGTGTGTGTGTGTGTGTTTTTTTTTTTCATTTTCAACACCAGGTCCAATAAGAAAATAAACACGCCACAATAATTGCTCCAGACCCCTCACAGCAGTGGGCTGTCCATTCGCTCATGAAAAAAAGATGTGTGGAGGTTTTTTTTTTTTGGGCCACAGATGCCAGCTGAGCTGACAATATGCTCTTGGTCCTCAGCCACATAAAGACAGGGCGGAGCCCCTTAGCCCCTCTGCATCATAAAGCCATTCAAATCCCTGCACAGTGCTACTCTGGGCACTCCAAACGGAATGGGAGGGCTCTGATGTGCCAACACATGAGCGCAGGAAAAAAATAATGAATTATAAAAAGGAGTGAAAAAAAATCAAAAAGGATGGCTGTCATTCATAAAGGAAGTCGCGTCCCCCCCTCCTTTTTGCATGGTGTCTGGAGATGGGTGGTGGTTATTGAGGGTGAGAGGCTGATTAGAGTGCCGTGTGTTGGCTGAGCTGCCGTGGACAGAATGAGGACAAAACCGAAATCAGTGGGCAGCAGAAGTTTCGGGCCAGGGCTCGCTCTCCACTGCTGTGACCCGATAAACAAGCCCATCACTCTGCTGATTCTCTGAGGGTTTGGCCTCCTAGCCTGGCTCCACCAGAGCAGACCCTTGTCCAGTAAACACAGCAGAAAATCTTGCTGAAAACAAATCAATTTGGAAAACAAGGGCTACGATACAAGTCGAGGGCCTTCATGTGTCCAAATTGAGGTACACTCTTTTAAATGAAGTAAATTGAGTAAAGCTGTCAAAAATAATAGGGTTCTTTACCTGGTTTGTGTATTACATTTTTGTAAAATAGTTTATTATTGTGCAAAAAATCTGTAAAGGTTCTGAATTCCTGGAACTGTACGTTCAAGCCAAGAACAATTTACAAACTGTTTTTGTTTGTTGAGCAAGTAAGTAACACAGTTAAAAAACCCTGGTATAGTTTTTACAGTTGGCAGTGCTCTGAGGTCTGCTTGGGCCATGGTAAGACGAGGTCTCTGACTGAAGCATGAATAGGGCACTTAACCTCTCCTATGTCTTCATTGACCGGGAAATACCTCTTGTGAGTGGTAAATGTTTTCTGCGCTGTGTGCACAGTTTTCTTTTCCCTCAGCCATTATTGCAAGAGCAATGCCTGAACAAGCCAGGCAATAACAAAGCCAGTGCTCCATTACCCCAGCTTCCATTCATGCTAATGATGTGCACCATTACTCTTCCTCCTGCTTTGGCTTCTGTGCCATTTCACTGACTTATGGCACTATATATATAACAGGCAGAATCATGGCAGATGTATGGGGGCTGTTTACGATGAACGTAGGGTGTGAGCAGTGCTGCCTGCACCGGAGGCAACACCAAAATAACACTCAGGTGCTGCCATGTTTCTTGTTCTTCTTCCCCACCTTCCTTCCTCTGGATTATCCAGTGTGAATGCACATAATTAGGGCTGCAATGATATTAAACTCAAGCTGAAGAGAGGCAGCATCAAAAGCAGAAAGCACAGCAAAACAATTTTAAGCCTAATTTGGTATGAGACATGACTGTCCCAGTGGCGACGTGCAACACAGTCAATTACGATAAGGACTAAGCGCATGCAATCAAAAAGATAGAACAAGATAATGTGCCGAGATACATTCGGAACACAAGCAATTAATTGAAGAAGCGTGACACCGAGCTGCTCGAGATGAAGGAGGAGCAGAGGTTTCAGCACTTCATCATTATTAACGACAAAGACGCCCACCTCCACTCACAGTCTCTAGGAGGCCAGGCTGTGGCTGCTCGGAGAGAGGGGGGAAAAAGGCTGCCGTATGGTTCGGGTGAGGCAGACGGAGCTGTCAGAGGGGCCGTCCGGATCCTGTGGCTGCTGTCTATTACTCATGTGACTAGTGAACCCGCCAGGCGGAAAACGACTGGGGTTCACGACGTGATTAATGAGCTCTCGACCGCCACCCGTCAAAATATGATGCCGATTGTTAAGCCCCCGGACCTCTCACAGGACAGGGCCCTGGAACACGCTTTCATCGAAAATCAATTTGGTGTTTCCCTCAAAACGGGAGTCACTGCGTCTTTATTCATTAACACGCTGACACTGTGTTTAAACTGAGCGGCTGGCTACAGTCCCATAGGCGTGTGCTTTTTTTGCACGTTAAAGGATTTTGAACTAAGAAGGCAGGCTAGGTTCTGTATGTAGGCAGTGTGAAAGTCCTGGGCAAATAAGGTCAGATAGGAGGGTAGGGCAAACTTACATCAGGCCATGGAGAGACTGTCTGGGACTGGGCAGCTTAGGGGACACATTACAAACTCCAGCACATGGGACAGACATTCTGGGAGAAAAAGTAACAATAGATTAAATGAATTAGTTTTTCAATAGGCCTGCAATAAAACTCAATGATCCGGCAGTCACCTTGTGCTAATATTAGAAATAGGAGCAAGAGAGAATGGCAACTGCAAAGCCATCATTCATAGGCTAGAGGAATAACTAGTTCCCCTCGTCTAATGCAGCCACCGCTTTGAGTGCACCCACAGCCTCTGCATCCTCCACATTACGTGCGAAGGGAGGCTGTGCAGTGGTCATCAGGTTAGCCCACAAGAGACTCCAACGGAGATGGAGCCACACTTTTGATCTGTGTATCACGGTTAGGGGAACGGATGTGACAGAACGCAAGGCGCTTGATAAACAGGCTATCTAGGGCACACACCATCTAAGATGCCTCTCTGGGGGCAGCTGGGAAAACCCAAGGCATTACAAAGAAACCCAAAGCAAATTATCCTGACAGGGATGAAACAATAGCAAATTGGACAAATGATATAATGTGAGGCCTATGGTCCCCAGCAGAGCGGGGCTGCATGGCGGTGCTCATGGGGAATTGGAAATAAGAACAGGCTTTGATGGTAAAGGTCAGGCAAGACAGTAGCTCTCAGCATGGCCGCCTCATTGAAAGATCCCAAATAAAACCCCTCAGAAACAATCTTGCACTCAGCACGCCCATTGTAATGTTGTTGTTAATAATGCATTGTATATAAAAGGGACCCAGTTTTTATTTCTCAAGAGAGCACCTCACTGGCTGCCAACTCGTAACAGGGAGATTTGAGGAACAATTTTTGGAGATGCAGCTGACAAGCTCACCGACATATTTTCTGGAGACTCAATAAATCAAAGTGCTGGTATTTCACTGTCATAAAGCTCCTGTCCCTCTGTGATAAATAGCCCCAGTGTTGGACAACTGCAGCAAATGAGCCCCACATCAGGGAGGAAGAGCAGGATTACTATTACGAGTGCTGGGAGGCCAAGCGTCGGCTTTTATGACCCGCCCGCGCCACTAAATACATTCTGACAAATTCCCATTAAGAGCGTATTCATTATTTTGTCCGCTTGTGAGAGGAGTGCACAGGGTGTCAGAGCAATTTCGAAATGATGCTAATTTGAATTCAGCACACCAATGAGACAAAATGGAAGTTGCAAAATTCTCTTTGCCTGGGGAGGATGAATCTACCTCTTATTCTTCTCTTTTTTTGGAGCATTTGATTTCCACTGGTAGCACTTTGATTCCAGTTTGACAAATCAATTAAGAGTCAGTTCAAAGAGCTCCGAAAAATGCCTGCTTGATTCTGCAGGCCAGAGGCCACTGCTGGGTGAGTTCAGCTGCAAAGCTTTCCCATGGTGAAGAGAGGGGGTTAGTAATCTCAGTCGAGATCGTGTGCTAGGTGCAGCAGGCTGAGGCCAGTCCTGCTCATTAATCACCCCTAGCTGACACAGGAAACATCCTGGCACCCATTCTTAAGGGCTAAACAACTAACCCCATTACCAGCTATAGTAAGTCCAAGCACCTGGAAAGGACTCCGAGAAGCAAGAGTACAGGGGTGTTGTGTTGTCTTTGTTTATATAGCTCCTCATCAGCACAGTGAGGGGCCTCTGTGACAAGGACAGCTGGCCATTTGGACTGGGATATTTGAATCCACCTGACCAGCAGGGGTCCATGAGCATAGGCCAGACCAGGCCAAGTGGAGACATACACAGAGTGAGAAAGAGGGAAGAAAGTGTCTCTTGATCATGTCCCTTTGCCTCATTACTGCTTCATTCAAGCATGCTAGTGTGAACATAACGTTATCAGCAGGGCTCAACAACAGAACCACCAAATCACACAGTGTATGATGTTCAGCTCATTGTCCACTTTCAGCCTCCAGCTCTGGGGCCTTGGGGACCCCTCTCTTGGCCCCAATTGCTGCTTTTTAATGCAGTGACGCACCTTAGCCTCATAGGCAGCAGGCAAGGAGGAAAGAAGAAGGGAGGAGGGAGCATTACCATGCATTTGCATCCCTGCTCTCCAGACACGAAGGCAGATTGATTAATGAAGACAGGGCTGGTGGAGCCATAACAGGGCTCCTGCTCAGGTTAAGTGGTGCTTAGATTGTTTTATATAGCCTGTGATTAGGGGGATGAAGCTGAAGAGTTTTGATCGCTCTGAGTTCACACCCTCTCTAATCAGTGGGGGCCTTTCGATCCAACCTGCCCTGGCAACTTCAATCAGACATGACTGCACTGCTTCCCCCAAAGCCTGACAGCCTGTCCTGGACTGGGGAAAAAAGAAAAAACAACACTGAGAGCTGGCCGGGCTAATGAACATTTAGTGTCGCCTATCACTTTGAACTACATGAAAACCAGTAATACATTCATTGCACTTGAAATGTCTATTCTTTTAATGGTGAAAAGGTGTATTAGTGACCAGACCGGAGGTGGATAACACAGTCAGATGGTGGCAGGAATTTTTAAAGATGTAAAAGAGCAATAATGACTGAATCGCTGACCAATAATGCTACACAACCAAACCATAGCTGCCATGTTTTACAGACGCATACCACAACCATATAAATAGAAGGGTTATTTCAATAATTCTCTTGTAAACCTTTCAAGTTGAGCTTTGCTACACTATTTAATAGCAATGTTAATACAATTAATACAATTACTCAATTGTAAAAAAAAAAACATGGAACATTAAACATATTGCAATAAAAGAAAATGACACAAACATAGCAAAAATAATTGCTCATTTACATTCAACAAAATAAAATTGCACACCACCATAATCATAATAAACATCTCTTCTATTTATGATCAGACATATAGTTTCAAAAGTGTAGCATATGCTCTGAATGAGCCATGAGTGAGACATGACACCATGCTTTTGTTTTTATTGGTGATAAAGCGACTTCTAAGGGCTGAAAGTAATAAAATATTATGTTTGGGAAGAAAAATAATAAAAGCATGATGTAATCTAATATTAATTGTTTCTAATTCACAGCACATTTGAAACAAGTTGAGAAGCTCTGTCAGAAGTGCGGATTCTAACCTGTCATTTGATACCACATCTGCGTTCAAAATGAGTGAGAGATTAATATCAAATGATACCATGATTTTATTATTGCTGCCGTTACTTCCAAGAATTGTATGTAGAGTAAATAAAATTCAGTCAATTTCTTTCCAGACAACCATGATTTTAGATAAAATACTATAAATATAAATAACCCAGTTCTGAGCCGCAATATATAGACATATGATGTAGAGTTAACTGCGGTGCACTGCACTGCATCCAGCACCAGACAGAAGGAAAGAGTATTAGCCACTGGCCTCTGATGATCACCCCCACTTAACCTTTTCACCCTGAAACCCATCTCTGCAACACTGCTTCAAGCACAATAACCCAGCATGCCCTCCATACACCTTCCCCTGTTTTCAAAAGGTGACTTTTGACAGAGTTGATGAAAGCACACACAAGATCTCCTCAAACAAGCTATAACCTCCTTAAAGGTTCTAAAATGGTTACTGGCTTGCTTGTATTGCCTATCAGCTTTACATTACGGAGGTTCTTTAAACTTCAAAAGAATGTTCATACTCATACATTTTGTTTATAAAAATGGTTCTTTAAATAATCATTGGATGCATGGTTCTTATCATCTATCAGCTGATTTACATAACACTCTTTGACACTATTTAAGAGTTCAGTACAATACTCACATCCGCTAAACTCCCCTTCCTTGCTGTCTCTTAGCCAGCAAGCTGGATAGAAAAAGGGAAAGAAAGAGCTTGAGAGAATCCCAGGCAGCTCATCTGTCAGGGGAGCGTCTCATAGCAAGGCTCGCCTTTCCTTTCAAACGCACCGGGTAAGTATTTTAATTAGTTGGCTAATTGTCTAAGTAATTGGTAGACAACTTAGCTCAAAGAGTAATCAATCTCAACAGGGCTGTGTTCTATCACATCAAAGGATCAGTAATTAAGACGGTTAACTGTGGGACGCGCCCTAGCCTGGCACAGTGGCGTGGGGGTGGATGATCCCCGATAATGCTGGGCTGAAGAGATGAGGCCGCTCAGTCTGCAGTGAGAAAAGGACCATCGTGCACAGGGTGAAAAATATATTCCAGTGAGAAATAAAACCTGTCATTATGTGCTTTACTATGCTGGAAAGGAGGAGAAATTAATGCATTTATTAGTGTGGTAAAAATATATATATATTTTCAAGTCTCACCTTTATTTTATTTTCTTAAAAAAAATCTCCACTAAAGTGTAATTAGAACACTGAACACCAATTCATCATGCTACCTTGTATTTACTGGTAAAAGCTCTTCTTTGGCCAGTAATAGGGAACGCTGTCTCATTAAAAGTGTTGTGGAGCAATTCCCTGTATCAGATGCCTTTTTGGTTTCCTCATACCACCGCTATCAATATCTGCAATTCCCTCTCATTTCACAAGGCCTTTGCTCAAGCTATAGGCAATTATGAGTTATGTTTGGGAGGAAGAAGACTAATCATTTCTTGAATTTCTCAATTTAGAGAAATTTTAATCTCACCATTGTGGGAAAACAAGAGCCATAATGAACAATTATACAAACAGTCGATTTCTGTGTTGTGCAGACAACTTAATTAAAATTACTATAATGAAAAATGAACTAGTTACTGCGTGCAACCTTACTTATCAATTTTCAAAAAAGAGAATTGAAATGTTTTGGTTCCCTGCATTAGGAAGTTAATGAAAACGACCCTAGTCGCAATAAAGCATGATTTATTTTACAAATAAACGAAAATACCAAAGGTATTATTAATTAAAGAGCCCAAAAACTCAATTCCAGTATATCATAGAAGATGTATAATAGGCGGGAGTGCATCGTATTATTCATTATGGTATATGATTCTGTTTCCCCGCTGTGTGGCAAACAGGGTGCGCTGACTGCCACTTATGTAATGAAAAGTCTACAAGGGTCTAAAACTCCACAACTCCAACCACACAACTTTCCACTGAAGTCTGTGACACTTCATATGATCTGTGATTCAGATATAAAAATTTGACTTTATCTGACTCTCGAACGGTGCTGCTAATACAGTCTGTGTATGGACAAAAGTGAAAGAATGCAGGAGGAGAAACTTCAGCAGTGCTCGAGGCTGAGATGCTTCAGAGACGTGTGTGGGCTGTGAATGTACTCATCAGTAAGGATCAATGCGGATCACCCCACACCACTTTGATCCAGCATGCGCCCAAACAGTGTGTACACCACACCACGACTGGGAGGGCTATTAGTGACCAATTTGCTGGAATACACAAACAGAGCTGTACTGAAGTCAGGTTGAAAAAAATCCAGCTTTCTAGCTAAAATAGACAAGCTATGAAGGAACTAAAATAAAATAACCATTTCAATATTAGCCTAACGTGACATTTACAGGATAACAGTACAAAAGGAAATCTTCAGTTTTTGGTTTTAGGATTTTTTCTTCACAATTTAGCGATATCTAGCTAGGTAGCTCCCTATCACATGATCCTACTTGGCTGGGAGGGTGAATTCTAGCACATGTCTTCTCTAAAACACAGTATCTGTTCTTTTATGCCAATTCTGTTACATCAGTTAGCAGACAGAAACGCTTTCTTGAACTCTGGGCCACGGATGGCTGGGGCATTGCCCAGGATCAAATTTGTGATCTTCTGAGTAACGTTGGGCCATTCCTTTTGGTCCATTCATCATTAAATGTTGAATGGCATGAGAAACGGAGTTACAAGGTTTTGATGTGACAGCAGTGATATGCAGGCCTAGGATAGATCTCAAACGTGCTAGTTAATGATGTGTACACAATCTCACCCTGCAAAGGATGCTGGCTGTTTAAATGATCAGATTACAGCAATAGAAAACTGATAGCAGATGTATTCATGTTCAAGCCTGAGCAGCTAATTACAGAGGGGCTACCCCAAGAGGCAGACAGGAGAGGAAATTAAAACAGTCCTCCTCCCCTTTCTCTCTCTCTCTCTCTCTCTCTCTCTCTCTCTCTCTCTCTCTCTCTCTCTCTCTCCCTCCAGCAAGGGCCAATACGGAGAATGGCACTGACAGATTGACAAATAAGGTTAATAAGTACTTTCCACTTCTCCTAAAGGCTAATCAAATATTAAACCTTGCAGTGTGGTCAGCAGAAAAATAACAAACAATCAGTGGAGAGGAATTGATTAGATTGATTTGCCAGTGAAGCTTCGAACAACAAATTCCCTGAATGTCTTTGAAAACATTTGCACAGTCAAAGGGAACACTTCTCTCTGCAGTCTTTATGGTTCCATATAGACTTAAGGGTTCCAAATGAGGACCAGTTCACAAGAAAATCATAGGAATGGTTATAAAACGTTTAAACAGTGTAAATTCCAGCACAGGTATCATCACGCAAAAGAAAACACACTTCCGAACAACGATTCTAACTGTTTCAATATACATTCTGGTCTCTAAATGGCTAGAAAGAGAACAAATTACTGAAATCAACATGGAATCAGACTGCGTCCTCACTCCCACTGAGCTTTGAATCTTAATGCCCATTTGCTTGGTAAATTAGAGCCAAGCATTAAATTAGATGAAGTTAATCAAAATAATTATGACTTTGTAAAGGCTCTTGCTTTTTAGACCTTAATCAGTTCTCGTTCTACTGCTTCAAAAGATCTCACCGAACCTGGTTTGTGCCCCAAACTGAATTGTGGAGCACAGCCAATGAGAGCGAAAAAGAGTTTGCTTGTAACTCTTCTTAAAGGAGTTCAAATGGGGTCCTGCTTACACTCAGAACACATGTAGATTCTGCCCATTATTCGTACCTTCAAAGCCTTTAGAGATGTCTTTCACAAATCCATTCAGTAACTGATTACGGCTGAATTGATTGCGACACAAATGATTTCACAAGGTTAAAGAGTAAATTCCTCATTACATACTATGAATCTTTCGCTAGCATGCCTTAATCAATTCAAACAAATGTTGGCAGATCTATGAAGTAATCTCTCCTGGGTGAAAAGGAAAAACACGAGAGACTGCAGGTAGTGTGTTAAACTATGGGGAAGAAAGAGAACACCCAAAGATATTTGCAGGAAATTGGAAATCAAGCACTCAGTTGCAATGGGGGAGCATTATTGTGACAGAGGATAGCAGTTGTGATAGGGCTGTTTTGGGCCCTTTTTTTCCCAACTCCCTAGCTGATGCTCCTTCTCCTTTTTTTTTCCACTGCTTTCACTAATCACAAGCCCCAGGACATCTCGAGGCCTAGTGGACTATGTCTGCAGCCCTAGACACACTCACTGATAGGACAAAATTGGATCCAGTGTGAATGCAAAGAAGCTTATCATCCAACATTGCCAGGCAATGCTCCCTCCTAGAGCATATGTCAACATCATTTATTAGATGTGGCAAGGGACTAAATAATGTATGATCACAAAACGAAAGGGGGGAAAAATGAAGCTCTCCCAGCAGGTGGGTGGAATAATATTTGGAAAGAATATGAAAATTATTAATAGAACCCCCTTGAGGAAGAATTATTTGTTAACATTATCCGGTAAGTCATTGGGGTTGCTTCAAATCTATGATTAATCATATAGAACATTTTCAATAATAACAATATTACGGTGTGAAGGCTTCCCATTTACCGGTAAGTCCACACAAAGTAGACCATCACTGAGCTAATAAGCTCTTTGATTCAGTGATTCACACGCACGTCCCTCTAACCTATCTTTCTGGAATGGGTTCAAATTCAGGGATCATGCTGATCCGTCGCTTTCTGTTTGTCTTAATGGAATGATCTATACATATTTTCAACAGATCTGTAGAGAATCCGAGACGAGATGCAGTATTTATACCATGTCCGATAGCACAAAGCACAATGCAGACAATAGCAGGTAATTACAAACAGTGTCTTTAAATGTGAGTATGAGGCTATGGCCTGCATACTTATCATGCTCTCAGCAGATATTGCCTTTAGCTTATAAAAAACAGCTGAGTCTGCAAAAATACTCTTCTGCATTTCTGCATGATGCTATAAACTCATCTGAGTCTGTGATATAATGCTTCCATCATAGAGAATACAGCATTTTACAGTTTACAGACTTTACGGATAAGGTTGAGCATGGCCAAAAATCAGTGCTGGAAATATACAGCATTATAAACACATTTAAAGGCCCAATATTGACTGTTGTTATGCGTAAGTGCATTTTAAAGCACTCGCCTTAACACATATATTCATTACTGGCAATAAGTATTTGAACAGTTCCTCAACCAAAATTTACTCCAGAGATATGTGTAATTGACTCCAAATCTAACAGTATGGAACAAATCCTACTAGCAGAGGGAGTCCACAAATTGCATTAAAAACACTCAATTGGCCTGGGATTGGAGTGAGGCACATGTCTCTCCTTATCCCATTACACACGCCCCTCTTTAATCTACTAAACTTGCTGACGCACAGGAAAACATCACAAATGTAGTGGCATACAGCGAAATCAAGGAAAACGGGGGCAAATATTAAAGCGACGTAAGAGTTAAAGCGGGAGGCAGCCCATACACACACACAGCAAGACACTTTTAACAATGGCCCTGATTGCTGTCAGTGCTGAAATTGTCTCTGTCAGTGCCGTCAGCCATCCGCACTCAGTGGCACGATGAGAAACAAAGAGTCAAACTGTCGCATCATCCAAGTTTGGCAACGAATGGCTTACCCTGACTGGAACATGTTACAACCCTTTTTGATTACATGTAAACAGGTTTTGACATGGGGCTGCTTTAATGTGTACGACATGCAGAAAATAGGGGGAAGAAAAAAAAAATGCCTGCGCACAACTGAACCTGTCAACACCCGCTACCTGCTTTAAATCTGTTCCCCCGTTTCAGGCAATCTGTGGGAACCAGGCCTGCGGAGCCTAATCCTGTTTTTATCCACACCCCCCTCTCCTGTATCACACTTTCAATTCCACTTGCCGCCTCCTTTGTGCGATTTTCATTTGATCTCGCCTTTAAAATTCAAAATCTATTCAGGTTTTTTTCCCCCCCAAAAGTTGGTTTCATGCTGTAGCCGTGAAGCTCTATTTATGTAGCAGATTTTTGGAATTGCAAATCGAGGTTGTGTGATTTTTTTTTTTTTGAGTAAAATGCAAGTGCAACATTTCCCCCGCTCTCACCTTTTATGGGCAGATAGATTTAGGATGTTAACATGGGCTGATCAGGGCAATATTAGTCACTCATTGGCTGCGCTCTGGAGTCTTGTTATGCTTGTGTATCGGGTCGAGGCTGAAGCCTATAGATGAGTTTCTCCTGTGGCTGAGCACTCTGATGAATGGCTCAGGTGATGTCTAGACAGCTTGCCAGACGTCAATGCACTCTGTATTAATATTGAGTGACACAATGAGTTATGGGGACTGAGCTGTCCACAGTTAGTAATTAGCACTCTCAAAGGGAGGAATACCACCCGATGCTGGAGAACCACACTTTTGCCTGTTCTCATTCTCTTACTGACCCCAGCATATATCCTAGTGTACTTTGTCCACAGTATTTTTCTGGGTATTTCTGGAGAGTTCTTATTTGACTTTCATTTTTGACTTTATATGTTTATTTTTCTTGTCTTTGTGCCCCCATGTGTCTTTGCAGTTGTAACATAAGCAAGATCAATAAAGTTTTCTGATTGTGATTCCTGGAAATTCTAAAATACCAAGGAATAAAAAAACATTCACCCTTAATATGATTTGGTTTCCCAAATGATAATTTAATCGGTATAGAGCATCTACGCTATATGGAGATTCTTGAAAGTTTAAAAGCGATCTTCACATTTGTGCACCCCATTTACAAAAATTATTCTTGGCAGAGAAATCCATTAAAACTCTAAGGGGGCGGCTGTTCTTCTTTGGAATCAAGAAAAAATGCTCTTCAAGAAACGTGACTGAAACCACAACTAAAAGGACATGATGTCTGAACATGTCAAAAATGGAATGTGTCTGAAAGTGACATTTGAGTCTGAAGTTGAGAAAAGTATAGATAAGACACCATGCTTACATGGCCTCAGCCTAGTTTGTTGAGCTGAAAGCCGAGACTGGTTTAAAAATAAATAAAGAAATAAAATAATAATGATAATAATAATAATAAATAAAAAGATTCCTGAAATGGCAGTGAGCATTTTGGCAAGGTGCGGATGGAATGTAAAACAAATGGAAGTTCACCTGGAGAAGCTACATGGCACTCTCCCTCCATGAGCCTTGTGTCTATATGCAGGCATTAATTGATCTCATCTAATAACATCCTCCTTTCTAAGCTTTGCCAAACAGCGTGCAAAACATTAAATATATAAACTTTATTTGCCAAATACTTGAAGGGAAATCTTATCATAAGAGGGCAAACAAGTCTGTCAATATTATCTACACAGGCACAAAGCTAGAGAGCATGAACAATGCAGAACATCCCTGCAACGGCACAATCTAACGTAGGCATTGCATGCCGAGGCTTTGGAAAGGCTTCTGTGTAGGAGATTTACCAAAAAAAAACCAACAAAAAATAAACACCAGCACACAAAACCTCACTATTGTGAATCACGCCATTTGCATGTGGCAGACAATAGATGTGTAAACAGGCAAATTATGTTGTTCTAAACCAGCTCATCTTCTCTAATTCCTTTAAATGGCTGAGGGGAAGCGAGCTTGTGTGAGTGGCGAGGAAAGTATACGTTGGCTTTTGTGGGTAATACCCTTGAGTAATATATGCAAAAGAATTCTGTAGTTGCTCAAGAGGCCCACTGTCTCCGCAAACAGACGCTGGGACTCTCATATGGCCTGTAATGAAATACAATTCCAAAGAGCATAACATAGCCTCTTCATTTTAAACAGAAACTCATATATTTTTAATAAGTCAGGAAGGAGGCATTCAGAGACGAAACGTGGGATCCATCTGGAAATGTCACTGGAAAATATATTTGGAACTTAAGCAGAGCCCTGCGCTATGGTGCTAAGGATTCTCGAAGGCAAGATGAAGAAAAAAAGAGCAGCAAATAATAATCACGCATCCAAATGCACCATAGATATCTCTCTGTAAAGATAGCTGAGATGTCTTTCTGGAATTCAGATGGTCTGTGTCACCGCCAAACGTTTCTGAAAACTCCATCCAGCTAAAGCACGTGTTCACCTTGTTTCTCCAGCATGGGGGCCTGCCGCAGACCAGTGTTGGCCCCACCATGTTGACATTTGTGTTGATATTGTCATGGAAGGGATCTGCACTGCCATGGATTTGTACTCTTTTCAAGGTTTGTCGTTGTCATTTCAAGAGCTTTTATTTATTTATTTATTTATTTTAAAGATGACCTGTCACGGCTGACATGCAGCAAAATTCCTCAGCTGTCTTCTTCAAGCTTGTGTGACAGGAGCCGTGTTGGCAGCTTGTACACCGCCACGTGGCGCAGCCTAAGACCTTTCACTTCGCCATCTTGAAGCACTGCCATGCCACCAACACGAAGCCAACATGCAAAACGCAGGCGCTTTCGACCAAGCTGACCTCGGTGCGACTGTCACCGTCCCGCTATTATTAGCCAGGGATTTTTCACATTACTCTATTTCCATAAAACGCACTTGATGGGATAAAATCCTAACCTGTTTCACAATAAAGCTTGGCGAGTGAGGTTAATGCTAAAAGGCTTTGTGCCATTAAAATTATGCAGAGAAACATTAGTTTGCGCATGAATCCTTTTTAATGGATTACCAGGGGTGTCCTCGTAAATAGACACCGCGCTGTGGAGAGGCATCTGCAAGAGTTACAGGCTAAAAGCAAAGGATAATAGCACGCTCATTTCTGAAAGCAGCTGATACCGGAACCACACAGTCGCCACATTAAAGGCCTCACTGCCTCGCTAAGTCTTTCCTTGCAAGTGAAGAACTTTCCAGCTCTTGTGAAACAGTAACAAAAGCACCGTGGCATGACACAAAATAACACTCCTTGGTGAACTATGCGGTGCATGCTACATTTTGTCATGAGGAGATAAACAATAAAAACTTATTTTTGCATTTAAACTCTTCACTCTTCCAGCATGAATCCAGACTCAAGCGGCAGAAATTACGATCAGGACAGAAATCTGAACAAGTCTCTGATAGCAGGATGGTATTTTTCCCCCTTCTTCTTCCTCCTCTTCACTTTGCTCTGTGAAGCAACAGAGTAATATGAGCATTTTCTACCTATCAGAGGATAATGGATTTGGTATTGGGTTTTCCCATGACATTTAGAGGTTAATTTGCACTGCTTTCATGGTTACTTATTGACGGCTAGCCCGGATATTTGCATTCACCACGCTTTTTATTGACACAAATGATTAATATGCTGCCAGATCAAACAGGATAGCTAGTCTGAAGAGCACTCAGAGAGAGACAAAACACTTTTCCGATTGTTTGGGATGCTGTGGCCAGATTAAAAATGGAAAGAGTACATGTACCATTAGACAGTCTATTTTTTTAAAGAGTTATTATTATATTTACCTGTGTAGGGGCATTCTGTTACATCTGTGGCTACTGTAACTGACCGAAGCTGGAATGTGGAATGTGTTTCAGAATGAAAACCTCCATTAAGATCATATTTCGTCTCTAACACAGTAGCTTTTCATCAAAGTTGATAAATTTGCTTCCTGTCTGGTGCTGACATGGTGGGTTGGGCCACCAGGTCATAAAGGCCGGTACGTCTGCTTTGATCCCCCCTCAGTGTTGGCAGGAATCAGAGGAGGAAGAGGAAGGGCAGATTCTTCACGCTTTGCCATCCGACTCAGACCCTCCAGATTTGTTTTCCTTTTCGCTAACGTCCTGACAGGCCTGAAGAATCAATCGACTCGCTTGGACTTCCTCTTCCCAAAATGCTCCTCTTCCTCCTATGGTACACACCCCTGGCTTTGGACAGGTGCTTGGACCCCTTGGATCCCATTTATTGCTTGTGCATCTAACTGCACGGCTTGGATTATGAGGCTTTCTGCATGGATCAGATGAGCACGACACTTTCCAATTTTCATAAAACCATGTCCGGTAGAGAGTATTACATTTTTTTCTCTTGTTCTGTTTTTCGATAAGAAATTCTTATCTTGTCGCCGTGCTGATGTCGAAGAAATACTGCCGTATCATCTAGCCATGTAGTACAACATGTGGTGAATTTGTTCAAGCCATAAAACACGAGGGGCTCCTGAAATCCAGCTACGTCCACAGCGCCTCTCATCTCCTCCCTAATTCCGAGCAGTTGTGCTTAAATGTGTATAATTTCACATCCTCAGATTCACACGGCATGTCAGCGGCTCAGGGGGAAGCAGACCGACGTTCAAAGGAGTTCTAATATGGAATGAAGGGATGGGAGGGGGGGTGTAGAAGATCAGTGCAGTTGACACACAGCTGTCTTTGCTATAAATCTTGCAAATCCACAGTACAGAAAAAAAACAGTCTCTCCAGAGGATTCTTTTCATGATACCAAAGCTCTGAATAGTTAACTGAATACGGATAAAAAAAAAAACAACAGAACTTTTAGCTTTGGAGAAACTTCTTCTGTACTGTGCAAGTAAATTGATAATTAGCCTAAAAGTGTGTGAGTTAGCTGCTGAACGGTGCAACCAGCTGAAAAACCGGATTTCAGATGACCTTACAAACAAAGCAATGCCCACAAGAGTCAGACACCAAGTAAATACATGGGAAGCCAGAGAATGAACAAATTAAATACCCAGCGTACTGTATTCTTACCAGACAAGGTTAATCTCACAGGTTAATAAATACAACAATTTCTTCACTTCATAACATGCTTGGCCTTGTATGAGCAGCCCTATCTGCGAGCTATATGTGGGAGGGTTACAATATAATTGTATGATTGTATTTGTCATTTCGGTGCGCCCTTTGGGTCAAGAACAAATTGCATCACTTAATATTTTAGCTTTATATCCAGTGTGGCAGGAGAAAGGGAGAAAAAAAACACAGTCAAAGTTCACACTTCTGTGTAATGAATCTTACATTATTTATGGCTTGAATAATGGATGAACTTGAACCCTCACATGTGTAGGAGATCTGTGAGTGTGAATTTACTCCTCATCACTCTGCCTCAGTTGAAAATTCATTAGTATAGTAAGTAGACTGGACACCACATCTGTAACAACCTGCTCAGTGTGCTCAGGGACTTGCCCAAAGTTGCTCAAACTCACTGGCAGCACTCAAACTCCAGCATTCGGGCAGCGAATTCTCATAACACATGTAAACCCAAGACCAAAAGGAGTCAAACTTAAATGACACAGGCATTAATACATTTCTGCAACTTTGCCTACAATGGCACAAAGCAGAAAAGCCAAGACACGCGTCAGTCAGAGGCACAATTCCCGCCGAGTTTTTAACCCAGCCCCGTTTTATTAGCTTATTTGATTCCCCATTCTCCTTTTAGTTGATTCAATACATTTCCTATTTGCATAAATCTAGCCGGTAAGATTATCTTCACTTATTCGATCTATCCTAAGAGTCACCTTGTTCGGGATCTTATATGAATAATGAGATTTTAAATTGGAAGACACTCACACAGAGAAGGAACCATTTACAGTTAATTCATCTCATTGAGGTACATTGCTTAGAGGTATTGGAAGGTTTAGATTTTCATTCAGGCATCATATTTAACAACGTCTGCCTCCTCCACTTCACCCGCATTCAAATTTAAATGGCTCAAATTTGACTGATCCAATATTGCCTTAGACTGTTGTTATTTTTCCTTAAAGCAAATTTTTTTTTTTTTTTTGCGAAATCCCTTTCTTCTGAGAAAATTACGTGTTGGTGGTGGTGGTGGTGGGAGACAGAGATGGAGAAAAAAGGAGAGGAGGGGGGAGGAGAGAGCAAGAAAGAGAGAGAGGATGAAAGAGTGAGTGAGAGAGAGTGAAAAAAGCGAGAAAGAAAGAGAGAGTGAGAAAGAGCGAGATAAAAAGAGTGAGAGAGGTAGAGAGAGAGAGAAACTAAGAGAGAGAGAAAGAGAAAGAGACGCCAAGTGTGTCGGCATATTTTTGTCTACTCATTCAGTCCCTTTACACATTGTGCAAGACCCTTTTTATTAGCCTAGCTCTGGGGTAATGTGCAGGGATGTGCTTTGTCTATAACACGAACATGCCTACTAATGGACAGTGCAGTGTCCAGTGGTGCAGGACTAGATTTTATGGAAGTCGTGTTTTCTTGCATGTGCTTTTTCTGTGAGTATTGCGTGTATGAGAGTGTGTGTGTGTGTGTGTATGTGTGTGTGTGTGTGTGTGTGTGTGTGTGTGTCTGCGGGTGGGCAAAGTTAATTGGCTTTTTATGACTCCAATTATATAACATTATGAATATACAGGCTTAACAGCTCATATGTGGCCCCTATTAACAATGTCTTTTGGATTAGTGACTGGGCTTAAGGTTAGAGGCGCTAGGCTGTGGGCTTGTCACAGAGATTTTCGGAGCACTCACCGCGAAATGACTTTTAAAAACAGGAAAGCAACTTATCCAGGACCTGTAATCCCAAAAGAACCACAGCTGACTTAGCTACTCCAGATAGTTATCTTAAAATGCCCGCATCTTATATACTGCTCAAAAAAATAAAGGGAACACTTAAACAACACAATGTAACTTCAAGTCAATCACACGTCTGTGAAA
>JBBPDB010000140.1:8341521-8355918 GCA_037974465.1 Brachypetersius altus
TTATTATATATTATAAAATTGCCAGTATTATTAATATTATTATATTGCCAGTATTATTAATAGTATTATTTTAAACAATCATCTAAATAATCACGTCACATACAATAAAATACACCTCTACATAAATAAAGAAGAACCATGCAGAAAAGGATGGCTGCTGTTTTAGGCTGTGCTCTCTCACAAGTGAGTAAACAGTAAAACAGTAAACACCCTGGCCAGTGGTAATCCCCAGTGTAAATGAGCTGTGGTGTGAGTTTGCTGGCAGGGTGAACCCCAGCCCTTGCCAGTGCCCCGGGGTTACACTCCGCTCTATTGGTGTGATTTCACTATCCCCTGCATTAATGAACTGCCTAGTGGTGCAAATGAGCTTTTAATGGGTGTTACTTTGCAAGAGTGGGCCCTACCTCACACAAAGGACTTATTTTTCTCTCTTGATTTTTTCTGTATGTTCATATAAGTAATTGTGGGCTGTAATCATGCTTTCACTTCAAGAAAGTACCAAACAAGGTCCGCCGCATGCTCGCTAGAATAAACTCTCCTCTCTGTTGTGGTCATGTGATACGGGATACTTTCAGCCACTCAGAAGGTTAGGAGCAGTTTCTGTAGTCACTTATTACCCCAGTATTATTTTGTGGCCGCTGCCTATTCCTCTATAAATAATGGTTTGTGTGTCTTTCTGTGCTTAACTTGCACCAGCGCAGGCTGACTAAGCTAAAGAGGGCCTGGTGTAAATGTGGCGGTGATTGCTGTTGTTCAGGTTGTCTTCGGTGCTGCTGAGGCCCAGAAACCTTCCCCTGCGGACAAAGAAAGATGACAAAAGCCAGCTCACGCCGTGCTCCTGTTTGGAGAAGTGGCTCTGTGGCTATGACAGGGAAGTCTCTCGGCATCACTGACACCCAGCACTACTTAATTAGCCAGCATCAGCCCAGGCCTGGAGGAAAAAGAGAGGAGGCAACTAATGATTAATGATAAAATTCTCATCTGTGCACAACCGCAGACACTGCTTCATGTCAAAGCATGCACCTTGGAGCCAGCTAATGGTAAAGGAGGGATTTCCTCCCCCCTCCTTAACGCTGCCACCTATTTCAGCACATTAAGCTTCTAATGGTGAAGTTGCACACCACTCTGCTATATGACACCTTCTAAAGCTCTAAGTGTATTGCTAAATCAATTGCGGCTATTGATCTGGGACTAATTAGGGGAGGATAAACGGTCGAAGTACACAAATATTGGTCTGCTGATGAGCCAATAGACTGTACGAAGCATAAATTCAGCACTAGATGGAGAAGCGCATGACAGGCGGGTTAGCGGCAGCACTAAATGAAATTAAATGCTGTTTGAGGAGAGCAGACAGCTAAATGTTTTCACTGGGAATTTGCTCCAGTTTCCTCCACTTGACATTCTGCTTCCTGAAAGCTATGACTGCAGCTGAAAGAGGCAAAGTGCCACAAAATGGTCCAGTTATATCAGCATAACAGTTGACTGATAATGAGATCCTTTCTTTAAGCAAAACAAAGCCTACAATAATCTGTCATGGCGAGTATTTCAGCATGTTTCTATAATATCTTTATAACTGCACTGTAGCTTGTTTGTGACTGTTTACAGTTTCTCCTCCGAGATTATTTTTGTCATTCGCAAGCTCGCTCGTCACACGTCATCACGCTCTCATTAGTTTCAGCTGACAGGGGGTGTCCTGGAAGGTCAAAGGACAGGGGGAAGGGTCGTGGCCAGGCTCAGGGATCAACATCCTCATTACAGAGGGCTATTCGCCCTTAAATCATGCCGACAACTGAGCACAAACATCCCACGGCTCCGGCACCCCGGCCCCAGACAGAGACACCAACGGCTTCTGGCAGAACCTTTCACTTTCAGGCCCACTTGTTTGCCCCTTGTTCACACCCACCATGCTAAGCCTAGAACAGCAGTTGCAACTGCTCTTGGGGAGAAGAGGACTCGGCTGCACCCTCTGCAGGCCACACGTGGATCCATGCCCAGAACACAGATCTGCCACGGCTGAGTCATTAACCCAGAAAGCGCTCCATTTGCCGCGATTGTCATAACAAATGTTTCAGAACTATTTCCCTAAAAGCTTAAAACGGGAAATAAGTCTTAAATTAATAACCACTCCCTCCCCTCTAAGTCCCAGTTCTCAGCCAATGCTAAGTGCCCTTGTTGACTCAATTGGATTAGCACTAATATGTAAACACAGGAGCTAAAAAGAGTAATCCGCTAATAAATGGGGGGAAAAACAGCAGCTAAACAAGTCAAAATGTCAAGTTTCCCGTTTGATAACAATACACGCTCTTGCGAACAGAAGAGTGATTGAAATGAGTTCTGACTGTCGACTGGGAGACAACGGAGATGGGTGTTTTGACCATCCAGTGGCAGAGTAATTACCCATTTGTAACTTGGTTGGATAATAGGAGTCAACCCTTTAGGGGATAAGACAGAGACTTGTTAATTATTAAAAGCTTACATCAGCTGAGCGCTAGAGAGTTGCAATTATTAATGTTGTTGTTCTTGTTTGTGCTTAAACACTACCGCGGCTGTTAATATCCTCATTAACCAAAATGAATGATTTTTATTACTCTTGATTTGGTCTGGGGTTTGTTAATGCATCTGGGCTGCATTGTCAGTGCTTATTCAGGGATAAACAGGGCCACCGACTACGCCATTCTATTGAGTGTTCAGGGCTTGTTTGTTTCTCATGTTTGTCTTGTCATGTTATCCTTTTAGAGATACCCCCCCCCCCCCACACACACACACATCCACACAGCTCAGAAAAATCTCTGACAAAAAGCAGACGAAAACCTCCAGCTCGTCTCCAAAAATACAGACTAATACGTGCTGGTAAAGGACAGTGCGGATGATGCCTACAGATTAAGCCTATCGCAGTCATTAAAAACTTGACTGAGTAATATTACAAATATACCACAAAACAAAATAGCTGGGATTAGGCGGAAAATTCGGAGATGGAGGCATGTCATTTTAATTCCGCATCGCAAATGGTCTGAGTGCTTTTGAGGTTTTACCCCACCCTGCAAACTCTGAGGTGTCCTCAAAATGTCTGGTTGCATTAGAGCAAGTCACAGTATTAACATTCAAAATACCTTTGCTCAAGAAATCATTTGCTGTGCAAAAAAAAAAAGAAAAGAAAAAAAATTGAATTAATGAGCTTCACCTTGGATTAAACAGAATAGCTGTCTATTAATTACATGCAAAATATGGAACACGTTTGAACTAGATGATCACAGGGGCTAGTGCCAGTTTCTAATGTGGAGAGCAAGAAGGTTCATTTTTAACTGGTTATCTCTCCTGTGAGTGTGTGCGCGCGCGTGTTGTTGCATGTTGCATTTATTCCAAGGGAAGCACTTGTAAATTCTCTTTTCCCCGCAGAGCTTACTCTCTACACCACAGTATTTACTATTTCAATAACATGCTAAAACTCTGTACAATCAGCAAACTCTGCAGGTAGTAACTTAAACAAGACGGCTACTTTAACTCTTGGCTGAAGAGATTAAAAGACACCCCACTTTCTCCAACACTTGGCTATAAATGGTCTCAATCAGAGATCTATGGCAAGGGTTAAACAGTGTTATCTTTCAATTGATACTTTGTGCATTATACATTCTGCATTATACATTTGCAAATGGCTCTTAGTTGAAGATATGGAGGTTCTTTAAACTTGAAAAATATTCTTCATTTAAAAAAAAAATATATGTAAAGAACAACCCCCTGGAAGCTTCTATAGGAAACCAAAACTTGTTTTTCCAAAGACACCCTTTTGGCACTTTTATTTAAGAGCATATGACAAATTGACCAACAGAAAAGATCCCTGATAACTCAGAAAACAGTATTGTTACATTACCGCACATTAAAGTTTTTTCAGGGATTAGTTTCTGTTACTTTTTAAAAAACACAAAAGGTGAGTGATTTCACAACAGTGTGACAATTTAAAGAACATTCACACAATATGAAACTTCTGTAACATTTTAAATGGAGAACCTTTGCATCACATGGAGATGAGCCTTAAATGGGTTCCACACATTCACACATCTGTCATTGTACATTAAATTTAGTTTTTTGGAGTGACCTAAAGAACCCTTTTTGTAGTCAAAATGTATGAGTGTGAGGAATCCTTTAAACATTTACGGAACCTTTGCATAATGTAAAGACCCAAAGCCAAATAAAGGTTTGTGCTAGAGCCTTCTTCAAACTTAAAAAATGTGCAGCACAAACTTGTTTAAAAAAAAAAAAAAAGAGGCTCTATTAAAGGTTTTTTTTACCAGAAGCATTTCCTCTTAGTGCAAAGAAATGATTTTGACACCTTTAGTCTGAAAAGTGTTTTTAGAACTTGAAAAGGTCTTTGATGGTAATAAGGGGGCGAGGAGGTCAGAAAGGTCTGCTGTAAGCCCTGTTCTTGCCCGCGGCCTCCATGTCTGCTTTGCTTTCTCGCAGTAAAACACTGTCCTGAAGACGAGTCACGAACAGGTTGTGCTGAATCCTTTCCAGCATGTGCATCCTCAGACAAAGATCCGACAAAAGAGGTGTGTGCTTCAACAGACTGTTTTACAAATGTAATCCTATAGTTAAAGCAAATAAGGCCGTTTACCGGTCTGAGTCGTTTCTAGCATAATAGGAAGCATATGCAATTTTAAAGGGTGTTTCTCCTGCTAATGGGTCCCCGGGGGCCCGGGGGGTTAATTGATGCAGCTGTTGATAGCTTTTCCACATGACGCTGGGATCATGTCCCTGGTGACTCTTATTCCAAGGCACTTTTTAATGAAGTGCTAAACAGAAGGCTTTTTACAGCAGGATTGTATCCAAGAGAATGCTTCAAACTCCAGCCCCCAAACCCATTCCCCCTCCCCAGGCCAACAAAAAAAATAAATAAACCAAGCTTTTAAGGAAAGTGCAGAAGATGACCATTGATTTATCTGTTAAATAAGCAGCGTTTTTACTACACCTCCTCTCTGTTGATTTGCAGGTCATGATAGAAGACCAGAAGGCAAAGCAAGTCAATTGCAAAAACGTGGCTTGTTTGCCATGTTATTTTATCCTGAAGCTCCAGAACTATCCCAAGCGCACGTATTTTATCTCTTTTTATGACGCAACATGCACACGTGACACTCTTGTAGGTATTGTGTTCTCAAACGCAATTTATGGTGCATAATCAGACTGCGAATTGAAAATATTAGTTCTGCACGGATGCTAACCTGTTTGGAAGAGACAGCTGCTACCACGTATCATGACACGATTTACTATATGGCCTGCTGTTCACACTGAGGTGTCAGATATACTGCATAATGCATACACACACAACACGTATAAACGTCACTTATACAAACATCTTCCTTGTTGATTTAAAGACTGTCTTTTCCACCCCTCGCCACAAGCTTCTGCTTTTTGACAACTGCCTTTTGTTTAATATCTGAGGTGACAAGTTCAGACTTTTATAATGTCACCCCTGGCTGGTTTTAATTATGCAGTTATTATCATAGCATAGATAATGCCTCTGAAGGCCAGCTCTCCTCAGAAGCAGCGGAACAGATGGGCCTCCTCCCTGTTTAAAAAAAAAAGAAAGAACAGTGAGGCCTCTTTACTCGGCAAACATTTACGGATATCTGAGCATTGAAAATTAAATACAAATACACGGCTAAATTCATTTGATTGCGGGGCCGTGGAAGGGTGGGCACGGTACGAGGAGGAAAAAGCCGAGAGCGATGACAGTGTGATGAACTGGATAGCAGCCTCACCCTGAGGATTATACTCCCATAGTCACTAAATTCTGCTCATTAAAGTGACAAACCCAAACACTGAGGCAGTGGAGCGTGGGATTCAGCTGTGTACTGCATCTGGCCCGTACCAGCAACCCTAGCACCAGCATCCCCAAGAGTGAGCGCGCGCACGCACACACCTAGACACACCGTAACCTCCATCAAATCTAAAACAATCAACGTGCCTTTCATTTCCAATTTACCAGGCTGCCACAAAGCCCTATTAGTGTTCATGATCATACACTGCTGGTGATTTACAAATGAGGATGGCACAGTCCCTTATTCTCCTACTGAGTGCTTTTTTCTCTCCCTCCCTCCTTCCTTCCGTCCCTCCCTCCCTTTCTCTCTCTCTCTCTCGCTCTCCAGTCACCATCTCCATTCCATCCGTCAGCCTTCTCTCCATCCTGATTATCTGGAGACGCCAATTTCAAAGAGACATCTTAATAGTGATGTCAACGTATTAATTAGAAGTGTTAATGAGCTAAAAGCAACCCAAATTAAATTAATGCAGCCATAGACACAGAGAGCGAAATTAGCTTCAATTTCTGTAAATGATTCTGAAGTGTGCACAACATATCAGCCTGCCTGAACATTCCCATCCCCCAAAGCTAATCAAGAGCTACATTGCAATTAGCTGCTTAATTAAAGCAACACTCTGCTTGGAAAATCCGGCACAATTAAGTAATGGCTGTTACAGCATGAAGGCAGACTGTATTTGTCTTCAGGAAATACAAGCGGGGGGGGAGGAAATTCATACACACAAAACATATTATGTCCCCGATGGCCGGCAGGGACCAGAGATGTCCAAGGCGGGCTGGGACAGTTTGGTACGGAGGGTTGTTTCTGCTCCAGCTGGAAGCATCGTGGCCTAGCACCAGCATTTGTGCCAGCTTATACTCCCTAGCCCCGAGGTTTCATAGCCGTCCGAATTGGCTTTGCCTGGGATCAGCATGGCCTAATCGGCATTTCCCTGTGTTATCGCCTCACTGTTTTCCAGTTGGACATTGCCGAGCGCAGACAGTTGGAGTTGTTTCCCCCACCCTGTGCATTTCAGCGGCCCTCACAGTGACCCCCCCTCCCCCCCTCCCTGGCCAAGGCACTGTTCCACTTGTAGGCCATTCTCTCGCCTAACGACTTCATCATAAGCCAACAGTGGAGGAGCTGGGTTCTTTTCCTGCCATGGAACTAAGGCTAGCATTGTGAAGATTTTGCCAGCGCTGGGTTTTAGTGTATTCCGTTATTTACCAATCTGAAGAGTGTGGGAGTGTGTTGGTGATGATTAACGCCCCGTGCTCAGCAGGGCCACTGAGGGAAGCTGTTGTGAGTGCCATCCTTCAGCAAGTGTAGGCCACTGCGTGACATATGCCACCGGACGCTCTGCGGAGAAACACAGTCCCTTGCGCTTCCTGGTGCTCTGATCGACTGGGAACAAGCGTCACTCACAAACACCATCTGTCAGCTACAGCCTCACCTGCTAGGAACAGTTAACCCTTAGAAGTCTAGTCTCATTATCGCTATTGTGTTAGAAGACTTAAAAGCAATTATGTAATTAGTTCATTAAATACAGAGTTACATGTACAATGGTCCTAAAGCTGCTGCCTTCAATGAAATTAGTACACTCACACACAGCAAAAAAAAGGCCTAGCACAGAGTCGTGGTACCTTATATTATACCAAACAGTCAAGCCTGGTAAAGTCCTCTAGATCAGTGGTCCCCAACCTTTATTTTGTCACGGACCGGTTTAGTATCAGAAACTATTTTCACGGCCCGGCCTTTAAGGAGTGGCAGATAAATGTACGTATTTATACAAATCAATGATACGCATAAAAATGGGGATATTTTAAAAATATAATAATGGGGTATGGTTTAAAATACAATAATAAACGTAAATCCAGTGTGTACTCGCAGCTTTATTAACAGCATTTTCATACAAGTTTTTTTGAAATTATTTTTTCTGTGCAGCCCGCAGACCGGTACCACATGACCCATGGCCCGGTACCGGTCCGCGGCCCGGGGGTTGGGGACCACTGTTGTAGCGTGTAGGAGTGTGTTGTAGTACGTTGAAGTGAGTAGTGTGCAGTGTGTAGTAGTTTGTATTGTGTGGCCTGTAGTGTGTAGCAGTGATTTGCAGTGTGCAGTGTGTGATATAGATGGTGATATTGTGTAGTAGTGAACCATGATGTGTAATAGTGAGTAGTGGCAAGTAGTAGAGAGTAGTAGTATCTAGTGGCATGTAGTAGTGAGTGTAGTAATGTTTTGTAGTGTGTAGGATTGTGTAGGAGTGTGTTGCAGTGACATGTAATGTGTATAAGTGAATAGTAATAGTAAGTGTGTCCTGAACTAGTGTGCAGTGTGTTGTAGTGAATTTTAAATAGTCTGTTTTGTGAGTGCTGTGTGGTGTCTAGTTATGTGTAGGAGATACTTATAATGTGGAGCTCCCTGCCAGTAGTGTGTCATTTGTAGTAGTGAGTATTGTGTGTTTAGTTGTAGTTCAGTTGTAGTGAGTAGTATGGAGTTGTCTAGTATTAAGGTAGTGTGTAGGACTTATTTGTGGTGCGTAGTAGTACATTGTATGTTGTCCTAGTATGTGGCAGTGAGTTACTATGTGCAGTAGTGAACAGTATGTGATGTAGTCAGTGGCACTGTGTAGTACTGAGTAGAGTCGTAATAATGACACCCAGTGTTTACGTTTACGTTTACGGCATTCGGTGTGTAGCAGTGAGATACAGTGAGTCATATGTGGTCTGTAGCAAAGTGTTGTGTAAGTGCCATGTATTGGTGAGTTGTAGTGCACAGTAATGAGTCGTAGTTTAAAGTAGTACATATTAAAAGGTAGTGGGTTATGGAAGACAGTAGTGTGTGTTAGTTTGTTGTACCCAGTAGTACTGAGTAGTGTAACCCCCCCCCTCCAACAGCCCATCTGCTGAAGTGTGTGTGCGTGTGTGAGAGAGAGAGAAAGAGAGAGAGAGTAGGGGGAGTGGTCAAGCTCCTCCTTCCCCCAGATCTCCAGCCAATCAGGAAAGCCTTGCACACTTCCACTACAATAGGTGTCTTCTAAGTGAGATGGAGGGGGAGAGAGAGAGGGAGAGAGAGGGAGAGAGAGAGTCTCTGAGTGACTCATTCACCCCTGGGAGTTTGAAGTGACAGAATAAATGAAGAGAGATTTCAGAGATTTAGAGGAGAAATCCTACAGAGAAAAGCGTTTCAGCCACACTCACTCACACACACACACACACACTCACACAATCAGCTACCACCAGGACAAACTTGAACACGCTCTCTCTCTCTCACACACACACGCATACACATACACGTGCCTGCACTCTGGTCAGTGAGTGGTCATGTTGCTGCTGCTGCTGCTGGTGTGTGTGCTGCGGGGCGTGCGGCCCGGTGGTGTGTGTCCAGCGGTATGTACATGCGCGGAGGACGGGCTGCTGATGATGGTGGACTGCTCCGAGCTCGGACTATCGGCTGTGCCCAGCGACATCAGCCCCTTCACCTCGTACCTGTGAGTACACACCTCCCTCTGCGTGTGTGTGTGTGTGTGTCAGTATGTGGAGCACGTGCTGGTGTTTTAGTGCCTCTGTCCACTGCTTGCAATGTCCAGGAGGGCTTTATCAAGTTAAAATGATCTCAAACTCTCAAGCAAAGTAGTTAAAGAAGGCTTGACCCACTATTGTCTAAATAGGTTCTCTATGTAAATAAATGTTTCATCAGTCATGAGACAAACGGCTAAAATCAGTCTTTTGGTCAAGTGGGGCTACAAATCCCAGTTGGAAATCCCAATGTTAAACATTGAAGGCATAAACACACAGTTCAATCACTTTAGACCAATTAGGACTCATTCTGCTGCAGTCTATTTAGGAATATAAAGGAATCTTTGTTTGTTTTTTTGTTTATTTGTGTGAATAGTTTAACTCACAGTGTACTGAGACCCACTTTTTCCACCCTCTGTGTCCTGTCACCGTTCTGTGTGTGTGTGTGTGTGTGTGTGTGTGTATGTGTGTGTGTGTGTGTGTGTGTGTGTAGTGGAGCAGTGGGGCGCTCAGTACAGTATTGAGTTTCTCCGTGTCAGCTGGACGTATGTGGGGTCAGAGCCATGTGAAGCGCTAAGTCGCGCCAGATGGCCGCTGATTGTGGCCACTGACGCAGGAGGACTCAAGTGTTCCTCATAAAAAAAAAACTCATAAAAACTCATTCAGCACGTTTAGTGATAACTGAGTTCCCAGCGGAGGGCCTCAGGGGCCAGGACGTCACTGTCCTTTACTGTAAATACACTGACACACATGTCCCTGTGACTCCCCTTTTAAAATATATCTATTTACATTTTATTAAATTACTTATAATTAATTATAAGATGTACAATGAATTAACGATCAGATTACTAACGCATTTTTATCTGTTTTATTTTTGGATATTTATATTTATTTGCAGTCCCATACAAAAGACATCTAATAAAATGTTAACTGAGTAGTATGTTTTTAAATTCCAATGTTAGAATGTATACAAATAATATTAAAACAGTAAATAGTCATATTTTTGTCTATGTTTTTGCTTAATAATGCATAGCTGAAGCCCACAAGGCATGATTAAGAAATTCTTATCGAATACCTCAAACACCTGGTTCAGTCGATATTTCATTAGAGTCAGGAGCCTTCATGGAGTTTCCCAAATTCAGAGGCGTCGATGCTGATACTGGAACCGAACCGGTGTTCTTCTAACAAGATGTCACAAAATCTCAAGTCCTTGACAAATATTGATATTATTTAAAGCTTTCCTGTTTGTTTGCACTTATTCTGATGTTAACTTGTGTATTTGCTGGCAGCAAGTCTGCACAGGAGCCTAAGAATTATGCACAGTGGTGTAGAAATGCATGATTGCATTTCATTTACAGGTGTGTAGAAAAGGCACAGTGTTACTACCATGTTGAGGTTAATATGCACAGCTGATCAAAGGTTTTTGATTGTTTTTTTACCACACATACTGAAATCTGCCTTCTCACAACTATTTGTTCTTCTGTGGACTAGTTTCCAGTGGCCACATTCCTCTTGATCATGCTACTGGCAAGCAATTACCATCTTTGCTTCTCTGCACACTGACACTGAGCACTATTGAAGTGTAATGTGCAGCAGTAAACAGTAGTGAGAAGTGAATAGTAGTGTATAGTGGTGCATAATAGTGACTTGCAATGTGTAGTAGTAAGTAGTGATTCGGTAGTTTAACGAAGTTATTGCGTAGTTGTGAAATGTAGTGGCTGGTAGTGAAAAGTAGTGATTATCTGTGTAGTAGTGACCAGTAGTGCACAGCACTTGTGTATATAGTGCAGTAATTATTGTGTAGTAATGAGCTGTAGTGCATGGTAGTAGCAATTGTGTTCATTTGTGTTCATGCAAGTGAACTTCAGGCTGCTGTTAGTGGCTCATGCTCAAGCCAAGTGAAACTTCAGCACTGTATAAACGCTTTGAACCACTCTTCATTTCTACCCATTTTGCTTACAAAGACCCAGACTTTCTAGTATTTTAATGTAGCCTTGAGGGACAGTTCTCCAGGCTTCCTGAAGGGCTTTTAAAGTTTTCAGTCCAGTCCCTGAACCTGATCAGTTTCAGAAGAAAGTTTTTAGAGGAAAGTTTCAGAAGAAAGCCCCATAAAGTGACCTACGTATGAATCATTCAAGCATATTAAAGCTTTTATAACTTAAGGCCTGAACCAGTGAAGGAACAGGTACAGATGATTCCTGATGGTCAGGCGGTGATCAGTATACTGGTGGTGCTGAATGCTGAGTTGCTGGAGCTCCTTTATCTAGGCACCTTGTATCTTTAGGCATTTCGGAGCCTATGGCAGTAAAACATTTGTTCACATTTCTTTCATTTAAACTACTCAGTATGACAAAGACAAGACAGTTTGACAGCAATAGAATAGTAATTTTTCACCAACACGGCGATTCAAAGCAAAATATGAAGCAGAAATGCCGGCAGCTCTGACATCACATTTTATTTTCACTGTTTCTTGAGGAGCTGCTGCTGGGTTGTTCTCCATCAAGGAATTCTGTTTGAAATGTAAATGTGCAGCGATAGCCGTCCGGTTCCCTGGAGAGTGAATGTGTGTAAATATTGATTTGGCTTTGATGTGTGTGTGTGTCATTGTGAAGGTGTCAGAAGTGCTCTGGATGTTTGGGCAAAATTCTGCACCCTTCGAAAAAAGCCTTTGATAACGCTTTTCACATTAAACTCAGATGCTTTGCCAGAATTAGCTTGCTTTTAGCTGCACATATACACAAACACACACTCTGTCTCTCTCTCTCTCTCTCTCTCTCTCTCTCTCTCTCTCACACACACACACATACACACACACACATGCAGGGGTGAGGGTTTTACGGTGCAAATATTAAAATGTCATGCAATTTTGCATCTTGGAAATTCTCTCATTGCAGGTCCAGTTTTGAATTCATCATAGTTGTGGCGTCACAACAATAATTAACACATTGCTTATTTGACCTACAGCAGTTTAAAGTCTCAAGCAGTGCTTTAACTCGGATTTCTGAATGAGGCCCAATCAGAACAGAAAGAATATGCATATATTGTTTTATTCTAAGGGTTAAAAAAAAGGTTGGAAATGGCCATTACATAATATATTTTGAGAAATTGTTTAGACACGAAACCACATAAATGAAGTATAAAATGAAATGTAAAAAATGTGGAATATTAACTTGGAAGAGCAGAAATGAATATGAATGTTTATGAATGTGTGTGAATGAGGATGTTTCCAGATGCTTCTGGACCAACTGGACATGAACAGGTGCCCTGAGGCTCTAAAAACGAGAGAGGGGGGTGAGAACAGAGGTAAAGAGAAAGAGAGAATGGGAGGGTGAGAGAGAGAGAGAGAAAAAGGGGAACAGAATAAAGGAAAAGGGATTTTTACTCAATTTTTTTGAGCAGTTAGTGATTTCCGTGGTCATGTGAGTTGCAGAGAAAACCAAGAGAGTGACCAATTGCTGTTCCTGGCTTCAACAGATGTTTGAAGCTTGTGGGACATTGAATCAGTATTTTCTCTCCTTTGGGTTGCAGTTTTACAGTAAATCCACATATTTTAACTTAAATCCTAGCTGACAGAGAAGTCCGTCACACAGGTAATGCACAGTCATTGTGAACACAGACTGCTGCCCCCTACTGGTGTGGAAAATGAATTCTTTGAACAATGTACTTGTCAGATGGAAGATGATCAGACAGCTTCATGTAGCAATCTTTCTTTGATGATTTGATGTGTAACAGACACAGTATTTTCTTCTCCCAGGTTTCTCTGCTCCAACACACCTGGCCCACCACACCAAGGGTGCAGTAATTAGTTAATTATTTAGTACATTGAAACGCATATGCTAGATGATTGCTAAATACTAAATGTGCCCAATGCCTTCAGGGCTTGGACCGGGGAGCAGTGGATAAAAGGCCAAAATAGGTTCAGATAAAAGAGCTCAGCTCTGAATTGTGAATCTGTGAAGGGGACTTAAGTGTTGAAGCACATCTGCAGAATTAAGACCTCAGGTGCTGCTTTTTATTTATCTGGCCTTGCTGCATGAAATTACAAAAGAAAATATACAAATAATACATAAAACGAAGTGAAATAATGTCAATATTACAAGCTGTTTAATGCTGAAGTGATTTTTACACTTTGTGATGCACAACACACAATTAATTGACATTTAAATGAACCAGAGCGAGGGAGAGAAATAGATCTATGGGATATAAGGCCTGGTGTGTTTAATAAAGTTCCAGCTGATAAAGCCTGCAGTGTGAGAGAAGCGTGATTGGTGGCCGAGGCATCAGCGTGACTGAAAGCAGATGCAGGTGAAAGTTAATGATGTGCGTGTGGCAGGGAGAAAGCAGCACAGACTGATTGTGAAGAGCTGCAGACTGACACACAGCAGCCTCCCTTTGCCTGTTTTCTGTTTGTGTCAGAATGAGTTAGGGAATGACAATTGGAAGGAAAGACAGAGCAAAAGAGCAGGAGAGAATTTTTAGGCCTTTCTGCTAAGTCCAGTAAATTGTTGCAGTTGTATTATTAATTCGATCAGAGGCAAAAATCTGCAGCACTAATGATCAGTTTGTTGTGCAAGTGTGAAGAAGAAAATGCAGAACAGATGGATAAAGGGTATTGAGTGTTTGGGGTATTAAATGTATAAGGTATAGGGTATGGTAGGTCAAATGTACTGTGGGTTAAACGTACTGCAAGCGTTGATTATTGAATGTGTATGTTGAGTATACGCAGTTATTAGGTGCTGAGAGTATAGGGTATTAAGAGTATATAGTACTGAGGATATACGTAGGATATTGTGGATATAATGTACTGATGGTATGGGCTACTGAGGACATGTGAGATGAAGGGGATTTACTACTGGACATATAGGGTAATGAGAGGGGTATTAAGAGGATATAAGGAAGTACTAAGAGTATTAGGTACCAAGGTTGTAAGGTACTGAGGGGATGGGGTATTGAAGTGAAAAGTGAAAATTTTTTCAAACGTGAACAGCACGAAATTCAACCTCAGCATTTAACCCATTCACCAAGTGAAGCAGGGGGCTGCCATGAACACGGCGCCCGGGGAGCAGTGTGTGGGGACGGTACCT
>JBBPDB010000140.1:8356018-8401011 GCA_037974465.1 Brachypetersius altus
AACATACATACTTACCCTGGTCTCGATCTAAGTCATCCCCTAGTACTCGGGCGATGGACTACGCGATCGAGATCGCACGGGTGTAACAAACTATCACCTTTTGGTTATAGCAAAGTCTCAACCTGTTGGAGACCAGTGTGCTCTGGTGGTACTAATGGGGGCGAATGACCATGAATATTTTTTTCTTTTTTCAAGGCCAACTTGTTACAATATGGACGTCTATCCAAGCATCACTTTCCATTTGACGAATATTTCTGCTGTGACAATTCTCTTCAAAAAGAAACCATATTCTATCATATACACTATTTAGCTTGATCAGTCCTGTTTCTATTAACAGTGCAAGTCAGCATAAAACATTTCTCTTTTCAACAGATCATAGATGAATGGTTAAAAACACCAAGGCTGGGTCATCTACAAGTCAAGTGAAGTCATCTCAGTGTAAGAAAAGCAAGAAACCCAAGCACAAACTGAAACGGAAAAAGGTACCACAGAAAGAACTTTTAAGACAAACAATTGGACAGTAGTGGAGTAAGAATCTAAACCTAAATGACCCAGACATCCTTTTGCATCTTTTAATCCAGCTACCATACAACATCTTCAGTAACAATCAGATACGTCAAATAAAGCAGTTTGATTTAGTGAAATCTTCTTAGAAAAGCTTTTGTCGTAGGTTGTGAAGTAATAACCCATGTGCTATAGCATTTAAATGTTAATACATAAGAAGATAATTACTAACGTGTCACAGTTACATAACAAATTGCATGATGCATAATACATTGCATCACGTCTCCGTATTTTAAAGTTAATAAATAAAAATACAGAAAAATGTATGAAACTGAAAGTGATCACCTTCGGAATCTACACTTAATTTGACTTAAGAATGAAGAATAACTAAAAATGTAAGATGGTTCCAATTGTGTAAACTTCAATGTTCTTTCATTTTTTTCTCATCTTCAACGTAAAGTTGTAGGACCCACATTGACTGCTATTAAACCTTTACATTATGTGGAGGTTTTATACTGATATGATTCTCATATTTTGTCAATTAGTCATATAAACAAGCCATAGCAGAAGTAGCGAGAGCAGACAATGGAGGTGCAGGAACCGGAGCACTGCTCCGGGACAGCCTCTCCTTTTCTCCGCTGAGAGGAAAGGAGACACCTGAAGTGTTTAATGCTAAATTAGGTTTTCAAAGACAATAATTAGACTTGCCTCCCTTAAGGTGAATTACCTGCTACCCAATTGATCTGCATTCTAATTATAGATTTTTGCCTCTGAGCCATTGCCAGAGCTTCCCTTTCCTCTGCTGCTAGATGTAAAACAAGTTAAAATACATGTAGATATATGTGAACTGCTGTAATCAGTTTCACATGCATTCGGTGCCGTAATTGGAGGAATTAATCAGTGGTGTTTTGCAGCCTTGAAAGCAAGGAATTAAATAAATATCAGTTGCTGTGAAGTCTCATGAGCCTAATGCCAATCTTGCATTTATTTGTGCTTGAACTCCAGGATTATGAGAAGGGTACTTATCAGAAAATGTATAACAAAACCCAAAACACTGCAGTCTAACATAAAAGCCAAAAGGCAAAATCCTATTAAAAGCAGCAGTTTAATTTATTTGACATTTTCCGTAACCTAACTGTAATTTGCTAACAGCAGGACTTCCAGGTACTTATTTTAATTATACATACGATAATGATTCTTTACTGCAATGACATCACACTATGTTTTGTAAATGCAATAAAAACGACATTTTACAAGACATACAGACAGTAGATTACTGTAATCAACAACATTCTCCTTTCAGAAATGAAAAACTGTAAAACTAGTAAAATCACAGTTAAATTGCAACATTACATTAAAATTATTTTAGAAGGAGTCAACAATCCAAAGAAAGAATTAATGTCAGTATTTCAAAAACACAAACATTCTTTCAAAAGATAACAGGCTAACAGGCTAATCTAATAAGAAGCTTAAAGTACTTACTAAAAGATACAAGTGCATCTTACAAGCTCCAAAAGGGTTTTGGCTATAGCTGTACAGTATTAACTCAATAAAAGAAAGCGAACAATGAACTATTGTTTGCTTGCTGTTAATAAAACACATCAAATCCCATTGAGACAGACTACTAAAGTTAGTCCAAATTAGCCAAACTAGTCATAGTAGTGGTAATCAGACACTTACAAAGAAAAGGGATAGTTTATACAGTCTACAAAGTCTGGATGTCAGTGACCAGCCACAATATTAAAATGCCTGACAGTGAAATGAATGACATTGATTATCTCACTACAATGGCACCTGTCAAGGGGAGGAATATATTAGGCAGCAAGTGAATAGTCAGCTATAGAACTTGTAGAAGCAGGAACAACAAGCAAGCATGGAGGTCTGAGCAACTTTGATTAAGGGCCCAAATGTGTGTCAGTGAACCAACGACAGGATCATAGCCTCACTGACACACATAGGGCATGAATGCTTCTCCATCTGGTCCGGTCACACAGAAGAGCTAGTGTAACAAGGTTGATGCTGGCTATGAGAGAACATTCTCGCAGTTACCACAGTGCATTGTGGTTCGCTGTGTATGTGCTGCAGACTGGTCAGGGTGCCCATGCTGACCCTGTCCACCACTGTGTGCACATTTGAGTTTCAGAAGCCTAACATGGAGCAATGGAACGTGGCCTGGTCTGACAAATCATTCTCTTTTACATCACGTGCATGGTTGGTTGCATCGCACACCCAGGGGAAAGATATCACCAGGATGCACTATTGGAAGAAGTCAAGCGAGGGATGGTCTAGGCACTGTTCTGCTAGGAAACCTCAATCTGATCAAGCATCTGTGGGTAGGATGCAATGGACAGACTAGTCTGATCCATGGAGGCCCCACTGCACAATTTTCCAGACTTAAAGGATCTGGTGCTACTACCTTGGTGCCAGATTCCAATGCACACCTTCAAAGGTCTTTCATGCCTCAATGTGTCAGAGCTGTTTTGGTGGAATGAGGGGGCTTAAGCAATATTAGGTAGGTGATTTTAATGGTATGGCTGATTAGTGTATGTAAGGATTATTTTATGTTTCGATATGTTGGTAGAGGTTGTACTTGGTAAGTTAGTATGCCATCAGATAACTATATGTTTAACTCATAACACACATTAACAAATCTAACATTCCTGCTCATATGGTTTCAAGCGCTGTATGACTATGGACAAAGGCCTGCACAATGAGTTTTCCACAGCTTTGTCTGTTTTTTTATTTAAGGTCTTGGCTAAGCAGCTACACTTGAAAGTAAGGAGAAAATTGTGTACATTTGATTCTGTGCCAAACTTTAAAGTGCGTTTGACTGATTAATATTGATATTAACATTCCATTACAGCTGGGTGGTATATGAAGTGGTCATTTGAAAGACAAACATATCACATCGTCCAACTTTGTATGGTCACTAACTGTTGTTAATGACAGACAAACACACTCTAGCTAGTTAAGTGGCTGAAGTGCTGGGCTGTTTTGAACGTGATATGGACGAAGAGGCTGAGTAATGACTGCTACAGTGCAAAAGGTTGGCATAAGTACTCCATTAGGACTGCCTCTACCTCCACATGGCGGCACTGTGGCTGCGCCTGTGGCCGCTGACATCTCCCCGCAGCTGGGAGCGAGAGCGCCCGGTCATTGAAATGCAGCCTGCAGTGCCCGCTGCTAATTAATATGTAAATTTCACATTGTTTGTTAGCGCCGATGTCAAATTTTTGATGTGAGCGGCGGCTTCTGAGTTAACAGAGATTTGCTGTAGATTGGGCCTGGGCTCCTGGCAAACCCCCAGCCTGTCCATAATCTAATATTTCTTAAGTAGATAGACTAATATGTCTCTACAGCTTATAACTTGGGAGACAGGCTAATGATATTTTATTAAGCCTGAGTAATTGAAGAGCCCATTTAAATATGTAATTAAGCACTTAAGCATAATTATACAGTGCAGCTCGGATCCAAATGTATTAATTAAAAAAAGTCAATATATTCATTTTTTCCCCAGATCCATTGTTTGTTTCCCCATTTCTGATTAGCTTCATTTGCAGAAAAGCAACTGTGAAAAATATGAGGCATAACCTTATATATGTTCAATTATAAATAGATTCATTGTTCTTCATAAGTAATATTAATGATGAGCTATATTTAGCTGCATCCCCAAGGTGGAATCCAAAATTGCGGACAAGAAAGTGTGGCATGTGAAATTTTGAGGATTGAAAGAAAGAGTGAGAGTAAGTGAAAGAGGGAGAGGAAGCAAAAGGGGGGGGAAGGAGGCACAAAGGGAATGGAAGAGAGACAGAATGAGAGGAGGGCAGAGAGAGAGAGAAAGAAAGGGAAAGAGAGAGACAGAGAAAGAGAGGGAGAGAGAAAGAAAGGGAAAGAGAGAGAGACAGAGAAAGGGAAGAGGGAGAGAAAGAGAGAGAGAGAGAGAAAAGAGAAGAAAAAGAAGAGAAGAAAGAGAGCGAGAGAGAGAGAAAGGAAAGAGGGAGAGAGAGAGAGACGAGAGAGCTGAGCCCGATGTACACCCTGAGAGCTCCTTAATTTCTCAGAGCTGCCACTCCATGGCACACTTTGAGAGCGGTTCACAGATAAACACAGAGACACAGGCCCATCTCTGGCCCCAGTGGAGCCATTTACCTTTCTCCAAGTAGATTCAAGATATTAATTAAGATAAATCTACCTCAATTCTGAGATTCAGCCATCTGGTTATTTATCAGAATTATGTTAATCATTTCTGCAGGGCAGCAGAATTATTACCTATTTTGTGTCTAATTTATATTAATATTCAGAGTTACATCATTCAGCAATATGGTCCATCTGGTTTGACCACATTGCCCCACTGCATTTATAAACCAATTGCAAAACACCCAATGGACAGTTATGTTGCAGTTCACATTTACAAACCATGTGGCAGCATTAACCTGCAGCCTGAGTATTAAATATGTGAATGAATGATCTAATGAAGAAAGCCACATGTTAACCACCACTCATTGACTTCGACATATGGCCCCTACTCTTAAAAAGATTTAAAAAAAAATAATAAAGCTGCCATGAAGGGTTTGTTGAATGATACAATGGAAGAACCACTTTTGGTTCCCTAAACGACCACACTTGAAAAAGTACTTGTTAGTGTGAGGAACCTTTTGGACATTAAATAACCAAAACAACCTTCGTATGATCCAAGTTAAGCACCTTATGTTCTTTAAACTTTAAAAAACTACCAATGAAAAACCAAAACAAAGCTTCTTTGGCATCGTGCACATTTGTGGCATCTCATTAGGAATGCAGAAAAATATGAAATACATTTATTTGGTCCAGTACATTCAGAAGATTTTTCTTGAAACATTAAAAAAGGTTCTTCACACACGAGAGGGACCAAAAATGTTCTTCTATGGCCTCATTCTAAGGAACACTTTGGGCACCTTTATATTTAAATGTGTTTACATTCTTCAAATTCTCACTGGCTTTCTATTAACACATGGACCCGATTCACTCTTAGCTTTTAGCAACCTTGGACCTGACTTTGAATGCTTGTTTTTTTAGCCAGTAACATGGTGGGGAAATGAGGAGACGGGAGGTGTGCGTGTGTGTGTGTGTGCGGGAGGTGGGGAGAGGGGATCTGGGGCCCGCTCAGGGCAGATCACACTCCTGCTCCGGCCAGCACTAATTAGGGTGAAGAGGAGGCCAGTGGACGCGCGGTGTGATTAAATTTAGATCTGGAGGGAGATCTTGACCCATGTGTGCCCCTCATCTAAGTGACATTTACCCAGGATAACCATGCCACAGCTGAGCCTTATTAACCTTTTGTAGACCTGAACACTGCTGACTAGCTTAATTGGCAGATGGATTATTAAATAGAGCAACTTTATGATGATTGAACATCTCATATCTACAACACACAGGTTAGTAGGCAAAGTCTCATTATTACGTTTAGGCTCCAGGATACGCTGGCCTAAATGTGTCAAATGAATCATCTTTAGCATTGTGGTTTTAGTTAGAATGACACTGCCCACAATACGTTTAGGACAAAACTAATAATGACACGGTGTTAATAGTTCAGAGCAATTTTTGCGAGTTATGATCTCTTACTGAATCACTAACTGAGCGAGTCAATGCGCAATTTTTCACTCTTTCACATTAAGATCAAGTCATCAAGTGAAAGTATCTGACTTACATGCACCAGAGCAGGAGCTGCAATAGTATTTGGACGCATTAATCACTATATATTTAATTCTATCAAGAGTATGCCAATGTAGTATAAGCTAACTTGGAAGCTATAGTGCAGGCATCGTCAGCCTACGTGCTAGCAGCTACAGGATGTGCACATGAGTATAAATTAGGCTTGTGAATGTCATATTTGGACTGGGCTAGAGAGCAATCTAAAAATCAGTCCTTATGAATTAATTATTGACAAAACAGTGCTACAGGAATGTCAAAAACAAACTGTCAAATCACAGAAAACGGTCATTTTTATTTAACCAGATTTTATTAGCACTATTAAGTCTTATTACAACTACAATTAAAAATAATTACAAAAACATTATTAGTTATTAACATTATTACTACATTATTATTATTATTGTTATTATTATTATTAAGGCAGTATACTGCATAATTAGGCCTGTTTAACTGGATTTGGTGCAGGGCAGCATGAGAAATGTTGAGTACAAATAATTTTCACCATATTAGTGGTGCGCTATTGGTCCGTTTTAGTATGTTCCAGCGCCTCAGATGTCAGATGTGAAAGAAATGTCTCAATGCATGATGATATTTTTGCAGTTTTCCCAGCCCTTGTAGTTGCACGATAGACAAAAAAAAAGCCCGACACAGGTGGACTAAAATCATTTACAACTTCTATATATGCAAAATCTGTACTACAGATACACAAGCCTTGCAAAGTCCTGTCCCTCTTTTTGACATATGTTTATATGATACTAAAAAAAGCATTTCAATAGTCATATCAAAACCTCATAATTTAAAGGTGTTCTTAAGATGGTGATACCATATAGTTTAAAAAGGTGATACATGGTAAATCAAATGAGTGTCAAAACAAACCATTATGTAACCTCAGTGGAGATCATTTTATTATTTTTGTATATTCAGAAGTCAATTTTAGAGTTCCCTTTCCACAATAGTTCAAATCCATAAGCCAAGTGTTAATCACTGCTATGACAATCGCACGTCGCCTAGTACCCCATAGCAAAATGTTGTTGAATCCTTCTAATGTAATCCACTTCTGTTCATCACAAACGGTTTGTAAACCCTCACAAATCACTGTTGCTTAACAGGGAAATCTCCAAATACAGAATAAAAAAACGAAAGAAAGTGGAACCCCCCCTAGGCTCTGTACAACAGGCTAGGAGGCAAGGGTAGTAACATCCTTTCCTCTGCACCGCCTGCCCATGTCAAATCAATGCTTTCGAGGCAAGCACACGGCAGCCATGTTGGATTTGGTTCTGCATTGGGGAATAAGTGGATCATATTGGACGCATTACCATACTTGCGTGGCTGAGTCTCCCTTGCCTCCTCTCTCTCATATTCAAAAAGGAGATTATTGCGCAGCATGTGAGAAATGTCACCTCAGAGCAATGATCCACATTATGCATTAGCTTTTCCACAGGAGCCTGTGGCTTCTTCCCTCACCTCTGCCATCAGCTGTGGTCAGTCCTGGCAGAGTCCTCTCACTCTGTGACTCAAATGGAGAATTATTCCAGTCGAAGTCGAAGCCGGCAGAGGGGAAAAAAATGAAAGGGGAGTGTGTAATAACATTCGATGGGTGTTTGCTTTAGCCTCTAGATGTCTGGGTTTGTTCTTTTCATGAGGACAAACCGCAGGACCGGACTTGGTGTGGATGACAGGGGCCAATGCTCAGAGCTGCCAGGAGCATTCAGTGAAACATCAGCATTCATAAGGTGATGGCTACGGCGGCCTCTGATGGACAAGTCATGTGATACGCATACTCTAACCCGGCAAATATAATCCTTCTGAATAAATAGTTTAAGCCCTTTTGTAATTAGCGGACTCTCAAATGTATGCCAGACTTTAATGACCTTTGCAGATGAGAAGGGTTGCGTTCACCTCTCCAACTAGCTACTTTCCATATTAACATGAACAGGCCGGACTGCGAGCCTACAGCGGCTGCATTCAGCGATACCGAAAGGCTAACAGACAAAAGGCATCGCTTAGAGTCATGCAATCGAGTGATATCAAAAGTAAAGTTCATTAACATGATTTAGCTCAGTGTTCATTAATTTATGATTTAGCTCAGTGTGATTGGAGTCCTACCATTCACTTCTTACCCTTAGAGGAGTACAATTATTTATTAATTGTTAATTACTTTTATATCCGATTTAAATGTCATTACATAATTTAATTATAAAAGCAAAATAGGTACTTTTTTGGACAGCAACCAATTATTGCCATCCATAAGTGCAACTTAAAAGGGTTAGAAAATAACTCCGTATGCAATCGTGAATGGGATGTTTGCTATATTTGCTACTCCCGGTTATCGTTGAATGAGATTGCATGTGTGAACGTATTGAGACTGCTGTGTGAGTTTATGCAGTCTATGGATCTTGTACATATGGGAAAATCTTCAAAACATCAGATCTGTTCTGACAATGTTCAGAGGGTGTATTATAACAGCTCTCCAACACATAACAGACAAAGCTGGATCATTAAATGGGATCTATCCACAACCTACAGAGATCCACAAGAGTTTTAGAATTTGATATATGGGTTGATGCAACGGTATGAACACTGATATACCCCTGCGAGCAAAATATGGCAAACAAGTTTACTGCAGTGGATCCAACAAGCTAGAAAAAAATAATAAGCTATCCAACCTTAACCTTTTTTGCTTTTTTAAAAACACAACTGAACCAATAAGGCCCAATTGTGAGCTACGTTATTCATTAAACAAACACCGCTCCACCGCATTCTCTTCATGATAGCCGTCTGAAAAGAGCGCATTCACCAGCCAGCCATAGCCAATTAGAATGAATCAAAAATCAGCATAAACGCACTGGATAGCGTATTTAAATCTAGCCATTATGAAGCCTGGTCCTGAAGGCAGGTTATAAGGCTTTTAAGCCCCATCCAATCTGTTTTTATGTGTACCCAATACACAGAGACAGGAAAGTGATTTTAAGGCACAAGGTTCTAATTAGAGATTATGTATCTTAGCTTGCATCTGAAATCACACAGTATTCATACAGTATATATACCCAGATACCATACTGCATCTACCCGATATCTTTCAGCAAGCAAACACTTTTAAGCAGCTCCATATTTCCATACAGAAGGGTGAGATTTTAGAAGCGGATGGTCAGCTTTGGGTGAAGGTAATGCTGTTTTCAACAATGAGACGTCCTAAAGAAATTATGACTACAAAAGGTGTCAAATCACTTTGAAATAAACCACATTTTTGCAAAATATGCACAAACACGCACAGATCAATCATAAAACTGAAATATTCAAACAACAGTGTCTGTTTGAGTCACAGCCAACATAATGTGGAGCTTCCAGTTTAAAGAACTGGCACCAAGATCACAAGCTGTCCTGGGTGTAACAAATATAAACTGAAATGAATAACATAATGAATGTAGGTGTTTTGACAAAAACTGAGCTGTGCACTACAATCTCATTAGGCTGAATGGGACTTATGTCAGTGTTTTGCAAAAGTTGCCCAGCTTCACAAAAGCTGTTTTGAAATGTGGCATTTGTGGTAGGAGCAAGGAGAGGTGATTAAAGCAATTTCAAATTTAATGGTCATATCTTATGTTAACCGTCATATATCTTATGTCCCTGTCTCGCGCCCATAGACCAGGCACACCCAACCTTAGCAAGGATTAAGCAGTTACAGAAAATGAATGAATGAAAGTCACATGTTTAGAGGTCATGGGGTGACTAGCTGGGTACACTAGCTGGTGTAGTTCTGCGTTTTTATGAAAACTACATAATCAAAAGACATGTGTTTTCATGTTTTTCTAAAAAAACAAAACAAACATACTTATATGAGAAGCAGTCAGCTTATTCCTGTAGAGCCTGCTCAAAGGGGCATGAAGAAGGCAGGCAGTCACCCACCACAGCTCGTGTGCTATCTCACTCTTTAATCTGTCTAGGATTCTGTGTGTGTTAACACAGCTAAAATGCAAGAAGGCAAACACTCCAACAACGCTGCGTGAATGTCTCAATATATTAACTGCACAATAAACAACGTATTCAATGGTGGGGATTTGCATGGGAAATGCGCGCATTAGTGAAGAAGGGATGTGTGCACTCACTCGCGGTGTCTCTACTCACAACGGGAGGTGGGGGGGGCCTCCAAAGCCCTTCCCTCAGAGAGGCCGAGAGAGCCCTGCTGTGGAGGAGAAGAACATTGCCTCACTGTTGGGCCTATCAGTGCACACAATGGCCTAGATTAGCACAGTGTCAGCACTGAGCTGAAATAAGCTAATTGCTTAATTAGCTGACCCAATTCGATAAGCCTCTTCTACCATATTAACACTAGCTATGTAACAAATAGCTTGGATTCGTGGGGGGAAACATACTATGGGTTTAATTACAATCATGAGTGTAAAATACTAAATGACAAAATGAGACGACCAATGCAGCTGCATGAGTATTGTTGTAAAAGAGACTATTAGAATCCCATTTATTTATAAGCTGAATAATGGCATGCTTGTGACAGTCTCATTTGGTCTCCAAAAAACATAAAATGCATTATGGGCCTTAAGCAACAGGAGCGACTGAACGATTTATTGATCTCTTTGTGCTGTCTGTGTGGCGATTTTGTTTGTTTTAGCTTTGATTTCATTAACGAAGAGGCGAGGTTCTAAATTGTTTTCCCTCCTAGTAAAAAGGTGCTGCGGACTTGGCTGAAACAATTATGCCGCATATCTCAGAAAGTGATTTCGGGGAGCTGTTGGAAATAGAAAAGTAGGGTTAAAGGTAAAACCATTTTCTCATTAGACTGAGCGATGAGTTGGACAGATTAATTTACATTTTTCTCCTGACATATTTTACATGCACAATCTTTTGCTTAGCGCTGGGAGTTGTGGGCAATAGGGCGCTATTTGTATAAGATGAAGTCATTTATATGCTAATTCATTGGAAAGTAGACTTTCCAGATTCATTTCTTACACACAGTCATGTTTACCTATTAGCACATATAGATGCAAAAGAACGTCCGTATATTGTAGCAAAAAAAAAAGGCAAGTAAATGAATAGAAGAAAAAAAAAAAAATAGAGCTTAGGGCAACAAAAGCATTAGGGCTATATTTCTAGCTATTAATCTCACATTATGAGCCGTTTCTTTTTTATTTAAGCAGCAGCCAAGAGTCAAGCCAAGTCATACCGCAGTCGACCCTTTATTTATTTGGAGTTCTGAACAATTCATTTCCATAAAGGTCAACAAACGTTATGCTGTACTGAAATAGAACTCCTAAAAAGCTAGTATTTATCCAGTTAACAACAATTAGAGAGCAGCTGAGAGATCAGGAGCAATTAAAGGAAGGAAAAGTTCCCAATTATTTTCTTTTGCACATCTTCAAAACATGAAAACACATTCAAATGGACTGTGTATATATTTAGTATTCAAATACTCAAAAGAACACAAACTTCCAGAATTGTTTTAAGGGAAGAACAGGGAAGAAGCCTGCCGCTGCAGTTCGGGATGGATCGGAGAGGTGTGACAGATCATATTACAAGCAGGGCTGAAATGTTAACATAATTCCACATGAGCCTGGTTTAAAGAGATCCAATCGACCATCCCTGATACTTTCTGCCGTTGTGTCTAAGAAGACACCATCCCTCCTCTCATTGTCTCAGTAATTCACCAAAATTGCCACTTAGAGCCGCTCCGAGTTGCACGTTTCATCTCCGAGCTTTCTCTGGTCTCTGCTAGCCAGCCCATTTTTACTTCCTCCAAGAGTACTAGCACTTCATTAACCTTGCCAGGCTTGAGATAAGAGAGGTAGAGTATCAAAGCAGCCGGCCTACAGAGAGAAGAGCGCACAGCCTCCGCTGCACAGTGGCCATCAAACACACATAAGCAGAAGCAACCACACACACATGCAAAACACTCAAAAGGGCCTCTCCAGTCCAGTCAGCCAAGGCCTCCTGTGTGTCTTTTATTACTGAATCAGCCAACCAACCGATTTCGCCCTGAATGGTCATGCAGAGAATACGGACTACCAGCCAGTTTTGCCCTGATAAAGTCAGGGTGGCTCTCATGCCTAAACGCATGAAGTTCATCCGTCATGCTAAATTGATTTTTATAGTAGAGTTTGGGTGCAGGACCATTTTCATCCTGTAATAGACATTCAGAGAAACATCTACGCGCCTATTCACCAACAGTGACACTAATGTTCATTTCCCATCCAGAATTTGGTAGAATAATGCAGCGCTCACTTCACAAAATGAGACCCCACACAGAATGCCTCAAACCATCTATCAAATTTACACTCAAAAGGCAAAGTGTCTATTCGAATCCATCTGGAGGTTGTTTTATTTAACACACAGCGCTTCCACTTAATCTCTCCCCACATTTTTCTATAAAGAGGGAAAAATTATTTTGCTTCGGAGGGAACTTGAAATCCCAGTGTGGATTCTGTCTAAAAGGCTTAAAATGTCACTAAATGCCAAATCATAAACTCCCGCCGACTTGTAGGTCTTTAAGACAAGATGTTAAAGCATCCGAGAGGTACCTGAAACTGATGAGGTTAATATTCTTATCACAAATGCAAGGTGCAGAGAGAGAGGCGCTTATTGAATATGTAGTCTGCAGCGCGCTCCTTCACATTACACAGCATCACACGGCTCGCTCAGAGGTGCCAACGGCAATTACTCCTTTAATTGTTTATCATCAAAGCATTTAAACACTGCAATAAAATGGCAAAGTGTCGCGAGGAAAAAAGGCTGACATGCCTGACAGATTTTCAACTAAACTTCATTGAGTAGCAGCTCCGGATTTTAGTCTGATGCCAGAAAGGGATGCAAAATAGGGATGTGTTTTAAATTATTTCAAATAACAATAGCATATATATATATAGATCTCAATCATCAAGAATCTGAAAGACATTACTAATCTAGTACGTAATGCGCTGTATGTTTCGTCTTTCTCCTTCATTATATAATTTTGTAAGAAAATATGGGTTTTTCAAAAGACCCATATTTCAGAAACTGGAAAGCAAAAACTCTTACATTTGTTGAACATCTAATAGTACAAGGGAGATGAAATTACACTTCTATTCAGCAGAGAGAGGATATAATCTCCAGAGTGAGTTTGGCACCAGTGTGTAGCAAGGCAGCCCAGATTGTGGGTGAAAAAAGACACACTGGTATTTGGGAAGTGTCCTGCTGTATCCCTGCTGTTGAGGGCCCACTGCACAGATCCACAAGAAAGAAAAAAGCAGGCGTAGCAGCGAGGGGAGCGGCGGCTTGGGTGAACGGGGTAAAGCGGAGGGGAAAAAGTTACTGCACGGCTGAGCAGAGTGAAGCCGATTCCTGCAATGGCGCTGATAACGTGGCTGGATTATGGATGTTTAAGGGAAGGGAAAATTATTCATTTGAGATGGATGAAAAGCTGCACTTGTCAAGTCTCCCAGTCATGCACTTTATCCATTTCATCCCCGCTAGCCAGCACGCATATTTTTCCTCAATGCAAATTTTTTTTTTTTACACAGTGAAATCTGTGAGCACATTACCATCTCTCTTTAACCACACTGACTGACACACAGACCAAAATGAAAACCTCTCTGTAAAAATGAATTTCATATACAAGTGAGTAGCAGAAAAAAAACAATAGCAGACTTTTACATCATTAATATCACATTTCATACACGCATTCCAAAATAAACTCTGCAGTACAGCTACAACAATGCCCACAACCCTGTGTGTGTGTGTGTGAGAGTGTGTGAGTGAAGTGTTTGGGGTGGTTGGGGGGGATTTGCAGAGCCGAATGTAAGGAGAGTGTTGAGCCGTGATCCAGCATTTAGCCACAGATCAAACAGCATGTCTAGTAACTGTAGTCATGCTTAATTATCAGAACAGGCCTTCTGCCAGTCTTTGGCTTGGAATGCAATTAATGATTAAAGCAACAAAGTCTTTCCTCCTGCCCATGCTGGCTCTGAGACGCTTATGATGCACAGAATATGTCAGCCTCTCTGTACAAATATTATGATCAGCCTGATGAGGGCCCAGTCTCCAGTCTGGATGGCCAATAAATTAGAGGCACGCTTCTCGTTTACTCATCAGAGCTAATGAGCCTGATAAAATTACCTTGAGGATCATAATTACAGGCTAGTGGCAGAGACACTGGCACTCACTGTGCACCACACACACACGCACACAGTGCAGCACAAACAGTATGGCACATGGCATGTGGGCCTGTACTAGTGGGCAGGGTTAGACCACCTCAGTATGTTTGAAATGACTACCTTGTCACGAAGTATGACTACTCATCATCTCCACTGCAAATCAAGACGATTTGTAGCACACCCTGAAAGATCAGAAATGAATCATCAACAGCATGATCAAAGCTTCTGTCATTTTTAGTCATCTCATACTACTTTGCTAAATTAATCACATGCTCACTCGTCTTTTGTTAAGCAAACAAATGTGATTCACTTTTGCACAAATTCTGACCATCTGTTTGACTGCAGGGGCCACTTTGGGTGGACATCTGAATGACACCAGCCTAGTCGAACTGCTGCAGTCGTGCTTAATGCCTTCATTACGGGTCAAACCTGTTATCAGCGTCCCTGTATACATTAAGCACTCCATCCGTAATGGCATCTTTTGATGGGCACGGGCGGAGCAGGGTGCGAGGAGCTCACCTCAGAGGATTTTCATCTCGCCAGCCGTTCACAGGCCGAATTGTTTTTAACTTATGAATATTAATGCCCCTCTAATTTGAGCCTGTTGTTAATGCTTGTCGCTAGGAGCCTGGCAAATCAGGTCCCCTTCCTGTTAAAGCCGTGTATTAGACACCCCCCTGACACTAAGCCCCCGCCTTTGATTCTTAATTGCAGAAGCGTGAGCATTTGCGGGAGATGGGGCGCAAAGCTTTAATTAACTCTAATATCGCACGTATTCAGTCTCGACTGTCACCCGCATCAACGCCTGGTGTTCTGTGCCCAAAATCATATCCCGGCTCCTCTCAGCTAGAAAGATGGTGTTCCAAGTTCATGAGCACAATTTCATGCATCTTAAAAATTGGGGATGGGTGGCCTATAAGTAGTAGGTGCGATATTAAATGTGAGTAAATTATCGTATCGTATTTCACTAAAACCCATATTAAAATGGTAGCTATATGAATGGTGGTTTTAAAAGCGTGATGGAAGCGAGGGGCCTCCACAGCCACCGCCACAATTCTAATTTGGAATATAGAGGGAGGGATGTAATCCTCAGGCATGTTGGGGATGGATGCAGTTTTTCCTGACAGTGTAGCACCTGCAACTATTTCGCACATCCACACATTTTAATAGGAATTAATATAACCACCAATCAAACACAAATGAAAGGATAAGACATTTTCTGAAAGACATGATGGTCACAAAAGGTAGAACGTCACTCTAAGAAGATTTTTATGTTATTAAAAGTACACATGCCCTTTGCAGAATGTGAATCAAATGTAGTGAAAAAAGATTTTGGATAAATTTGTGGCGACTTATAAAAAGTGTTCTTTTATGCCCAAAATTGTGTGATTTATCAGTTGGAAAATAGAACAGTAGCAAGGCCAATAAGACTCTTTGGGGACATGGATTACTTTCATACTACACACACACACACACACACACACACACACACTTCTACAGAAAATATAGTGTCTATATCCAAATCTTTGTAGGCTCTGTAACTCCTCACCAACGCAAAACAAAAAATCTGTTATTTGATTACGATACAAGACACTCTTCAATAGGTAAATAAAAATAACACGCAGTTAGTAAGCACCTGTTAAAACATACTTTGGGATTTATTATATAAGATGCATTTTAAAATTCATATTATTTAAATAAAAACAAACATTTACACTGAACAAGCATCTCCCAAGAGAGTTTAAAACATTTAAAACAGACTTCATCTCAATATAATACGCCTTCTATAGTTCCTTCAAATATTACTCATGTACTAATTCAAACCCATCATTCCAGAACCAAGAAACAACTTTCTGAACACATTACCATGGTTCGCACTTAATTAAATGTGGTTAATGCATTTAAAAAAAGTAAAGATACAGCTAATTATCCATCTCATGAGCATACAAGCTTTCACGGATGCCAAATCTTCGGCTCAATTTAAAACAAAATTAGAATTGGTAGCCTGTGCAAGAGTGTGGAGGTTTTCTTTCAGTCTTTTATTGACTTCATGTGATGCATGTGAGCTTACAGTACCACCTTCAGGCCAGCTGTGGAAATGCAGGCTTAAGCAAAATGCAACACCAAAATTTAATCGCCTTCATCTCGTTGAGGTTGTGATTGTAGTGTGGTTTTTGTGTGATAAAAGTAACGCAAAGTAACAGACTACATTTGATGACATTGTGAAGTGTAGTTCAAACAGAGACAAAATAACATTAACATAGTGAATAATTAGAGTGCAGATAGTTTTAAATGTGAAATTTACACCTAACTTGGATACAAACACAAACTAAACTGATTGTGCACTAAAAACAGACAACTTGAACCCAAACTTCAACGCTGGCCCGACAAGCTTCTGAGCAGCGACTTCAGCCTACCTCTCTCTCTTCCACATGTGGCTGTGCATGCCAAGACGGCTGGCTAGTCACCAGCGTGAAGCGTGATCCACCAGTCTAACTTCTGTTCTCTTGGAGATCACCCTTCCACCAAGGCTTTTTTACTTCTGCGTCTGAACAACTTGGAAAAGGAAGACTTTCTTTTGCTTTTGAGTTTTTTCAGACCTAGCCAAAGACCAGAGATAAAACTAATTATATTTTTCATTCTTGCGTTCTTGTTCTTTTGGTTAAAAACCAATAAAAGCCAAATCAGAGCAGCCAAAAACTTACCTAGTCTTTGCATCATTTCATTCAGCTGCTGATCCTCTTCCTCTTCCCTTGGAATGTAAACAGTATCATTCAGTTCCTCAGTAATTCCCAAAATTCTTAAAAGCTTATCGTTAGTACCAATTTTTTTAAATGAAATTAATTTTAAGATGATTTCAGGAATGTAGGGTTTCCTGTATAATTCATATTACAATATAAAGGACTACAATGTTTGATGAATTCTAATTTTACATCAGTAAGGGAGACACTACAGGTGATTTAGGTTGAAAAAAAAAAAAGAAAAAAAAATCTGATCTGGTTTCTGTATTTGACATTGCATAAAAAGATGACATTAATATTTTGGGAATGCAAATATTTAAATCAATAATCTGAAAAGATCCTTAATCTAAAAAAAATCTGAAAGCTAAAACAATTTTAAAAAGTAGATTTGATCACTTTCATTATTGAAATCTCACTGTTTTATTCTGAAACTAGTCGTTTTAAGAAGGAGCCTTAGAACTGAATCAGTGAGACCTTGGCGAACATGCATAATGTGTGTGAATGATGCCATTAGAAACAAAGGAAAAACACATTTAGATATTGTAGAGTTTCTACAGGGCAGAGACAACCATGGGGGGGGGACATGGTCTGGAAAAAACGTAGTGATCTCACTTCATCTAAAAGAAATTTCATAAGTACAATTTTCCTGAAAAAACATTGCCTGTAGTATCTTCCCTTAATAAATGATGCATTTCAGCTCTTAAAATAGTCATGCATTCTGATCAATAAGCGTTCAAGAAGGGTTTAATTAAGAACTGCTGACCTCAGTCTGTCTTCCTCCAGTCCCTCCACAATTGCATTCCTGTCGTTCACAATCTCCACCAGTCGGTTCATCAGATAAGTCTCCCTCTTTCTTTCAGTGGCACTCTTTAGATGCTCTAACAAACACACGCAGAGACAAGTTACTTTATTTAATATAACAGTATAGTATACAGCAATTGTTTGGTTGGTGTATTATACTGCAGGACATTGGAATTCAATTCCACACTACACCAGTAAGGGCCCCTGGGCAAGATTCCCAAAGATACATTCACAAACATCTGCAACCCAATTATTACAGTATATCATTTTGGATAAAGGTTAATTCATGCTCCCTTTATGTACAAAAATACATCTATTTCAAACATGGCAACCACTACAAACTTCCATGCATGCTTTTCACGTTGGCACTGATGTTAAGCAATACACCCACTGAAGTCTAAAGTTTCTGAACAATAACAGGATTGTGGAGGAGGTTCTTATAATGTAAATGTTAGATGTGAATGGCAGCAGTGTAGGCGGCATTGATCCGTGAGGCCATTAAATACATCGCAACTTGTGGATGAATTCTTTTTACAAATATTTACATTTATTCATTGTGTCACACTTCAGTCTACAACCCTTATGATTTCTGGTGGTACTGCTCCGTTTGCCCATATGTGACAGCAGAGGAGGGACAGAAGGCCCTGTCCATTTTGGTATTTAACATTGAGCACAAACAACTCAGGCAAAAGTACATACAAAATAGCCTTTACATCTTTTTTGTTAGTCTTACCTGGTTTATTTATCAGCCTCCTGAGTTCCCCCTCCACTCCTGGCTGCTGCTCCTCCAGATCTTGGGTTTTTGCTCTATTAAAAACCAAGACGGATGGCAACACTGAATACACCAACAGAGCCTAAATGGAATCTTAACAACATTAAAACTTTCTTAAAATGATAATACAAAAGGCACAGACTGAACAGTTTAGCCATTAATGCTGACCAGAAAGCAGTCAGCAGGAAAAAGAAAAAAAAAATCATCACATTAAGTAAATGTACTTCTTTTAGATGTTTGTTTTTTTATTTTAGAAGAACAACCTACATGTACATGAGCTCTGATTCTCTGCGTATGTAGCTTTGCTTCTTTCGAATCAGATGAAACCAATCCACCATTAATGGATCCATCAGAATGTCCCCACTCCCTTCTGTACAAACAAGCCAAGGTTATACAGTAGAAGTTTCTAAAAGACTTGACGGAAGACAGAACAGAGATACCAAGGCAAGTTAATAATCACGGTTATGTATTTATTCTCTGGAGGAAGCAACCATTTTGCAGCAAAATGTTTGGCGTATTTCTGTTTGAAATACAAGTCGGTTTTATTCCACATTTAATAAAGCACTGTAACACAGTCCAAAATATCTGTTGTGCCGCTGACATTGCCTCAAGGAGGAGTAGAACACACACAAACACACGCATGCACACACACACCCACACACATAATTCGATCAAGCGCTGGGCTAGATTTGGCCTGGGCCAAGAGGCAACAGGGCCCCATCAAATCCCGCCGGCTGCTAGCAGCAGGACAGGTGAGTCTGGTAGCACGGAGACGATATTACCACGGTGACCTTGAAACCAGCCAATCAGATGTCCCTGTCCCCGCTCAGCCACCACTCTGACTTCAGCATGCTGCCTCTATCCATTTCCTTCCCAGAATCCCTCAGGAGGAGAGAAAGCTTCCCTCGCACCTCACCTCATTTGGTCGTGGCTGCTGGATGTGAATGGCCCTTTATTGGCCACCGCCCAGCCCTTAACACTGCGGCGGAATTCCACCTCCCAGGTGGACAGGCTCAACTAACAGGTTCGGAATGAGACTAGACAGGTGCACTTATGCACATGTAGCTCTGAGTAAAGTACACACTAGCACCAGATGCATCTTAGTTAGATGTTGACTTGCTCTTGCTAGCTTGTTTAGTGATGCAATGTTCAAACATTTATGATCTGTCCATTATCAAAATGAATTAATATAAAATCATTTAACTTCAAACTCATATATGCGAGCAAAAACTTTGGTTTGCTCACAAACTCATTTTCTCTTCATGGAATAATTTATAGTAGTTACCCAGAGTTAAAGCAGATCAAGATTCCATTGTCCAATAAATATTCCCTAAAATTCCTCTCTAAAAGACAATTTCTTCCTCCTTTTATTTTAAGAGATCATATAAACTTGATCACTACTACCAGCAGAAAGAAAAAATCCAGTCTGGGTCGACAACAATAAACATCTGGTAAATGAGGACAGTAAGAGGAACCACCTCTCTTGCTCTACCTTCCTCGCAGCTGCGGAGTCTCCTTTCCAGGTCTATTCCTTCCTTCTCTAAATCACTCAGGCTGTCCTCAATTTCCTGCAGCTCCTGAGTGATCTGCTCCATCGGGATATGATGAGACTTGACCTGAACAGGGAGAAGTATGAAATGTGTGGAATATGGGGAGCTGCAATTTTAAAACTGAGCTATATGCTGAACAGGCAAAGGGAAAGTGATAACTCCATGCACACTTACTAGGGATGATATTGTTTCAGATGTCAAACTGCTTGCAAATGACACCTTTCCATTTTCAGAACCTAAAGAATTTGTGAAGTAAATCATTAGGGCTCTGGCCGAAACAGCATTTTACAGACTTCGAATGTACCAGAAAGACACCTTTGAAAAAACGAAACAATGCTGCAGCTAAAAATATATCCAGTAGGTGGACACATTGTATTCATAGTCAACTGTATACGTGTAACAAATCAGAATTCTTGTATTTATCGCCTTAAGGATGTCAGTTGAAGGCTGCAGAAGTGATGACAGCAACTGAGATCCCCCACCTCTTTCACTACTAGACCTCACTCAAAGCTTTACTCTGAGTTAGCGGTTTTCATGCTGTCCTTACCAGAGACAAGCAATAAACTACTCCCTTGAGTATTATTACCCAAACATATTTAAAGAATGTATTTTCCTTTAGCAGATTTTTTTAGTCCAATAAAGTGCTTCCTTCTCTGCTCTTTTGCAGCAATGAAATGTGTTATCTCTGCAGAGAGATGACCTGGATATCTACTACATTTACATTTATCAGACACTTTTATCCAAAGCAACTTTCATTCTCTATCTACAGGGGCAGTCTCCCTGGAGCAACTTGGGGTTAAGGGTCTTGCTCAGGGACCCAGTGGTGGTATGCAGAAGGTAGGATTCGATCCTATGACCTCTTGGTCCACAGGCAAGTATCCTACCACTAGGCCACCACCACCCTATTAGTCACATAATCGATGCATCACGATACTGACTTCGACACAGTGGTAGAACATAATCGATTATATCATAATGACATTGCATGTTTTTCTGGTAAAATCTAGTTAAAAAGTATACTGCTCAAAAACATAAAGGGAACACAAACAACACAATGTAACTTCAAGTCCATCACACGTCTGTGAAATCAAACTGTCCACTTAGGAAGCAACACAGTCACTGAGAGAGTAGACTGTAAATCAGTGTTGTCTCCTAAGTGGACCGTTTGATTTCACAGACGTGTGATTGACTTGAAGTTACATTGTGTTGTTCAAGTGTTCCTTTTAATTTTTTGAGCAGTATAGTTCCAGTAGTGACTGTGACTGCCTGATCCAAGTACTACACTGCTCCAGGTTGCGCTAACTTTTAACTCGCTGACCTTACTCACTGCATGCGTGCCAGCCAAAAACGGCAGGGGGAGGCTGAGAGATTAAAAATGCTCCAAACATTTTTAAAACTGATATCTGGACACATTTTGGATTTTATGAACAGATTGGTAAGCATGAATTGGAAAAGTCACATTCAGTGTATAAAGCAGGTCACACAAAAAAAGTTTTCTGGTTTTCTCAAACCAGAGCATATTGTTCACCTGGTGCTCATATTCAAAAGTCCCAAATGCTGAACACTGACTGATCTTCGAAATGTTTCAGGAAGTGCTCTGTGTCCAGTGCTGTTTTTATATTATAGATTTTATTTTGTATATCATAGCACTGCAGAATGTTGTGTGTTTGAAGACTGACCATATTCATTGGCTAGACCTATACTGTTTATTTTGGTTACAATTTAATGTTATGGACACAACTTCTTTTTACATTTTGATAAGATATAACTATATTCTTTATTTCTGTTTACAGTTTAGTGTAATGGTTACAATTTGTGTTTACATTTTCTGGTTTTGTTGTTCCGGTTTTGCGATGACATTATAATCATAATCGAATCGTGAGACCAGTGAAGGTCTCTACTAATAACTGTACTAAAATAGCCCAAATCTTTTCCTCCCAGTATATTCACTGTCCTTATGAAAGGCCTTTGCTGAAGAAAGATTTTGTTGTAGTTTAGATCAGTTTGGGGACCACTGGTTTAGACTGTAACAGAAAATTTAACAATTTATCTGGTCAAAAAACCCTGATTTGACTGAAAACCAGAACACACAGTTAGCAGGTTCAGCGAGTGAATTTAAGGAAATACGTCAATGTAGCCTCCCAAGATCAGAACTTGACTCCACCCACCCTTTCCGGCATACTTAATGGGCTCCCCCCCCTGGATCTTGTGTTTAGACTCCCCTCGCACCAACGGTACCATCCTTTTTATGAAGGGTCAGCATCAGTCAATAAGAGGCAGAGACGACATTCTGTGCACAATTGTGTACACAGAGAGGAAAAAAACACAACCAGTCGACTTCACTCAGTGGGTGTCGACTTGTGCCTCTGGAGTCAACATAGACTTTTCTGTTAAAAGGTGGAAGGCGATAAACGCTGTTGCGATGTAAAATATACATTTTTATTGCAACAGATATGGTGCCCATACATACTGTGGAAAAGCCAGAATTCATCAGCATGCGAAAAGTTTCAGCCCCAAAGTATGTGTCCGATTGCATTTTAACCCTAAAGTTAAAACTTGTTTTGAACCATTTATTTATCATCTGTGGTTTTTTTGAGGAGGGGAGGGGAAAATCCAATAAAATTGAAAATCAGATTTATTGTGAAAAAAAATCTGAGATTTTATTTTTAAGCCATATCGCCCTGCTCTAGCTTACAGCAGTTTTCCCTTATTCTCAGCCAAGTTAGCATGCTTTGAAGAAGCCATTTCTCTTCTTGTCTACAGCAGGCCTTACCCAGCTCTGAAGAAACATAGCATCCAGACTCTTTTGGAGAAGATGCTTTGGGATGGGAGGATTCACTCAAGGAAGGAACGACATTCTGTGACAGCTGGTGGCATGGAGAGTCTTTGGAATATGTAGATCTATAAGCTAAAATACAAACAAAGCAAACACCAGTTTAAAAGGATGAGACTGTACAGGATCCAGTCAGTCCTGCTAGCCATTGCTCTGGAGCTTTGCAAAGAGGCGAAGAGCTGATGGAACTCTGATATATAGAGGCTGTAGGTAAAAGGCAACACTAAATGATTACACAATAAAACAAATGCAATTACTGTGCAAGTATAATGAAGCCTTGTAATACCCCATCCAGCAGACCCATGGCGAGTCTCTTCTGAAGAAGGAACCAAGGGACTGGGTGGCTTTATTGAGGAAGAGTTCACAGACCGTGTCCCACCACTAGAAGAGGCTGACGCATGAATCACACTAATATGTCCTGCAGCAAAGAAAGAAAATTAAAAAATGTAATCGTCAACAAGTCCTTATACATAGGTATTTATCAGTGGACACTTTTTTGCTTCCACTTTATTTCCTAGTGTTCTATACAATAATGTTAATGTAAACAACATTTCTTTAAGACAGTGTGGTTGCATGTTGTAGCAATATGAAAGGCAGGACCTACTCCAGCCAGCAGAGCCAGTCTGTGATTGATCTGTGGTCAGAGATGTGCGAGTGGAATGATCAGGTAAAGGATGAACAGTGTTTGAAACCCTGAAGACAGCAGCAGCAGGAGTGTACTTGTGATGCAGTGGGTAGTTGGATGTGGTGTCGATCTTGATTTTCCCAGGAGTCACAGCAGTAAATTCTGAACCAGCAAAATTTCTGAGAAAAGAATATTTAATCAGAAGCTAAAAACATTTGAATGAAAAACATTTGTGAATGTTAAATGAGAGAAACTGTTACCATGCAAAACGAAGCAGCTCACCTTTTTCCTAGAATTTAAAGGCAGAAGCAGCTAATAAAATAAAAGGTACACTCAAACTAAGAGGACACTCAAGCGCAGCACTCCGTGGGACTGGCGAGGGCGAGTGAAAGAGTAAGCGGCTGCACTTGGAGGCAGTCAATCATTACTGAGATGGGGGAGGCAGAAGGGAGCAGCAGGCTGGGGAAGAAATACATGAAAAGGCCCTGCTGTCAGAACTGCTCTGAAGTGTCAATGCTGTCTGCACCCCGGGTGACTTGCGCCTGGTTCTCCCCTTCGTGTGGATTAGAAAGCATTAAGGATCAAACTTACTTTAGTCCTGGTCCATTTGGAGCCACGTTAAGTTTTGATTGCCTGTCAGCTGGTTCTTTACAGCTCCCTACATCTTTGGTTGTAGGAAACAGAAGAGGGAAGAAAAAAACAGATAAACAAGAAAATTATACTCACCCAACACACAAATGAATCACACAAGCTTTAAATAGCATAATTTGATCAATGCTTATCAAAAATGAAAAACACATAAAAAAACTACAGGTCAGAAGCTTTCTTGTCTCATTTTGATGGACTAAATGAAAACACACGCCTACGGTTGGGACATGCACTCCTAGAATATTGCATGTGCTTTTATATACTGCTTGTTCCATGCCTCTACACTTGTCCTCTGTTTATAGGCAATGTGTATGATAATATTTCTTTGCGACCTTTAGAAAGCATTTAAAAAAGGACCAGGTCTGTATAAGCAAAGGTCATGCACACGTGAACGGCACCTCTGGCGATGGAGAGGGGAGCAGGAATAGGTCTAGTGTTCTCCTTGCTGATGGCACTTAGCCAGAGGGACTCTTTGCTGCTAGTAGCAGTGGGGGAGGGAGAAAGCTGGCCGGTTCTTCGTTCTACTGCAGCTGAGCCAGGCCTCTTCTGCATCCAGCTGGGGCCTTCGTCGGAGGAGCGTCTGCTTCCCAATCTGAGGAAAACCATGTCTTCTGCATTATTCACTATTTGCACTTGCATTATGCTGCATGGTGCTGTTTGTCTGTTAAACTGAGCACATGACAGTGGAATTAGCCATATAATCCTACTCAGTATAATCATGAGCCTGACAGAAATCAATTGCTGAAAGACTCGCTGTTTCTCATTACATTTTGTACACAAATTCAACAGCTTCTTTGGCTAATAAGCTATAGCCTGAGCATCACTAAATATACCATAGATATGAACGCCCAAAGAGACTACATACACATGAGACAGATGAGCCAGATCTAGTGATAGCTGACCTTTGAATCATATTGGTAGATAATAATTGTAATTTATTTATTACAGCAGAAAAATAGCATATACCAGCACATTCCTAACTGAAACATCCCATTACTCTTAAAAAATGAATGTGTCAAAGAGTTCAGGGCATCTGATCTTGGAGCTGGTGTGGCTTTCATTACAAACAAGAAAGAGCACACCTGAATCCACCTGTTTATTCAATTGGTTTCATCCCTGAATAAATGATCAGGGGAGCTGCTCTTTTTTTCAGAATGAAAACCTGCACTAGATTGTTCCTTATGTAAAGATGAGCCAGAGCATGAAACATTTTAGACTCTCCTTTTTAGTCTAAAGAAAACTACAATACCAATAAAAGATTAGTCTAAAATTAATACAAAAAACATTTCAGAAGGTCAGGAATGTAATCTTAATCTTAATTTAGCTTTACCTGTTGTCTGTTCTGAGGCCACAGCTATAAGCCCTGTTGTTATTGTTGCAGTTTCCTTCGGTTAGTTTCTTAGTTATCAAAGCCCGGGCCCGGTCTTTCTCTTCAGTATTCAACACATCATTCTGGACAACCAGGGTCTTGGAGGGGTGTCCAACAGTGGCTGAAGGTTGTGGAGCTGAGTCTAGAGATAGGAAGAATCTCTGTCGGGCTGCCTGGGTCTTCTGTGCAGACGCTGTCCATGGCTGAGGAGCTGGGCTGGGCTCTGCTGGTCTAGGCACAGCCTTAACAGGGCTGGTCAGCACAGAAACATGATGCAGTGAAGATGTCCCATTACCTTTCTCAGATTTGGGTCCTACTTCAGCTGGATCTGAGGCCAAACCCTTAGGTAAAGACTTAAGGCCATTCTGAGTGCAGTGACGGGAAGAGCAGAGCAGGATGCCAAGCTGACTGCCTACCTTGTAGGCCCCAGACTGCAGAGGAACTGCACACTTGCAGCACCTAAAGGAAAACAGTCATAAGAGCTTACTTGTACAAGTTACTTACCATTAAAACCAGATAACATTCAGTTAAGGTGACTGGATTGTTATAGACAAAAGAGAACAGTGGACCACAATGACTAACTAGTGTCTCCATCTCTCACACACACACACACACTTTTTGTAACAAAACAAACAATACGACAAATATTGTCACAAAGCTCAGCCCTGCATGTGCTCCAAGGTCAAATGTCTCACATTCTCATGGGAGAAAGAAGCAGGAATATTATAAACTGTGGGTGGAGTTCATATGACATTAGATCACCAATGTAGACAAGCTAACAGCACTGCATTTAGCAGCTCCTGATCAAAAATGCTGTTACACTCGTCTTTTTAATGTCTGCATGTTTTAACACCCAGACACAACACATTCTGATTCCAAGTTCAAACAGGGCCTCCATCTCTAAACAGGTATGGAAATACAGTGAAATAAGAGACTCACTTGAAGCAGCTCCTGTGGTACAGTTTCCCATCAACTAGGTGTCTCTGAACCAGGTGAACATGATTCTTGCATACATCGCATTTGCTGTTCAAAGTGCCAGTTTTATTGGAACTCTCTACTAAAACCGTCTTCTGCAAAGGAAAATAAAGTCATGTTTAACATAAATGCATCTCTTTTCACCTCATCTCCAGCTGATTTTCTCTGTGTCTTTAATGGTTTAAATTAAGGGTCAAAGCAATTTTTCCTCAAACTCTCTAAACATCTAGGCATACACTAGAGGGGGCTCAAAGCAAGTTCTACTTCATCTTCTCTAATACATAGACATGGATTATGCTTTGTAGTTCGGCACAATCCTAAAGAATAAACAATGTTTAGACTGACTGACCACTAGGGAGTTATTTAGTACTGTTCTAACTCACTACTGCCTTTATTGCAAAATTTGGTCCTAGCGTATATTCACTGCTATAAAATGCTGTACACAGCACCATTTCGTACACTGCTTACTGCCATCAATTAGGCACAAAATTAGGCTTTCTTTATCTGCTTATTCATTCTTACAATAGACACAAACAAACTGCTAGATTTATGTCATGAAAATAAAACTAAACTGAGCAAAACAACAGAACTGAGAACCCAACCTTGAGTCACAGACTGATTGCATTTACAAAAATGGTCCTTTTAACAAACAGCCACTTAAAAAACAAACCAACCCCTCAAGAAATCTAGTATGAGCACCTTCTCGGGAGTCCTGTGAGACTTTGGAGAGCCTTTCACTCTGGATGGGGACACGCTGGCTGGAGTGTGTTTTTGGATTTCTGTGGATGTGGAGCATTTTTCTATGGCAGGTTTCTGTGGTAGGGGTGTTGAAACTTGTTTCTCTGTGCTCTGAACGAGGACAGGTGGACGTTTCTCCCGGGCAGTTTTTGAGGCAGAAAAGAGTGACCTGTTCTCTGGAAGCACTTGTGGGTTGTAGGTTTTGGCAACAACAGGAAGATTTTTCTTCTCCGATGGCTCCTCCTTTGAGCCTTCTGCAGGCCGCTTGATCCCGCCAACTCCTCCAGCTAAGAGAGAACAGCATTCCAGAATACTTTACATATCAAGTCCAGGATTCAGATCATCCTGAACAATGGAATGTTGCATAAAATGAGCACTTTTAGACAAAATGTTGTTCCAAAATGTCTTAAAAGCCATTAAAAGGTACAAACACAGCAGCTGCTGTGGCATATGTGTTCAATGTTGTAATGTATGCTACAGTAATGATAAGAGTGGGATCAATAATTTATTACGATCACCATCAGTGATATCGCCTTACTGGGGGAGCGGCCGCTGAAGTAGTTGTGGTACTGCGAGACATAGGTGAGAATACTGAGTCTGTCAGGGACCCGCAGAGCCACCATGTCCTCAGCATCCAGGAGAGCTGGAATCCCCAGGTGGTCCTCTGCTATACGGAATGCCTGAAATGCCGAAGCCACATTACTAAGGACAGCCAGGTTTATGACTCTCGCAAACAGCAAGATTAATATTTTTTATTCAGAACTGAAGGAGGTAAATGTACAAGAAAAGTGAAAATCCAAAGGAGGCAACACTTCGAAAATAACTGCAACCACGAGACTTTGGTGCAACAACATCTTACAACTCCTTCAAATGTTTCAAAACAGCAAAGTGGCGTTTTGACTAAGGTCTAAGTTTTCTACGGTCACAGCAGCTGGTCAAGAGAAATAAAGCCCAGACGAAGTTTCTCTGAATAGGAAAAAACAAAACAAGTCTAGTCAGCAGCTAACTTCAGACCACACGCTGTGCAGAGGAGGACAACATGAAGAACACGTTTCCTGTGAGCACTGTAGGGCCTGGGAAAGAGGAATTGGGATGGGGGGGGGGGGGGTGATAAGGGGGCTTTGTTTGGGATCGACCTGGACACGCTCATTAAATTTTATAGGACAACCAAGGACTCTACATCCTCCCACACTGCAGCTGCTGCTACAGAAAAGCAGAGGATACATAACAAAATGAGCCAAGAGATCTCCTTGTTTTAGCACATACAGCTAATATCCATGACTTCAGGATAGGACCTAGCATGAGGTACATGTCTGTAGAGTTGAATCAGTCCCACACAGGCTATAATATCAGTCCTAGCAACAAGCAGCCATGCATTGTTTAGTATTTAAATGCACCAGTGAATTACCATTTGTCATGACAGTAGTAGATCACAGGTAAACCCATCTAGATGGGAAGGATCAGGTGTTCTGTTGGATGACTGAAACCGTGTTTCATAATACATGAGCTGGAATGACTCCTCACAACTCAAGTTCCTGCAGCAGCAACTAGTGTCTCTAAACACAGCAGTTAGTGTGCGCCCCCCGCAGGGGCCCATAATCTGGACTCTCTGAGGAAACAGGAGGGAAATAAAGCTCTTCATAATGGAAAAGTCCCGGTTGTGTTGTGTGTGCGGTAGTGTGCATTTGACCCACTGAGTCTCAGTCATTACACACTTGCTGACAATCGCAGGAAGGAGGGATGAGAAATAATTAGGTCACTGGGCTTCAGCAGCGCTACACTGTAATGCACAACCCTTAATTAAAATGATACCCTCCTGGACTGTTGAGGGTAACAGTTAGCATACAAAGCTTCTTATTGTGGGAAATGTTCATGCAAACATGTTCATTTGAGTTAAAAAAAATTTTCCCAGTTTTGGTGAAGACTGGCACATGTTTTCTTTGAGGAAAATGCTGCATTTTTTGAACAGCTGCTAATTCAATGTTACTGGATAGTTAAAGCCTACTGCCTTATTCAGTAACATCAACTAACAGCCCATTCTGGCTGCCTGACTAGGGAACAGGGGGCATCTTATCCACCCAGAGAGAACAAGACAAATTACAATCACTTGGACTCCTGGCCATAGACCGATGCGGCATCACTGGGAACAAAGTGGCGAGGAGATGTAGAATACACAGTGACTGAATTTGATGCTCTGTTACAATTATGCAATTAGTTACACATTACTTTTTAAAAATCATTCAAAAACAAAATGTAAAACCAAAACTTTGTGTTGATTACATCACTATGCACTATTATGTAATGATATAATATTAAAATTATACATATATGTTTTATCCTACACCAACTCCCACTACCACTGAGGAAAATGCTGAGACAGTGTATCTACATTTTATTTTATATTATGCATTTTACAACTTCTATTGAATTTTATTGCTGAGCGCTTTGTAACACACACACAAACTGCATTTACTTGTGCCTATGGCTGATAACTAATGTGTTTTCGGACCTTTCAACTCCATTCATGAAAAGAAAAAGCTGAAATAGCCTGGGACACAAAAATAGCTTGAGGTCAGGCGAACAACAATTCCGGTTGGAAATCGGGCCACGCTGCGCACAAATACATGTTGCCATAAAGAACATCATACATTTGGATGAAAACAATACCAGTGTGAAACCACACAGACTTGAGGTTAGGACAAACATTCAGCAAGCAGCTCAAGGCAAAGGGACACCGTCAAACCAGCCTAACACATGACTGTAGTTTATGCAGTACTCAATAACTTTACATACAAACTAAAATATTACACACAGCACAACTGTGATGAGGAACAACATGTGAGCCAAGGCCAGAAAGTCTATTCTTCAGTCATTTCCTTTTCAATCTAAATGCCAGGTCAGGAAATCTTACCATGTGGTTGTTGTCATACACATTGTCTTTACTGAGGGCCTCGAAATTTCTGTAGGGAAGCAAACAAATGTGTCACATTTGGTGCAATGACGATTAGCAACTGGTTCCTATTGTGGTCAGAGGAAAGAGGAAAAAGAATAATAAGCCTATTCATTCTTGAGTTTACCCCAGACACAAAAATATAGCTTGCTATCCACAAAATAAACTATGCTACATAAAATTAACAGTCCAAATAAACTCATTCAATTATCTAGGTGTTCAGAAATGAATGAAAATGTGTTTTTAAAAAATACTAAGAAATACTAAAGAAATACTAAATTTTTAGAAATACTAAATTCATAACACAATCACTTATTTTGAAGCTAGACTCTCTAGTCTATATTTTTGTGGATGGTTATGAACAGTAACCGTTACGATTTTTTCTCTCTCTCTCGTATGTGTGTGGGTTTATCATATATACTTCAGATACTGCAATACCGATTAGCAGATGATATACGGTTCAGCCCTAAATGTATAGAGAAGCTGTCCTGGACAGAGTCCTCTGAATCATGCAGGGCAAATGGGAAGTTTGACATATAGACGACTTTGAGGCAGTCTAGCCTCAACACTGCTTCTCAGCTTCTGATATAATGTGGGTCAAACAAGAGCAATAAGCGAATGAGTCCATGACAACTTTTAAAAAACAACTTTCATAAAACACAATGTAATAAATAGGAAGCATTTAAAGCGTTTTAGCCCCTCGTATGCTTTGTCTAACGCAGATACACAAATGAACTGGAGAGTGGCACAGAAAACATACTTGTCAAACCGTAAACACTTTAAAACTGCTTACATGAGGTCCGGTCTGAATTTATGGATAAGAGCACAGAAGGCCAGTCCATCTCTGAATGAAGTCGTCATGTTCACGATAGAAACATCTTTGTATCCGTCGCATTGGATCTTGCACCACTGCTGAAGAGCCTTGATGGCAGCCATCCTCTCCTCTGCACTGCTCGGTCGAACTCTGTCTCTCAGAGCTGGAGGGCTGGAGCGTGGGCCGTCCTTCTGCTCAAACAAAGTTAGGAAACCACCACAAAGCCCAAGCTGGAAATACAACACTGAATGCGTGTGAAGTTCTAATATGGGGGTAAAAAGTTATGGAGGGATCAACAAGTTGTTCGTAACGCACAGCCTGGCAATTATCAAACATTCAAATGGCACCTGAGCGGGAAAATAACGAGGAGGTGGGGAAGGAGGCGGGGCTTTATTCATATGCTAAAAGTCAATTGGCTTTTTCTGAATCATTAAACTGACATGACCAAATAGTCGTTATACAAAAAGGACAGAAGTATTGGGACGCCAGCTCAGTACACCAATAGGGACTTTATTGACACTGCTTTCAAATGCATAGACTTTAATCTGGATTTGGCCAACCGTTGCAGCTTCCATCCTCATTGGAAGACTTTCCACAAGATGTGTCTGAGAGAATTCGTGCCCGTTCATTCTGCAGAGCATTTATGAGGTCAGGCACTGATGTTGGATGAGAAGACTTCGCTCACAATCTCCATCCAGTACATCCCGAAGTTGCTGGATGGGTTGAGGTCAGGGTTCTGTGAGGGCAAGTCAAGTTCTTCAACGCCAAACTCATCCAGCCATGTCTTTATGATCCTTGCTTTGTGCACTGGGGCACAGTCAGGCTGGAATCGAAAAGGTTCTTCCCTAAACTGTGTCCACAAAGTTAAAAGCATGGTGTTGTACAAAATGTCTTGGTTATGCTGAAGCATTAAGATTGCCCTTCATTGGAAATGAATAATTAAGAGTTGTGTCCCAATACGTTTCTCCATATACTGTAAATGTATTCTTGTCCTCTTCATACACATTTGTATACCTCAACTTTTTTGTCTTTCTTTCTTTTTGTCTTTTGTCTTTCTAACAGTATTTCTAAGCTCAGGTGTGCGATACACAAATACATGGCAAAAAAAGAAGCCGATTTCTACAGAGAGAAAATGCACTTCTTTCTCTTTAGGCTTTTTCCTCTCAGGGGTCGCCACAGCAAGTCATCTTTCTCCATTTTGCCCTGTCTTCTGCATCCTTTACCCTCACACCAACTAACTTCATGTCCTCTTTCACCACATCCAAAAATCTCTTTGGTCTTCCTCTCAGCCTCCTGCATGGTGGCTCCAACCTCAGCATTCTTCTGCCTCTGTAATCATTGTCTCTCCTCTGGACATGTCCAGACCATCTGGCCTCTCTGACTTTATCTCCAAAGCATCTAACATGAGCTGTCTCTCTGATGTACTCAAGTCACTCCCAAAAGAAACCTCAACATGAGCTCTGCAACCTCCAGTTTTCTTCATTGGCACTGTCTCCAAACCATACATCGCTGGTCTCACTACCGTCTTGTACACTTTTCCTTTCATTCTTGCTGAAACCCTTCTATCACGGCATTTATCAGACGCTTTTAGCCAAAGCGACTTCCATTCCTTAGCTACAAGGGACAGTCTCCCTGGAGCAACTCGGGTTAAGGGTCAGATGGTGGATTTGCTGAAGGTAGGCAAGTATCCTACCTCTAGGCCACCACCACCCTACTATTCTCCATCACACCTGACACTTTTCTCCATCCATTCCAACCTGCCTGCACACGCTTATTTAGCTCTTTTCCACTCTCCGTTGCTTTGGACCATAGATCCTAAGTCCTCTACTTTCTTTACTTCTACTCCCTGCAACATCACTGCTCCACTTGTACCCATCTTATATACACACATGTATTCTGTCTTGCTGCAACTAATCTTCATTAGTTGCAGCAAGACCAGTACACATCTCCACCTCTCTTGCCTTTCCTCTACCTGTGCCCTGCTCTCACTGCAGATCATGATGTCATCAGCAAACATCATAGTGTGTCCCGCGTACCTGCCTCCCCAGTCATATGGGCTGTATCTGTCCAATCATCTGGGAGCACTTCCTGGCCACCAAGAGCCTTTCTCAACTCCTCCCTGAAAGCCTCGCAACACTCCTGGTCCTCTGGGCCACCTTTGTTCTCTTCATCTTCCTCACCACAAGTTTCTAGACTTGCTACCTTTCTACCTGGTCTCCTGAAAACATAGTATATGCACTTTCCTTCTCTGCACGATGTCCACCAGCTCTCTAGCTTTACCTGTCATAGTTCCAAGATTCAAAGTCCTTACTCTCAGTTTCACACTCTTGCCCTGTCTCTTCTCTCTCTGCCTATGTACACGCCTTCCTCTTCTCCTCTGTCGACCAACAGTAGCCCAGTTTCCACCGGCACCCTGCAGGTCAACAGCACCGGTGGTGGTTGTTGTTAACCCGGGCCACGACCGATCCGGTATGAAATCTCTGTTTGTGACTCGTATGTTTGATTTGGCTTAGATTTTACATCGGATGCCCTTCCTGACACAACCCTCTGCATTTATCCGGACTAAGCACCGGCACAAAGAATCACTGGCTTGTGACCTCGTATGGTTGCATTCAGAGAGAAAATGCACACTGTCTAATTAAATAGTTAAAAGTTGGAATCATGAGCTGAAAACCCCATGTCCTGCATTTTGCTTAGTTTTATTATTTCTCTCTGGAGTCTGCTCATGACTCCTAATGACATTTGTGAGCACTCGTGTAAGGTTTGGCTAGTACTTTTTAAAAAGGCTGTAGTCTAATTTGCGTAGTAGGCTATATCTATTTAATGAGTGAAACCTTTATGGAATTAAATTAGGATCTAGCCTAGCAGGGACACATTGGGGGGGGGTTAGAACTTAGTAGGCACAAACACTTCCTGTGTGTCACATCACAAAAAGTTGCACTTTCAATCGATTTGGCTGAAACAGTTTTTTAAACAACAGCGACCTCAATCTAGTTGAAGTAAAAATAAACTACAGTTTATGGAAAAAGTACTGAGACAGGGTTTGGGCTGGGCCCCTTTTCTCCAGTAAAGGGCAGTCTTAATGCCTCAGCATGCCAAGACATTACAGGTAATGCAAATAGTGAGCCCCGCCTTCTCATCCAGCGTCTGTGTTTGACAGAATGAATGGACACAAATTCACACAGAAACGCTCCAAAATATTGTGGAAAGGCTTCCAAGAAGAGTAGAAGCCCCAGTCTATGTATTAAAGTCTATGTATTGGAATACAATGTCATTAAAGTCCCTGTTGATGTAATGGTGTCCCAATACTTTTGTCCGTGCCGTTGAATACCTTCTCATTTCAGCTACACACCATGAATCGCAAAGAATATAACCTCACTTTGTTTGCATTCTGGAATAATATGAATACATTAATCAGAGCTTCAGTTCTGCACATAATGCATGTAAAGCGGCCCTTCAGCTAATTAGCATAGGCCTGCACTCATACTCTTTTTAGGCCGTGGACAGTGAACAAAGAGTGCTTGTTGTGTTGACCTATAAAATCTGTTATTTAGGCGGGCATGGCTGTGTTGAGGACAAGGCCACAAGTGTAAATGAAAATTTCTGCCTACTTAACTGAGGATCCAAATAAAATAAACATGTTTGTGAGTTTTTATATGTTGCTAAACATAGTCACTGTGAATCTCAAAAAATATTTTTCTGCTATTATTGTTTAGTCTGAATGCACCTCTTTGTTTTTATGTTTTTCATAATTATCAGGTCAAAATAATCCCAAAGTCTCTTGGTCTAAAAAGCAGGCCTCAGGTTGCATGCATCAGAGATATCTGCAACCATTTCATGTAATAGCATGAGAGAGTTAGAGAGATATTTAACCCTTAAGATGTCCGTGAACTTTTCTGTAATGGATCATTTCACATCGAACCACTATGAATCACTTTGTTTACACATTAGCAATTAATTCATACAATTATTTTTAAAAATCTGAAGATTTTCCCTTTAAAGTTCTAATGAAAACCTTGCTCATAGTGTTGATACACAGAGCCGCAACAGGAAAAAAGTGTCCAATTACAGCAATTTACATCAATTTCTTCAACAGAAAACGTCTGATTGATGTGTTTTATTGTGAATATTGTCACACCATATCTGTTGAACGAGCCTATGATGACCTGCCAAATCTTTGCAGATGCATCCAGGACCAGAAGGGGGCGTCCTCACATCAAAGGCTTATTGCTATCTACCCTGATAGGAATTCCCGCACCATGCTGTCCACGGTTTGTACTTTGAATTTTAATCTCTACATCTTCCACAAGATACAGAAAGTAAGTGGTCAGATCAGTTCTGTGTGCTCAGAGCACTTGACCTTAAGAGAGGCCCACAGAGCTCTGAAATGCTGAAGTGCTGCTGACGACAGCAGTTCTGCTGATCCTACAGGAAATTCTCCTACTAAGAGGCTCTGAAATTCATTTGACATGGGACAGCTGGGGTCTGTATAACAAAGACAGCACCGGAGGCCCTTTTGCTCAGACATTGTGTCATATTTTCACAAGATTGATATATAAGAACAACCTGCTACTTAATGGCACAGTTTTCATGACAAATTCATCCCTAAGAATTTAATTTAACCCATGACAAAACTTGTAAAGTGCATGACACTGTAAAGGGAACAAGTAGCTGCGATAATATTTTGAAGATATTCTATTGTCAAATTTAAATGAATGCAGTCAGCACATACAGGATAAAAGGGGGAAGAAAAAAAATATGTGTGCTAGTAAATGTAATCTTGGAAGAGCACCTCTGTCAGAGAGGCCATTCATTTTTCAACCGTCCCCATTGTATTTGCCCAGAGCTTGTGGCAGCTTGCAGACATCCTGTGTCAGTGTAACAGGATAGCCAGTGGAAGGGGCGGCCATCGATGAGCTCACCATTCTTTTCCTCTTCAAATAAAGCTCTTAACATTGGTCTTTTATTAGCTCTGGTACTATTTTCCCCCTAGAAACAACACCTTCTCCAAGCTGGAGAAACAAATTACGTCATAAGGTATAAATATGGCCTTTGGATTGGTAAACAGACAGCATTCATCATGTTATTTTAGGCTGATTTTGAATTGTAGTTTTCCTTTAAAGAAATTATATTACTGAACATCATTACTTGTCTCTTATTATCAGATAAGAGACAAGTAAAAGCACATACAAAAGATTCAGTAGTGCAGGGTGGTCATGACTGTTCGATCAAAATTCTTTGCGGAATTGATAAATTCACAATCTTTGTCTGGTTTGTTATTGCTACATTAAATTAATCTAATATTGTCTGCATTTTTAATGAATTAGTTAACAACCCTACTCATTTTTATATCAAATTGAAAGTATAATCAGTAGAGACAGCACATAAGTATTTACAGTATTTAACTGATTATTATTTACAACCTAAATACAGATGACAGCAGGAAGTTGTAAAAAAGAAAAAGATAAAACAAATGTCTGTAAAAAAAAAATCACAATGTTAATTTACAGTGTTCCAGTAACTAGGACATGATTTACAGATTTGTGATCTCACACTGATACTGTTTAGGTCCCCATAGTGTGAATAGGTAAACTGTGTAATAATGAGGTGACAATAAATAAACTGTTATTATATGAACTCTTGTCATTTCCATTCAGCCTGTACTGCAGTGCTGTTAGTGTGCTTAGCTATCAGTTACTTTCTGTGTCCGTGGAGAACACCTGTGCTTTCAGATGCCACTCCCTGTTGGCCTTGATCACGCTGCTGTGGATCTCAGCCTCATAATCTCTGGCCTTGGCCCTCAGCTTGGCGAGGCTGCATGAGCGGAACTCCTCTGGGCTGGGCCGTTGTGACCCGGGCCTGGGGCTGCTCACAGCTACAGGCGACGGACTGGGCCATGAAGGGCTTCCCTTCTCCTGCTTCCTGTCCCAGCATGGCCCCTGGATGGTGTCTGGCTCCATGCCCCTGCTGGACGAAACCGACTGCCTGGCCTCGCTCTCCCTGGCAGCACTCAGCTCCGCCGCCTGGCCATGCAGCTTCATCTGTCGGCGCATCTTTGCTCTGCGGTTCTGGAACCACACCTACACGTGTAAACACACCTTTTAAGATGTTGTGCATCAGCAAATAAAGTGTAGTCACGGATGAACACACCACAGCATACAGTGTATACAATGTGAAATTTCTTTTCTGCATGTAACCCATTCACCAAGTGAAGCAGGGGGCCAGTACCTTGCTCAAGGGTACCTCAGGGATGACACTGGCAGTCCTGGGATTCAAACCCACAACCTTCTGATCACAAGGGCAACTCCCTAACCACTAGACCTCCAGCTTATAAGAAAATACTACAATAAAAATGTTCTAAAAGTGAAATTTGGGCAAAAATCTAATTTTCCTCGTACACTGGTTGGATTTGATCAGCCAAGGCACATTAGATTCCCAACATTTAGTGGCATTGGTCTTGCACTGAAGCTACAAGGTGAACTTAGCCAAGAAATAAGAAACCTTCACCCTAACAGTTAGTTGAGGTAATTTCACGTCAAACCACATAAAGTAATCTCAAACAGACCTGCTTCTGATAATATATATAATATATATATAAGAACGATATGTAAGAAACATGATTAAATGATTAAATAATTATAATAATTAAAAAAAATATATGTGTGTGTGTGTGTGTGCTTTAGATACAAAATCAACAACTCAGGTCGGCAAGTATGTGAAGCAGTATGTAAAGAGGTATATAGTGCAGTTAAAAGTGCTTGGCTGAACCCAACATAATGACAGGTCAGTCTGTAAATTTTGAATAAGGTCTTGTATAGCAGCTTCTACTCCATACATTGCTCTACAAAACATTAATGGTTTACACAAACAGACTACCTGCACCCTGGCCTCTATCAGGTCCAGTCGGAGGGCCAGGGCCTCGCGCATAAAGACGTCAGGGTAGTGTGTGCTCTCGAAGGCCTTCTCCAGCTCCTCCAGCTGCCAGCTGCTGTAGTTGGCCCTGGCGCGCCGCTGCTTCACTGGCCGTGGTTCATCTGGAAGCCGCATCACAGTGGCCAATTAGACAAACGCTGACGGGCAACTAACGGCTCTAGATTGGATAATTAGCGCCAGCGTTCATTAAACTCTCTTCAGCAGAGGCGCGTAATTGATTGTTAGTTACGAGCTGTTAGGCGATCCTGTGTAAACACTCCCATTAAAATGCCGAGGGTGGATGTTATCAGAGAGCAGACCACCATCCTCAAATTACTTCTCATACTGTGAATTGCATGTACATTATTAAAAATCTATTGCCTAAATAAACAATGCAAAACACTCTGTTTTACCGCTTCACTGGCCATGGAAAAAACACACTCCTTTTACATACGTTATCTTACAGACTACTCTGTTTCACACAGTATATCCAAACAGCCTGTTTATGGATCCAATTAAAGAAAAAAGTTTTAAAATATCTTAAAATAGCGGTTTCACATCACACACAAACACACACGCGCAGATAGATGTAGATATAGACATGTACATACACACCTATACACACACACAAAATCTATATATATATATGTATGTGAATGTGTGTGTGTGTGTGTGTTTGTTAATACAATAAATAACAACATTCATTTTAAACATTAACATTTAATTGCAATTAACAGCTAATTGCAAAAAAACAGCAAGTTGCAAACATCATACCAATGTTCTCAGAGAGGTGGACGATGCTGGCAGCCTGTGAGGCGAGTAGCAGAGCTTGTTTGCAGGGCTCGGGCTGCAAGTAGGAGCGCAGGAGCTCATAGCTGAGCAGTGGTGTGGGGATCAGGAGCTGAGGAGGGCCCAGTCTGCCAGGGAAAGCCGGGATGAAATGAGTCCCAGGGGAGTGGAGGATGCCAGGGCCCAGAGAGGACAGAAGCTGCCCCGAGCCAAACATGGTTACCCACAGATGACAGTCCAGAGGTCAGTGAAAAAGCTAGACGACTCAGAGGAGCAAATGTTTGGACCTAGTTTGGGCTAAATGGGTGCACGACCAAACCTCTGTAGGAACACCTCTCCTCGAATGAGGCTGACTTTATGAAGTACAGTTTCTCCTGGATATTTGTCTCTGGTCTGCCAAAAGATTCATAAGGTCCATTCACTGAAAAGCCATTATTGTATCTCCACGTTGGTTGGAAGTAGAAAAGGTCTGGGCTCTTCAGGATGGAAGTTCAGCCTCCTGAGCCAGGTGTGATTTCTACTTTCATAGGGCCTCCACCCTCCCTCCCGATCACATGACCTACCTGTGACCACTAATCCCACTTGCACAGGGCTGGGTTTGAAAGCGAAAAACATCCAATCACAGGTACAGGAATTCACCCCACGCTTCATTTAAGAGCAGACTCTGAGAGCATCACTCTTCATCAGTGATCCACCCTGACACCTAATTCCTTCATTCCCCCACCCCAGCCTGATAAGAGAGCAGTGAATACAGTGTCTCACGTCCATTTGGGGAGGCTTTGTTTTTTCTGCATTACTCTTCAGGCAAGTTCAGGCACTATTTGGCTTCTGTACTCTCTATTAATGTGACAAGCCAGACACTAGGCACCGGAGTGTAACGAAAAAAAAGGGAGGGAGCTTTGTCCCTGTGATGGGAACACTTAGACAGACACGTATGCAGTCACTGGATAGGCTTGCTTGTCTGTCTATGCGTAGTCATTACTGCAGTCATTTGTGCGGCTTAGGTCTTGAAAACACGTTGGTGAAACAAGGATATTAAATCAGAGAGAAAGGATCAGTGGTTCACAGCTGAGAAGCTTTCAGTAAGGACCCCTCAATACACACAGAGATTTAGATAAAATCTTCAGCGAGAGCACAAACAAACAGCCTCTATTTGCACAGTAAACACATCCCGCTAATTGGCCCACATAATTGACATTCATTTACTAGCCCATTTACAGCATATGGCTGCTTGCATCACACTCATTTGCTCCTCTACACGTCCGGAAAGAAAAAGAGAGAGACTGTCCTCTGGGAAGGTGCTGATGAGTTTCTATAATCAAATGTGACTCAAAAATGAAATTTACAAAGCCGGTTGTGGCTGAAATGCATAATGTGTCAGAGCAGCTGGGAATTCTGTCACCAGATGAAAATGATTAAAGCTGACACCTTTGATCCAGGAACAGTCTGAGTGGATTATCTCACTCAAGCCTCTCTACACTATGGGAAGAAGATCACCTGTCCAAACAGGATGAATTGTTTTGGGGCTTGGCTTTGGACAGAGTTCACTAACAATACTATGGGTCACTAATCCCCATCCTTTGAAAAATGATCGCTTTCCCTGCCAACACTGGACTGGCCATGGAATGAAGTTTCAGTCCCTTTCACTCACCGTCAATGAGTTGATGAAGTTCAATACTTTCGGAAGACACTTCCTAAATGCAGAGAGCCGAAATGAAGATACGAGTGAGATGAATGCAACACTCATCATGATCCTCCATCACAAAAGGCCAAAAACTATTTGGCAACTTAAGAAAACAGGAAACCTCATACATCTGTGTGTACATCTGGGCCCCATTCAAAGAAGACAGCAATCCATTCGACGCAGCTGCATGGAAGGCGTTGACGAACAGGCAATGAGTGCACCATGATCAACTGTCTGGGAAGCAAATCCAGGTGTGCCAATTAATCCACTGAAAGCACATTACCTCGCTGTTACCTCTGCGAACCCTGACGGCTGATCAGATCACACAGAGCTGTCACTTGCATTGGTGCTATCCACTCGAGCTTTGATCAGCCCCCGACAGTGTAGCTGTGTAGAGCTGAACATACTGAGTCACGTAAGAGCAAAGAGGACAACAGACCACTCTACACCTGTCCAAACACCAAATATCCTCCGCACACTGTTCGCACCAGTATCAGCAGCTGGAGGTTAATAACAGGTTTTGCAGAGAATGACTGATGCGAAGAATAAATCTGAAAAATCAGAGAAACAACAGGAAACAACAGGATAACTACAATGTAGGTCCAGAAAAGAAGTATCCATACTCCATATTTCTCAGCTGCAGCTTTGGCTCTGGAACACCCCTGGCCTGTTTATACTGATGTTGATCCCCATAATGACACAAACTATTCATACACATACCAAACCCTTACCAAGGTTAGAAGCATCTAGTCTACTGCAATGTTTCTTAATTTTGCTCCCAGCATTCCATCTGTCCTGCAGTTTCATTGTTTCTATGCACCAACACACCTGATCCAGTCAATGTTGGATCAGGTGTGTTGAAGCAGAGCACAAATGACACTGGGCATGGCAGTGGGAACCCAGGAAATTGAGATTAAAAGAAGTTAAATAAACAGAGCATGTGGGGGTTAACAATTGTGTGCCTCTAGATTTTGAGACACCACCCCAAACACCAATTTAAGGAGCAAATCAGTGCTAGAAAGACAGCAGACATTTGAAGAACAATGCTGACTGTCCATGTAAGGGTCTACTGTAAGGCCTACTCACACATTCTGTGAATCTTTTCGACAAAGCCAGAATCCAAATAAGAGCTTCACAGCGAGTCACAGTAGCAACAACTAACTGAAAGAGCTTTGCTGAGATGGTTTTAAGCTTCACAAAGGCTTCACCTTCTTCAGCTGCAAAGCAGGGCGAGTTGTTTCGAAACATAGAGTGGAGAAACAAGACATGCTTATATAAATTCCCCTCATGCAAAACCACTAATCTCAATTGTTTTAATACAAAATCACAATTAAAGCAAATCATTGAAATATAAGATGGTAAATAGGCTGCCTAAATGGGTCGGCAACAGCGGCAAACAATAAACGAGGCACACTATTTGTTATGCTCTTTCATTCGTGGCACCATTAACCGTCTCGAATGAGCTTGCGGCTGTGTCTTAGTGTGGCATGGATTCTCTTGATTGATCTATTTGTGAAGCCGGATCATAATTTAGAAGGGCTAATTGCTTTCTGCGGCACTAGGAAATGATTCATGCATTATCAGCTGACTGCTACAGACGGGCTTAAACAGCAAAGCTAAGACTCAAAGAGGAAAGGACTAATCCCTTACGAAAGACACCAAAGAGCCCAGAAAACCAGCTCTTCCTGCTAATCTAAAACAAACAAAACATGTTGTGTTTTTGTTTAAATACTACTCCAAACTGTTCTAATGCATCCCATAGTATTAAAATGGGGTTTCGGTTGTCTCGTACAAGCTTAGGGGTTATCAAATTTCAGGTCAGTTGCGCCAGCAAAGGACAAGGATGACACAAAGCGTTAGCAATGCATAATACCATTAATACTCATCCACAAGAGTGACATTTCAGCAAACACAACACCGCTGTAGGCCAAAAAAAAGGAACGATGATCCATAGGTTGAGTCATGGGAAACTGTGTCTGAATGTTTCAGGCAAAGATAAGAGAGAGCTCAGATGAAGTCACAGTGTAAGTGGAAGCGTAAGTGAGAAGTAATGGTTTATCAGTGGAGTCCCTAATGAGAGAAAGCTCATAAGTACAGCTCAGGTGGCAGTTTTCCGTGAAATTAAACCAAACTCTTGGCCTCCTCAGTTTACACCACCAGTTCATTCAAAACAACACCACCGATGATCCAGATCTTCTGGTTTAGACCAGCGTCATTGTAACAATATAAGAGTTATCTGTTAGGACTTGACTGGTTTCGTCAGTTACTACCGACTGTAAGACATTGGGGGCATTGTAATTTGGCTTGGCGCAGTGTTGGTGAATTCCCTGTGTCCTCACTCCTGTGGTAATTGTATCTTCCCAGTCAGTGAGCTGATTGGTTTAGTCCTGGATCACTGGCACTGGGTTAAACACGAGAGCCCGGGCTGCTTTTCATGTCAAAACCTTCAAGGAAAGCGCTCGCGATCCAAAAGCAATCACACTTTACACTTCAAAGCACCAAGGGAAAAAGGAAGACGAGAGTCAGTCGACTTTTTTCCCCCCTTTCCACGCTAGCCAGACACCCACTCATGCGTGGAAGAAGAAGAGATGATCTAAGACGAAGGTGCTGTTGAAGAGAAGACAGAGCCAACAGGTGTGCGCCGGGCAGGTAGCAGCACATCTCTGACCCTCCCAAAGGTGAAGGAGGCACAAGCGAAATCTCCATTTCTGTCACTCCTCTCCTCTGTGCTTTTAGTCAGGAGCATGTCCATTAAGAGCAGGACAGACCATAGTGCCTGGGTTGAAAAATTGTTAGTCCCTATATTTTTATAGGTTACAGCACTATAAAAATATTACTGGGTGCAACATGTGCAGTTTTCAATGTCAATGTCTGCTGCTACCAGGCTTCTGAAGATACCCATTGCATGTATGAGTATATATATCTGCAAATACTACAGTCAAGCCTGAAATTATCCATACCCCTTAGTTACTTTTATTAAACAAGCAAGTTTCTTCTTGTTTGAAAATGACACAGGCGTCTCCCAGAAGACGCATCATTGTGGAAAAAAATATTTCTCAGCTTTTATTTACATTTGAACAAAAAGTGTCATGTCCAACATCATTCATACCTTTTGCAAACGGTCACAGTCTATGGGAAAATAGAGGAGACGTGCAATCAAATGCTATAAAAAGCAATTAAAGCATTAGATTGCTGTAATATCCAATAAAGGCTTTTCTATTGATTATTGAGAAGGGTATGAATTTCTCATGTAAATAAAAGCTATGAAATATTTTTCTCCACAATGATGCCTCTTGTACATCGTTGTCTTATCTTCTGGAAGATGCCTGTGTCGTTTCCAATCAAGAAGAAACTTGCTGGTTGAATAAAAGTAACTAAGTGAAAATTTGCCAGGGGTATGAAACATTTCGGGCTTGACTGTACATGAACAAATGTATTTTGACACATATAGGTGGCCCCTTGCTTCCAGCATAGGGCAATCTTAATGTTTCAACATACCAAGACATGCTTCCAACTTTGTGGACAGGGTTAGAGGAGTTCACTGTGGAAGAATTTGACTGGTCTGCACAGAGCCCAGACCTTTGGGTTGGGCTATAACGGAGATTACGAGGCAGGCCATCTAATCCAACATCAGTGTCTGAACTATAGAACTATAGAATGAATGGGCACTAATTTCCACAGAAACTCCAAAATCTTGTGGAAATCCATCAAAGCAGAGTGCAGCTATTTGAAAACAATGTAACTGAAGTCCACGTAGGTGTAATGGTCAGGTGTCTCAATACTTTTGTTTCTTATGGTGTGTATGTACATATGTACATATGTATGTCTGGGCTAGTGGTTGAAGTATTTTTATTAGTTAGCTGCCTACAAGTCATGAGTATAAAATAGTGGAATAGCTGAAATCTCCCAGTGGCATATCAGTGACCAAACAGCTGCTATACTGAAAATTACAGGCCTTGAAGATAAAACGCAGTGTGTCAGTAGATCACCACAGTTCTCAGTAACAGCCCCCCACAGCAGCCCTAGCCCCAGCAGAACTGTCACTCAGCTCCGTTCCGCCCCAGTGCCAGGTGGGCTATGGGAGACTGGCGCTTTTGCAAGAACGCAGTCAGTTAAAGCATCTGAGGCCACCTGAAGAAACTCCACCACTAAAAGCTGCTGAAAAGAGATGTACATGTTACATGACACCTTACAGGTGCAATTAACACTGATCAAGCGCATAATCCACAAGACAGGTAAAAGAGAAGACTGACGGCACCATCATAGGAGCAATTAGTGATTCAAGTACTCACAACTCGTCACTTTGACGTACGATTAAGAAAGTGCATCTCAACTCTTGGGACTCTACACTGCAATTCTGACTATATCCTACCCAGTAGATGGGTGATTCTACAGAAATGGTGCCATTTGTGATTGAGAAGGATGGTGAAAAAGTACATTACAAATTTAGATCTTT
>JBBPDB010000140.1:8405200-8422506 GCA_037974465.1 Brachypetersius altus
GATCTTTAAGTCCATCTCATGAAAAATCGGAGCAGAAACAAAGGTGTTGCGTTTATATTTTTGTTGAGTGTAGATAATAGAATCTACCAGTTATCTGCATTTTGTGCTAGATCAATGTGCAGCACTTTACGGTCACAACTGTATAATAAAATTATATTCACTTGTAATGTCATACCAGTTTATGGTTATCAAGTTAGGACCAGCCTTGATTTTATTAAACAATATAACACTGGAACACCTGTATGACTGCGGCATTAAAAGTAGAGGTAAAGTACCATCACGGTCCTCTGAAGTGATCTCTGAGGAGCCGGTCTTCACAGGCAGAGTAAGACCAGCTAGCAAGGACTTAAGTTGCACCAAATCTGGATTCTCTGATGAGAGTCCCCTGAAAAAGGAAGTGAAAGTGTCAGTGACAAAGAAACTCATTTTGTTGTCATTTTCTTGTTATTTAAAAATGAAAAGCAGGACGTACTGTAGGACGTCAGAGTGCCTCTGAAGAAAAGGCACAGCAGCTGCAGCATCGTAGGTTATGTATTTCTGAATGAACTGCACAAATTTACTTATGATTGGCATACGGGACAATCTCCTGAAGTTCTGCGTGGAAAACAGATTTCACATCAATATTTATTTCAGCAAAAAAAATGACCATACTCTTAAAATTGTTCTATGGAAATAATCTATACATTGTATGTGAACTTTATTTATAAAATGGTCTTGTCCAATGGTGTTTTTAAAAAAATGAGTTGCTTCAGGACTCTGGGTTTAACATCGTAGAAGGAGTTGTTTCTGTATGTTCAGTGATGTCAGGCTTGATTATATGTTTACTTAACAGCTAACTTAATTTATACTATATAATTACACCTTATATAGCAATCCACATGTTTCTTGCTTGTCATCATTCGGGTCAATATGCCTTTTGTTTAATATGACAAACATGCATTTTCAGCAAGTTTTCATGCCTTTTGTCTTATTTCATATAATAAAACTGGATCACATTGCTTTTCTCAAGAACACAAAAACTATTTTGACGTCAAATACTCCTTCTGGACCAATGTGCTCATACAAGAGTTTTACAGCCTTGTATTCTCATCCCAATGTTGATTTACAAAATGTATTTTTAACTGGAAAAGGAGAAAATGTTTTGTTTTATGAAATTCACTGTTCATTGTACCTGCAGGACTTTAATGAAGGAGAGCAGGCAGTCTTGCAGTGCCCTCTGGTGGTCTGAATGGAAGACTAGAGGCTGCAGAAGCTCTAGGATGGCCAGGACATCACTAAAGAAAGTCAGATGGTGCTGCTGCCTGAACTCTTGAAGGTTCAGGTGGATTCTGCCATGCAGTAGGGCAGCAATCATAGGTAGATGCCTGAAGACAGAAATTGTTCTGTGATCCACAATATCTTCAGCATCAGAACATTAAAATCACTCAATAAAAACAACTACTTTCACGGATATTAAAAGAATATGCCAAGTTTTAATGCTGCCAGTACGAAACCAAAAATAGCAGGAGACAATTAATATTCAGTTATGGGAATGCGGTCTAGCTCCCTTTTGCTACATGCTACATTTTGGACTGAGATATTCTAATGCTTAATACTGCGAAACAGGAGGGTTCACCTGAGCAGAAGTATGGGGTGGGAAACGGCTAGCCTTCGGCAGGCCAAGTTTGCATCGGACACACGGCTCTCAGCCGATTTGGACTCTCCAGTATCAGCCAAAAGGGAGATGAGACGATGCACCAGAATGTCCAGCTGTAAGAACATATCAAACACAGACAACAACTTAAAAAAAGAACAGTTTCACAAAAACTCAAAGTTTTCCCATGCCCTTCTAAGAGTACCTTTACTAACAGACAACATTAACACACAGATTCCATTTACAACATCAGTCTCAGGATTACATCTCCTTAAGCAAGCCACATAAAAATGCAGGTATAAACTCACTCTAGATGCATTTAAAATGGACATGAATCTGTTTGCTCAAACCACATCAGGAGGTGGAGCCCATTTGAGCCACCTTACAGTGTGCAAATGTACCAATCTCTCCAAGACACATTCAAAACCAAAACTCCTTCCAGCACGGCACCACCCCGCTGTTCAGCTGATGGAAGAGCCGGCCATTCAGACTGCTGCCACTTAAAGTGGACATCACTGCTCCCCGGATCATGAGTTTCTCCTCTGAGTTTAATTTTAATTCTGTAGCCCAATTTGGATGAGCCAGTGAGCCTAAATAAAGTGTCAGTTTGGTTAAATATTATGTTGCCTCGTCATTTTTCACAGTCTCACTACAGGACACCGTTTTAATTACGTGTGGCTAATGATACATTCATTTAGCAGACGCTTTTATGTAAAGTGACTTACAATACAAGGAAAGTAATGATGTGATTAAACATTAGGAGAAATATTCCAGCCAATCTTCTTGCAAACCATGACAGTTAAACTGAGTTGTGCTTTTCTTTTTAATTGCATAGAAAAAAAGGCCCAGCACAGGAAAATGGTTGAGCCGATTTGCATAGTTTCAATCCGCCTGACCAAAGATGCATTTGACTACCAAGTGTAAATGTATGTAGCTGAAATCTTATCATGTGCCTCAAAGTCACAAACTCAAACTAGATTATCTAAAGTAAGCTGGCTTTTGCGGCCTCTTGGTCAGTACCTTGCAAGTGCTTCCATCGGCAGCAGCCTCGCCACTCAGGGTGGCGTCGGGCATGCGCACATGCTGGATGACCTCAGGGAAGTGCAGGTAGATCTGTAGCAGCAAGTTCTCACACCTTCTGCTCATCACACTGCAAAAGACAAGAACCTGCAACTTCATTCTCTGTAACTAAAAAAATGTTACATGATCCAAAAATGAATGAAGTATTGCATGAATTGCTTAATGATTAGCTGTTAAAAGCAAGTTAAAGGGTTTTATATTTTGGAGATATTGTTGAATGTGTACCTATAAAAAAAACACTGTACAAAAGACAAAAAACAGAATCATACAGTCTTTGTAACTAGGTCAGATGAAGCCAGGACAGACAAAGTAAAGAGTCCACAGAGACAAATTACTATGCCCAAAACACAGATGGGACAGAAAAGCTGCTCTGGAAGGAAAGAGGTAATAAATACCAACCAGAGATGACATTGTACTCTGAACAAAGCCTGCATGTTATTACTAGACTAAAAAGAACATGCAGCAATAACAGCTGGCCCCAAGACCAAACCCCACTTCTTTTTCCTGCTTTAGAGGCTAATTGTGGCTTACCCATGCTAATCTAGTATTGTTCTCTCAAGCAGCTTGACGTGGAGTGAACATCAAGCCAAAAGAGAACTGTTTATCCTACACAAGACCAAACATTTGCGTTGTGCCTTTTTTTTTTTCCATGCCCATCCCTATTTGCACTGCTAGCAGCTAGACAGCTTAGCCAGATTTAAAATATTGTGATTCTCGCTATTAATTTCTTTCACCCGATCTTGGCTCAAGTCTTTTCCTCGTTAAGGAGCTTTCATAACCACAGGCGTGATGATGAAAGAGGGGCTGGCCTTCACTTAAAGGAGCTGCCCTGTGATCTTGGACAGGCCCCATCGAGGGCCTAGTCACAGCGCGGGCGAGAAGAAGCTGGGAGAATTAATCCTCTCTGCCTTCATTAGCCTGCGGCGAGAGAGCTGACCAAGATCAGAGCAACGGGCAACGTTCCCCGATTCGCATTTCACACCACAAGAGCTAATTATGCAGCTCACCCAGCTCACAAAACTCAAATCAGAAAAAGTTGTGACGTTATGAAAAAAAAACTAAATAAAAATCCTACAATTATTCTTACATTTACTTTGACGTTTATTTCATTCCAGACAGTATTAACCCAATATATTGCAAGTTTCGTCTGGTCAACTTAATTTCATTTGTTAATATGGATCCATTTCTGCATGTCAGACCTGTACCACCTTCCAAAAAAGTTGGGACAGTAAAGCATTTATCACTTAATGCTGCCATTCCTTCTCACAGCACTGAGGATACCAAGTGATGAAGCACTGTGATCACAGGTCTTCTACTTAGACACTTGCCCTTGACATCCTGAAAGTCCTTCAGAATTGTTTAATAATAAAATGCACTGTAGAGGAGAAATGTGCAAAATTCCTTCCAAACTCTTTCTTTAAGGAAATATGTTTTGAAACGTTTGAATAACTTTCTCCTGCATTTGTTGACTCAACCATTTGTGGATACAGATTTTGTACTAAATCACGATTACTCTTTTCATTACTAGCCCTGTTGCAGGGTTGAAATGCAGGAATGGATCTTTATTAACAATTGAAATTAGGTTTACCAGACAATACGTGAATTATCTTGGGTTCAAACTGTCTGCAATAAATAAAAGCTTAAGTAAATTTAAGAATAACTTTTTTATTTACTTTTTGGCAGAAGAGATACAGTATCAATGGAGAGTGGGATGTTATCGGCACCTTTTTCTTCTCTGTTAAGAGAAGATGTGGGGCATGAAATGCGCCAGCACAGGCAGTGGCTTGGGGCTTATGCTGAACTTTGACTGACACTGGTGCTGTTGTTTATAAACTCATGTCAGTCCACAGCTCAATGCAATGTTTAATGCATAAACCCTGTAATTCATTTTGTAAGTAGCTTGTGTTTTCAATTACCGTCGTTAAAATAATGCTAATTGCCACTTATTCAAATTTGTAACTCGATTTTAGCTGCAAAGACATTTGAAGCTTGCAAAAGACAAGCAAGTAATATATTCTTTAGTGGGTACTTGAGCACTCGGTTAACCATTTGATGTGACAGTATTGGAATATTTGCATATTCATTACGCTTCGTTACATGAAGACTGTGGAAATTTACAGACTAACAATTTAATTAAGTGCCATTTTATGTTTTAACAGGACTCTTAAAAGTGAAAGTGGTGCTTGCATTTGTAGTTGATAAATACGAATCATGACAGACAGAACATAAACGCATCTGAAAACGCAGAGACAGGGTTTGAGTGTGGCTTTTGTTAACCAGCTGCACTAGCTGATATTAGTTAGGTCTAAAAATAATAAAAATAGATTTTTTCACAACTGTGTTCACACTTTAAGAGAAGAAAAGACAAGTGTTTAAAGTTTAGCCTACTAGCTCAATTTAGGAGGTAGCTCTAGTTTTAACTCATTGTTCAGGTGAAGAGTTGTTAGTCGTCTAAACGATAACATATAGCTTACCTTTAGCTGTTTCAGAATAATAATACGTTTTATTATGAATAATATATTTATGTGCTAAATGTATCTGCTTTTTAGCCTCCTAACAGCCCTACATTCATTTTGGCCAAAGTACCGTCATTTTCACTTTTATATCTCATTTAATTATTTAGCGTTTGTCTTCCCTGGGGTTAACCAAATTTCTAAGGATTCTCAAATATTAAAACTAGGCAAAGTGCACATCTATTACTTTGGATGTCACTTCCTTCAGTAAAGATTAAAACTTAAAGCCTGTGACTTTGGATATTAGTGGAGTCATTTTAGCTGTATGCCCAGCAGTTTACTCTAGTGAGGACAGAATATAGACTAATCTTATATACAGTCCAATTATTTCAGAGTGCCTGTAAACATTAATGAAAAAGGATTCAGCTGAAATCAGTCACAGACACAGTTACATCACTAACAGTAAATTAGCCCGAGGCATCCGTATGTAAAAAGCCGGTTGTGACTGTAAGAGTGTGAAGTGAGTGGAGACTGGGCGAGTGGGACTGGTTATTCATGTGGAGCGGGAATGTTGTGATGCTACACCAAGCATTAAATCCTAATAGCCAGTCGAATTGCATTTTGTGTAAAAGGGAAATGGAAAACCATTTTTGCTATGTACTATATTTTGAAACACCAAAGTCATCTTCAGAAAGAACCCATACCTGTCTCCCCATTTCTTGACACAGTTGACGAGATACTCAGACACTTTGCAGATGCTCTGCATGTTGCCCTGGCAGCAACTGTGGAGAAGGGGTAAACGGGACTGGATGAGTGAGCAGGACGCCTGGTCCAGCGTGCCTTTAGCCTGGCCTGTGTCCCGGCAGCTCAGTTCCGACTCGCACAGGATGAGGTCCACCAGACTGATCAGCTCATCAGCGTTCAGATTCACCACAAACTTCTCTGTACGCTTCTGTAGGGGAAGCACAGTTATTGCTTAATTAAAATAAACAGATCAAAATATGAAATAAGGAGAGTATAAAACAAGTTGATCAATATTCTAAACTAAACATGCATTAAGCCAAAAATCCATTCAAAGTTTTGTTAGAAAACACCCTTGTATTCGTGATGTGACAAGCATTTTTATATTATTATTATTATTCTTCATTTTAATCTAAGATGTATTATGAATTTTCCTACTTGTGGAGTTTTCTGGTCTCTGCCCTGCCAGATGCGAGGGATGTGACTGCATGCCCACAGGAAGTCCAGAGCTGAGGAGGGGTCAATCCTGAAAGACAAATTGTCACATATGATGTCACCACTCACTGCATGATGTGAAGTGGCTTGTGGGGCTAAAGAGAGCATTCTCACCTGTGTTCTCTGGACCTGTTGAGCAACGTGCTGATGCACTGGTGCAAAGTGTTCCAGTTGGACTGGTGAGTGAGTAATGCCAGCAAGTAGGGCCTGTAAGAAGGGGCCACAGACACTCCTCCACTTTTACCCTGCTAGAACATAGACATTAAATATTATTAAGTTTTATCTAGCATTTTATAGACACACACACACACACACACACACACACACACACACACACACACGCACACACGCACACACGCGCACACAAACAAAAAGTTAGTCTGCTTAGTTCTCTTAGTTCCCAAACCACAAACCTAACTAAATGCTGAGATCAAGGATCAATAACTTATCAATTGATGTGGACAACTTTAATAATGAAAACACTAATATTATGTAATTTGCATAGTTAGCATGCTGGGACCTCTGCTTTCTTTGTACCTTTAAAATGATGTTGCCTTATACATTGATCCTAGCATCATGCTGCACCATTCTTATGAATAGTGGCAAATTCTTTTTTTAATCTATGACCTACTACATCTTTACCTACTAGGGCTGACCATAATGACCATGGCATTTTTGGAAGTGCCACTCTCATCTGTAGTTTGAAACTCTAGTCCTGGCTTTATTGCTGCAGCAGCTAAACCCCGTAAGTGACTGTGGTAGTCTAATTAATGAAAATAGCAAGAGCCGTCATGTTTTTTGGGGGCTTTTTTAATGGATGAAAAAGCAGATGTGATTTTAAACACACTGAAGCTTTTATTGGCATTCATTTAACATTGTGTGCGCACCAGAAAAAAGGAGAGAAACAAAGCTAATAGTTGAACCTTATAAATAAACAGCTTTATGATTCTAAAAGTAACTAGTTCTTTGCATTGGCTAAAAAGACAGAAAGTTAAGACAGAGGTACCTTGTTTAAAGAGAAGAGTAGCTTCTGCTGGAGGTCTGGGCAGACAGCTGTAACCTCAGGGTCAAGCAGCTCCAGCCAGTCAACCAACAGCCCTGAGCTGGGACCAGTTCTTTTCCCCTCCAAGCTGCTGTTTTTCCACACAAACACAAAAAGACATACTGGTGTGTCTTATTACGCTAAAATATATATGACTATAACTCAGCACTGTACGCTGCACACTATTTTTTGCTGATTTTTTAACTCACTTTTAACAAATTAAAGTTTAAAAGAGGCTATTTTTTGTTCCCGACTTTCTACCTGATATAGCTCAGTGATGAAGCACAAGGGCAAGCCTACCTCTCAATAGCTAAAAAGAAACAAAATTAAAGTTTTGGATTTGTCTAGCCCTGAATTGAACCTCATTTAGATGCTGTGCCAGGATATTAAATGGGTACTTCATGCTTGAATGCTCTCCAATGTGGCTGAATAAAGTAAATTCAGCAAAGAAGAATGGGCTAAAATATCTCCACAGCAATGCAAAAGACTGATCTACAGTTAAGTAAAACATTCCCCTTTAGTTGTTATGACCAGTTAGTTTAATATTTTCCACATGGGTGATGCAGGCGCTGCAAAGTATTTTTCCTTCAATGAAGAAAGTTATCATTTGACAACTGTGTTTTGCATTCTCTTATGTTCTCATTGTCTTATGTTACATTTTGTATGGGGGTCGGACACCTTTATCTGTGACAAATACAATAGGGAAAGCAGAGCAGAGTACACAGGTCACACCCATTTTACACTGCACCCGGTAACTATTACATGTGTCTCTGAGCCAGCTGAGTACTGCTTACACTTTAGAGTCTGTCTCCATCTTTATCTCCACCACCCCTCTCTCCTCTGTCTCTTGCAGCAGCAAAGAGATCACCATGGCAACAAGGTTGGCTGTATTGCCGGGTCCTCCTGTCTCTGTGCCTACAGTCATCAGTAAGGACAGGACCTCCTCCAGATATGGGGACTTCATCTCCATTAGTCCCTGTAGGACTGTAGGTGACACACACGCACGCACGCACGCACACACACACACACACACACACACACACACACACACACACACAATACCAGTCAATTTCTGCTGTTTCCCAATATCGTCAGACTTGTGAAATCCTTCCAGGTTCCAGACTGAAAAACAACCCAGCAAAAAACATAACCCGATGCCAATCCCACAGAGTAAAACCTAAAACCACTATAATTGTGCTCTCGGGTAAACCTCTAACGGCCTCCAGTCCTTCCAAAGAGACACTTCTAAAAAATAGCTTTCATTCAGTGTCACCAAGGGCCAGAATGTCTCACTGGACATAAACAAGTCTGAAGGGGGCATGGTGGATTTTTCCCCAGCATGTGGCTGTTTTATTTTCTTCATTCTGGTTCAGTTTCAGATGACACACACTAAAGTCATAAAGCAGATAAACACTGCAGTCTGGAGAAGCTGAGTAATAGAGCTGTCTGCTCCAAGAACAACACATGGAGTTAAGATGTCTGCTGTAAAGAGATCAGTTAAAGAGACTGCAGACTGGAGATCATCTTCAGTTCGACTGGTGGGGCTTACCTTACTATTGTTAGTGCCTCAATAAGCACATTCTTCTTTCAAGTAAAACCATACATGTGGCAGATAATACTTTTACCATCCGGAAATGTGGGTATATTTGCCAGAAATTAACAATGCAGGCTACAATAAGCTTAATGAATCTGGGATGGTTTCTGAAAAGCACTGTAGTGTTGTAGTGTAAAGTTGTTCCATACATGCACACATCACAGCACACAGTGTGAGCAGCACAGAATTCTTTCTCTGCATTTAATGTTTACAGCATTTTGCAGACACACCTATCCAGAGCTTAAGTAGTCCACATCCATACTTCATACCTGTAAAGACAGACTCAAATCAACATCTGCTTAAACCAAGTTACTGCTAGCTAAGTTACACACCCCAACAGGTAAACAGCACCCAGAGAGTAGTGTGCAGGGACTCAAGGTTGCCTCACAACTGCCAATTTCTCTGCAGTCCTGGGATTCAAACCCATGACCTTCTGGTCACAGGGACAACTCCCTAAAGAACTAAGCTGCCAGCTGTAGTAAAGTTAACTAGCTTGCAGAAGAAGTGGTACTTGCACTGCAGTCTTATTATGACTTGAGCTGTGAATGTGGTTTTTCCTCACTCTAATCCTCTGGATCCACCATATGGTCGATTTGTTTGGTCTAAACTAGCCCCCAGCAAACAATTGTGTGAAAATGTCTAAAGAAAAATGTATGAAGCAAAAATATGCAATGTCTGGTGGTCTCTTGAGAAGTGAGTTGAGAAACAATGATTTCAAAGGCAAGCCACCTTTTCTGACGAGTTCAGGTTCAGCGTTGCATTTCTGTCCGGCCCTTAGTGAAGCAAGGACGCCTCTCACGGCCACCTCCGAATCCCGCCTGTAAGCCAGAGCCTCAGCCAGATGCAGGAATCCCGTACGTACTGGCACAACCACAATAGAAAACAAATTACCAATAAATTAAATACTTTATGAATGAAAGAAAGTGAAAGAGGGCTGCTTCTTAGCACAGTATAATTAAATTGTTACATAAAAAGTAAAACTTCAACATGAAGTTTCAAGTTTACATAAAATGCACAAAGAAACCAGCAAACTGCTAACATTTATAAAGAGGAACATTAAGTAGTTTCTTGTTAGACTGACAGCATGTAAAGCATCTCTTTTTCACTGACAGTTCATTTAATAACATTTCATGTCATAGACATGTATGGAGATACACAGTCAGGGGTTCCTATGCACAAAACATGGACCTTTCTGCTGAAAAAAAGAGGAGTATAGGATAATCACCATCAGTGATGCGGTGCTTGTGAGAGTACTGAGCAGCCAGAGACTTTAGCAGGGTGTTAAGGGGTCCTGCCTCCACTGCTGAGCTCTCTAACCAGGTCAACATCTGCATGACTACTTTAAAGAAGAGCGAGGCGAATGCCACGTCCTGAGACACCAGCCGCTGAGAGAGAGAGAAAAAGAAGTCAGGAAAGATGAGCAAGTAGACACTACAGGGATATTGTGTCTGAATGAACAGTTCCAGTACCTGGTAGAGGTGCAGCTGGCGTAGCAGCGGACAAGAGAGTGCATGGCCATGGTGCATGGCCATGACTAGTGCTCCAGCATGGGCAGAGCTAAGCAGGGCTGCCAGGGCTTGCAGGAGACGTGCAGCTGCAGTACCCTGTTGGCTGAGACCCTGTCTAGCTCGAAGCACCTCCTGAGCCAGGGCCTGCTGTAGTGCAAGAGCCAGTGGGCGGGCAGGGGGTGTGGGCCAGCGTGGGTCCACTTTCAGAGGGAACAGCTGTGCACGGAGTAATTATAAACATGAGATTTCAATTCTGACTGATATAAGCTTTGTTTACAAAAACATTTCTGCCATTTCTGTTGTCTGATGGGCTGAAACTGGCTCAAACTCCTTTAGAGATCACTTTCCTCAGATTAAAAAAAAAAAATCACTGTCTTCAGACAGTGCAGCATTTCAGTCTTGAAACCATGTAGGCCATAGTTTTGGAAAACAGTGGATTAACAGTGACATCAATAAATTAACATCAGTACAACAAATCTGTCAGTGAGACTCTTTTAAGCCCTATAATTAATTGTGTGCACCTGTAGCAGGATGCCAGTAAGATCATCTTCAGGGCCGATGACCGGCGCTTGACCCAAGGTTCTCATCTTCAGCGAGCCATGCGGTGTCTCCACGGTGACTTTAGCTTTGCTTACTTCTGCACTGTCTGCAATACAAAAACCAGCAAAGCAGTTTAAGTATTTACCCATGCAACAGCGCGGACAACCAATCAAGCATTAAACCGTTTAGGAAAGCTCTTAGATTCACAATCTGATAAGATATAACTGACTTCTGCGGGGTGGAAGTGAAGCACTGAGCAAGCTGTGAAAAGTGTGCCCTCCAGTGGCGCCTCTCTCATGTTGCACCTCCACCAGATGAGCCATGTAATCTGAGAGACAAAAACATTTAGACACACAAAGTTTTTACATCGATATTGCATCACTTTGTCACATAATTTGTAAGGAAGTGGTATAAAAAAAAAAAAGTCCCTAAATGTCCTTACTTTTGTCCATGATGTTCTGCTCCAGCGTCTGTGGGTCATGGGAGACGGCCTGGTCCAGATACTGCAGCAGCTTGCTCATGCTGGACACTGGGATGCCAAAGGACTGCACAAAAAGTAGCAGTTGCTGGGGCTCCAGATCCTGGAGTGCTAGAAGGGGAGAGAAAAAGATAAATTGCATACGAAATCTCACAGAAGGACTTTTAGGTCTACATTGTTACAGGAATGGTAATGTCTGCTTACCTGCATCGACCAATCGAGAGACCTCTGAGCGGATCATCCTCAGTTTCAGCCAGTCAGGCAACAGAAGTGCCTCTTCAGAAGTGTCCACCAGGAAAGCAGTGGGAAGAGGCTTTTTATCAGGGAACCAGATGTCAAGTAGAATGTAAAAGTCACTTTCTCCTGAAAAATGCAGAAATATTGAATATAATTTTATGCAGTATTAAGTATTATATTAAATATAGTTACTTTCATTAAGAAAACACACGTTTGGTTTTGTCATTTTGGGTAGAAAAGACCGAACCTCTGTCAAATGACACACAAATAGACATATGAGTAGGTGTGAAAAATTACAAGCTTAATGATCAGATGCAACAAAAAATAGCAAACCTTTGGGGGGTCCCAGCGTGAGCAGAATGACCATGGCATGGACAACCAGAATGTGCATGGTGGCCGTTTCACCTGTCGTCCACCGCAGAAATACTTGGTCCTGAGACTCAGACTGTTGATTTGAACATAAAAGAAATGGACCAGTATAAATAACACAAAAGGAATGATATACAATGGCATTTCACAAGAGCATATAAATATATAGAATAGTTATATGCTGACCCAGCTGTAGAGGTCTTCTCCTTCCTTTGTCTTTCTCATGCGGCGAATGTAGGCGGAGAAGATGGTGAGGAGGGCAGTCAGCACGGCGTCTGACTCTGGCCTACACGAGTGCTTTGAGAACAGACTGTTCATGATGGTAGAGCGCTCTACAATCAGCCGGGCTACATCCTTCCGTACAAAGACATGCAGAACAACAATGGTCAGTCAGAAAAATGTCTTTCATTTGAACTATTACATGAGTCAATTTCATCTAAAGGGGGGGGGTGTTTTCTGACCAGTGCAAGATCGTTGTGAAGGCCCTGCTCCTCCACCGGTGCATGCTGTGACAGGTAGATCAGGTAGGCACTGATGGTCTGAGGATCTGTTTCCATATGAATGGCCTTTAGAAATGGAGAAGATCCGTTATAAAAGGAAATGTTCACAACAGATTTATGTATGGATCATTCCTCCTATTCTACATCATGGAGTTTCCTAAAAAATGAACCCTTCTGAAGTTTGGCAATCAGTGCTACATGTTATGTTTTTTTGATTCTTGCATGTGTATTATAACCCTCACCAGCTGTTTATTTTCCACTGGATTGGGCTGAAATTTTTACTGAAACATCCAAGAAACCCTACATTTATAACATGTAGTCATGCATACAGTTGTTGCTGAATGTTTTACAGTATTTTTATACACACAAGGAATCTTAAAACACTAACCCATACTTTCTTGCAGACGAATTTTAATTAACTGTCTTGCCTGTGACATTTTTGCCTCAGGGGCCAGAAGGACTTACTAGTATCAAACATCTGTTCTGAACTTCAGAGTTTAAAGCATCAGGAGTCACAGACCAAATAGTATCTGAATGATTTGTAAGATACCTGTAATAATGATAATCCTGGAGCTGCACTATTTTAGTCAACCCTGACAGAAGCTGTAATAACAGCCATATTTGATAATTATGCTGTAAAAACAAATCTGTATAACTGACCTGCTGTAGGGCACTGGCTGTCATGCTTCTCACACTGTCAAACAATGGCAGTTTGGGCAGGTCCTGTAGGAGCCACTGGTATCCTGGCAGTAGCTCAGCATCCCTGGAGTCCTCCTCCATCGGCTGGTCCCGTTCCTCCCCATCCTTCAGCCCGCCTTCCGACAATACCAGGGACAGGCCCTAAGAGTCCAGTAGAAACAGCAGAGCTTCATGGAATGATGCAATGTGAAAGCAACCACAACATGACTCATACCCCTCCACCAATTAACATCAGCAATCAAAGTTAAAGCATGGGTGTTGCGTGCACTTATAATGAAACTTTAAATTAAATATTTACAAGTTCATCTTGTGTTAACAGAGCATGAGACGAGACAAAACAAAGCGAAACAACAAGACAATTAGCTAATCAGACCCACTGAATGCCTGCCGACCAAGAACAAATTAAAACCCACGAGTTTAATATTTTGAATTCATTAGATCAAACAATTATAGCAGGTCTGATTTTATGTATCCGATTCTGAAATAACATGCATACAAATCTGATGTCCAATACGATTAGACTTGTAGACAAATTCAGGGATGGATCTTCATGTCGTCAATACTGTACCTTCATGGTGAGCACCCGGGATGCCACCTGAGAGGAGCTGAGTCTGCGCAGGAAGTAATCTAGCACTTCGTGGGTGGTCTGCTCATCTGCCTTTGACCCCAACAGTAGGTCCTGCAACCGACCCAGGAGCTGCCTCTGTTTCTGCTGCCTCTGTGCAAGATAAGAATATCCCACTTTAATTTAAAAGGCAAACTGATATGATTAACAATGAGAAGTTGTTCGTGGAAAACAGATTTTATTCATTTACATTCCACATAAAAATGACCTGTCTTTTCTTTGCTCTCTGCTCTTTGCTTTCTCCTTCTTCGTCATCGTCAGCAGATGGGGTGTCATCAGCTGCATCATGGAGGAGGAACTCGCACAGACACTGAACAGGCAGCACATCCAAGGATCCTTCACTGGACTGCACCAGGTCAGCCAGCCATGGCATGGACTGGGAGGATGCCTAGAGCAAAACCAGGAAACTAATACTTGCATGTTGCAAAAGCAAAGTAACGAGATGGAGGCAGGCACCGATGTGAAAATGACGTTTTAAGTTTATCTTGACTACATTATTCAAAACTACACATGGCAGCCTCAAGTGCATGAGTGTGCCGACCTGTCTCTGAATGATGTTGAGTAGGAAATCTGGATTGCGGCTGCGACACAGCAAGTGGCCCAACCGGAGGGACTGATTCAGACTCTTGACCTGCTCCTGGATGTGCGGAGGGGGTCTGCGTGGGGGGCCTCTGAGAGAAAAGGGAAAAAGTATCACATACTTTAACAAATATATAAGTAACAACAGCCAAGTGAGTCCATTTAAGGAAGAGCTGGCCTAGTGCTGGCAAACTATTAAGTGAATGTAGTCATACTTTGGCTCCAGGCTGGTGAGCTGGGACAGCAGTAAGCTGTTGCTCTCTGTGATGGTCTGTTTGGTGGAGGCGGCCGCCAGGTGGCTCTCAAAGGCCAGAATCTCCTGACGCTCTTTCTGTGAGATCTGCAGCTCACGACTGATCATCTCTGTCTTCGTCTCCTCATCGGCCACTGTGCATGGTGGGTAGGAGTAGTTGCTGAGAGAATAAACACATTTTAGTTGAGATTCACAGCATGGATGCCAAGCTAACATACTACGGAAATGCAGTCTCTATTTTAACATCAACTCTTCATGTAATGCTGGAAACCATTCAGCTTATTAAGCTAATATTTCTATCATATATTATTAATTGTTCTGCAAAAACTTAAGATCAGTATAACCAGAGTCAGACACAAAGTTACTTACGTACAGTTCTATAAACGCGTAAACTTCCCCAAACAAATTCTATGTTTAATAACCTCCAAAGTGAAAATAAGTTCACACATTTCATGGAGGTAACTTAGAAGTGCATAATTTCTGTTAAGCTTGATCCAATGAAAAAAATAAAACATAAATGATGTGCTTTCACAGGTGAAACAAACATATTTCTCACTTGGTCATGACCATCTCCATAAGCATTTTCAGAGTGGGGTAGCCATCCCATGCTGCCAGCCCTGTGAAGGAAGAATACGGTACATGAGGCAGAGCTCTGATGTGTTTGAGGTTTAAAGACTGTAGAATCCTGAAGTTCTCACCAATCTTCTGTGGGTTGAAAGCTGCCACCACAAGCAGCAGGAGCCAGGCCTTCCAGTAAAGAGTAGATATTGCTAGATTTGGAGGCTGATATCTGTGATGGAATTTTCAACATTTCAGTACACCCTAAATCAGCATAAATTGACCATAATGTGAGTATTGAGCAACACTACCAGCCAGTCAGACCACAAAAGAACAACATGGCTGCTATGTTTGTGCCACAAACCAACAGAAAGTATAGTTTCACAATCATGTGCACTACACAGTAGAATGTTTTTTTCATAATAAAGAGTCATGGGCGTTTAATAATTAGCTATGGTGCTCATAAGCATATTACAAAAAAAGAAAACACTCTATTGAATAATACAGGGATAAAGCAGAATGAAGAACAACTTTGAGCAGATGGGACAGAAGTGGAAAGAGGGCGACAAAAGGTGAACGTTAAAATGACTGGTACCCTGCAGGAAGCTGGATGTTCTCTGGGTGGTGATATGTACACAAGTTTAACACCGCATCTATAAGCTGAATCCTCTCCACGCGCAGCACATCCAGATCTGCAACATGGAGAAAGACATGGCTCAGAATCTCCCAAAGCCAGGAGAACAGGACATGATAGAGCAGTATCACTTATGAATGAAGGAAAACGTTACTCATGTTCTTAAAAAGGTTTTAGAAATTCAGTAAACGCAGAAAGACCTTAATTCAAATTCAACACATATCTCACATCAAGCATGTCAAATATATTCATAGACTACATGATGATCCTGTAGAATACTTTCTTAAGTACAGTTCCTTGTACTTAATTTTCCTTGTACCATGTGATTTTCCTGTTGTAAAACCTTGCAAAGCAGGATCAGATTAAAAACACCACACTGAGCTAGACAATAACGCCAGCACGCTACCGTCTGACTGAACCCCAGCAGCTCTCTTCACTAAATGATCAGCCAGCTCCATGGCATCAGCCGGGCCCAGGGGCAAATCTCGAGACAGGCCGATCACCAAAATGCGCATTAGTGTGTCCTCCAGCAAGGGGACCTCAGAGCACAGACGGAGGAAGAAACTGACAAGACAAAGAGTGAAGCAGTTAGCTGCACTTGTTAAAAAGCAATGATTTTTATTGCAGTAATTCCAAAACTGGAGGATGAAGGACTGCTTACTTTCTGTCACTTTCAGGAGGCCAGTTATCCCACTTGTAGTATGTCTCAGGCTGCTCTGTGAACAGCACTTTGTGGAGGCTGAGGACGGATGACACATAATGATAGACTAAAATAAACAAAAGCTACATTTTTTAGAGACAGAGCTTTACTGGTTATAAAGGTCAGTCAGTCACTATTACATACCAGTGTACGTAGTCCTTAGGCCCCAGTTTGCTGATGGTAGGAACCACAGTGTGCAGCCACCACACAGCATCTCTCTGGATGGCAGCAATCTGGTTCTGAAAGGCTCTGAGCACCTCCAGATCTGACATAAACGCAAACAGTCACATCTTGATCTGCTTAACAAATGAAAGGCTAGAAATGTACTGTGTCGTGGAAAAGGCCTCTTACTCTTCTTCTCTCCCTTGTCCCATGCGATGCCAGCTTCTTTAACTTGAGCTGTGATGCCCAGCATCATGGACACTGTCAACAGATCTGTCACTTGGATAACAAATCTTTCCTATATGAATTAAAAGACAGAACCATATTAAAAATGCATAATTCACTCATAATAGGGCTGGACGATATGGCAAAAATTTATATCACGATATATTTCTTAATTTTGGTCGATACGATATAATTCCGATA
>JBBPDB010000140.1:8431563-8485380 GCA_037974465.1 Brachypetersius altus
GAGAGAGAGAGAGAGAGAGGGGAAAACAAAAGGAGAGAGAGAGAGAGAGAGGGAGAGAGAGAGAGAGAGAGACAGACACAGACACAGAGAGAGAGAGAGAGAGAGACAGACAGACAGACAGACAGACAGACACAGAGAGAGCTCTGTTTGTAAACACGCCCCAACCCAACAGTAAAAAGAATATGATTCTAATTTGTGTCGAGTTTTGGAAAGTTAGTGATGAATGTCGGATATATATTTTTTAATTAATTTGAAATTATTAAAAATACTTAAATGAGCACTAAATAACAATTTCTAAACTGTTGGGTAAAGTGACTCCCGATAAAACACAAGCCACATCGCGTCATCAGTAAACAGGAGTTTCTCTGAAGCTCAGAGTCTGAACTGATTCTCCAGACTCAGGAAATTTCCTTCATTTTGTGAAGTAATGTTTGCAGGAGGACATATACTAAAACACAACAAAAGCTGTAATTTAGTCAGTAATGCAGCAGCAGGTTCCTGTGATGGGTGAGCTAGCCGCAATTGCAGCTAACTGGCTAAATAAACTTTAACATGCAAGACAACCATCACAAATTATATACAGATTTGGGCGTTTGTGCCAGTGACTAACAATCCCATATATTCGAACATATTTGTCTCTTCAAGAGTTCTGCAGGACGGTTTTTGACAAAAAGAACTTACTTTGTTTCTTACTGCCGTTGTCCCATAATAGATCTTTCCTTTCTCAGTGAAGCTGGGTGCATGTCCAGCTCTTAGGTGTCTGTGTGGCGCCCCCTCCTGTACAGGAGTTTCACTAGATTACAATGAGCTGAGCTTTTCGTAATTATTTCTATTTTTACTGTAATTGTGCTGCTGCTGAACGCCTCACACACTGTCAGATTTCATTGTACAGATCTGTTTTTGACTCTCATAGACGTCAGAGAGCTTGTTTTAGTCGTGATTCACACACTGATAGTAAAAAATATGCAGCTTTAGTTAGTTATATTTAGAACTGATTAAATAGGGGAGTAGTCGTAGGTACAAATGTGTATTATAGCTAATTAAGAGACTGAGCTGTTATTTAAAAAGTGGATTACTTTGACATTATTTTTAAGCCACTGTTTGTGTTAAACTAGTAAATTCAAACCACTATTTGTGTCCATTTTCTGGTGCATGAACACACTACTGAACAAAACAGCCAGGAGCACAGCACCCGAGGAGCAGTCTGTGATGATGGTGCCTTCCTTAAGGGTACCTCAGTGGTGCCACTCACAGTCCTGGGATTCAAACTCATGTCTCTCTGATCAAAGGAGCAACTCCAAAATCGCTAGGCTGCCAGCTGTCCCCATAATTTATGGTCTTGGAGAATGCAGGCAACAAGTAAACTTCGGCAGTGATTTTATTTATATTGTTTATCAATTTTTCATACTGACCACAGGATCTTGTGTAAACAGTATAGTGTATACATAGTGCCTCATGCCCACAGGCCCCAGGATAGGCTCCAGGTACCTACGACCCTAGTGAGGATTAAGCTGCTACTGAAAGAGAATGTGCATTTTCTGAGTATTTCTGGAGAGTTAATTTTGACTTGTATTCGGCTCATACTATATTTTATATTGTTCTTGTCTTTGTGTCTCTGTGTGACTGTGCAGTCGTGGCATAACCAATTTCCTCCAGGATCAGTAAAGTTTTCTTATTCTGATTTAAACCCAAAACGTTTGAGGTGTCATGAAAATCTGAGGAAACTTGCAAATAAATATTACAACCTTAAATTTAAAAAAATGTTGACAGTATGGACAATGTGGCTAAAAAATACACAGTTTTTCTTTAATTTACTGTGACTTTCATTGATATTTCCTGTTTTGTCTTCATTTCTTTTGATACATCCATTCCTGCATGTCAGCCCTACCTTCCATAAAACATTGGGAGAGTAAAGCCTTTGACGCTTTGTAAAGTTGCCATTCTTTCCCACACAGAGTTGTCACATGTTTTATTTTTAAAATTCTCTAAACATTCTCTTTTGGAGACAGGTCAGGATCATACATCTTTTGCAAAACTGTGTCTCTATTTCAAAATTTTCTCATAAGAATTTTAATAACACACACCCCCACCCCATTAAAACTTACTTAGTAAACAGAGTATCATACTGTAATAATCCCTTACTAAATGTTCCCCTGCTGCTGCCCGAGTGCTTTTCGTGTTCAGCAGTCTTCTTCCAGTCGATCATATTTACCTCATGTTGAACAAAACATGACGCTTCAAGAGAAATTGAAAAAAGATGTTTCCTTGCAAAGCCGAGGTGTAATTATAGTAAAAATTATGATTTTTTTCTGTAATTGTCAACACACAAAGAGAAAATGACGCACATATTCACATGTGAAACAGTCTCTGGTAAAGGGAACAGTGCTGAGTGGCACTGTTGCCACACTGCAGCGCTTAGGGAGTTACAAGGAATAAAGTTTCCAAGAATCCTCACATTACAAAATGATGTCAGGCATGGAAACAGACATTACTTGTGCCTGCCAGACAAAAGAAAACAGAACTTTCACCCAGAAGAGAACACCACAGAGCAAACTCAGTAAAAGCCTTGCTGAAAACAACATGTGCCTGTAACCTGACCTCTGTGATGAAAACTCACAGCTTGACTTAGGTACAGTTGTATGCAGGCTATATGGAAATGCGTCCCTGTGCCTTGAGAAAGCGTGCCAATCACACATTACTGCAAACTGACCACAGTGTTGCTGCTTTCTCCCCACACAGACCTATTCAAGGAAAGGATATTGAAAGCAAATGCAACATGTGATTCAGATGTAATAGCCCTTTATATAGTGTATCCGAAAGGTGAGCATTATCACCCGCTTCTGACAACCGAGAGTAAAAGCAGCCATGCACGAAATGGGTGCTCCGCCATCTGTCTGCGCCACACCAACTTGTTACATAAAGTGTTTTTCATATTAGGCATATTTCGATGAGGTCAGTGGAATGCTTAGTCAAAGCTCCAAATTTAAAAGCCGCGTCATAAGGGAAGTCCATAAACCTGCAGAAGTATTTTGCAAATAAGCTCTTTCTCCCCAAACCGCTCATATGCGGTTATGACTCAGTGTTATTGAGGAAAAATGTCCAAAACACTGGGATCTCGCCCGCTTAATGTTATAATTTCACAGTGATTTACATTTTCTGGCCTTATTTTTGTTTCTCATGCAACAAGTGTTCTTCTTGGACAAACCTTAAGTGTGTTTTTGGATACATCTGGTGACCAAGTGACACAGCTTTCGGAAACATTCTCAGAAAAACTAGTACAGTTACTTGGGTGGTACTTTGAGAGTACGTCCTCAGTGCCTTTTGTAAGGGAAAACAATTGAAGCATATTCCACTGCAGTTATGTATTAACCTGGTTAACGTTAATTTAAGGTACAAAATGCATAATACAAAACTGGACCTTCAGATCACTGCTGTAATTTTATGGGTACATTTAAAGTGTTTGTACAAAAATGCACCTGTACAGCACCCTTTTTCTGGCAGTACTTTAACCTCTACTGAGGTGATTTAATGATTTTGCTTATACAGCTTTTACTGGAACGGCCCAGGCCCAGCAAACATTCACAAATAAAAATATGTCATGAATCTAGTGCAGACAGTACTTTTACTGTAAACTTGTCTTTCCTTGTCTTGGAGAGATCTGAGACTTTTTCTGATCACTCCACAGTAACAACCACCTAAAAAAGCGATCGCTGTTGCTCAGCTCATCCCGCCAAAATGCACTTGAGGATGTGCATGAAATAACCCAGCACACCAGCGTGCAATTAGATCCATATGTCTCCCGAAAGAACAAAATGCACGTGTGTTGAGTCACTCAGAGGCAGGGCTGAAAGAATGAGCCACTTAACTTGGCATGATACCTCTAGCCACAGTGGATCCAGCCTACACTTAGTCAGTTCCTTTGAAGGGAAATGAGATGGCAGATAAGTATCTCTTCACTAATTGGTTGAGGTCCAGTATTTGATCATGAAAATTCACTGCTTTAAACCCTTAAAGGGCCAGGAGCCACCAGGAGACCAGATTTCCACCTGCTCCTCTATTACTTAGTAATAACAGTCTGCATTGTCTCCCCTGTAGTAACTGAATAATAAGCTTCAGGATGTAATACTCTAAGCCATTGTGTTAGAGTATTGGGACAGATGCTGGCCTAGTGGTTGCCCTATGATCGGAAGGTCTTGGGTTTGAATCCCAGGACTGTTAGTGGTACCCTCGAGGACGGTACTGTCTCCACACACTGCTCCCCAGGCACTGTCCTCTGCTTCACTTGGTGAATGGGTTAAATGCAGAGAAGGAATTTCACACTGTGTGCTGTGCAGTGGTGACTATAAGGAGCCACTTTACTTTACTTCATAAAAGACATTCCAAATTGCTGAAAAACTCTGTGCCTGTGCATTGTAAAGAAGCTCAAAAGTAGATTTTATGAGGAATAAGTAGTTGAGGTAGGACTCTTGCCTTGCAGTATGCAACTCTGTGGAAATGTGGAATGCAGCTGCTTCAGAAGCATGGCAGGCATCCCCACAGCTATGTTATTACAATTTAGCAGGTCTGGCCTGTCAGGCAGAGGGCGCTGTTGACTCCCTTTTTACTGCCACATACCAGAGATAAAGTGCTTCATATGCTAAAAAGTTCTGTAGAAATGTGAGGGCAGGATATGTCAAATTCCTCTTCATCAGTTCCTATGTAGTTTCAGCAGTAATCCTGAGCCAGTCAAGTATTTTAAGTGGTTCTGGCTGACCAAAACAGATAAAAGGTGTAAAAACTGATATTTTCTTTCTTTCTATTTGTTGCATCTTTTGCTTCTCCGCCTTGTTCAGCATATGTACAATCTATATTTTTCTTTTTTTTTCAGATTTAATCCCTCTCTCTCTCTCTCTGTGCTGCGTTCATACATTTTTTTTACCCCAAAATGGGGGTAATTATTTATTTATTTGTTTATTTATTTAATTCTCTTCATCTTTTGCTTCTCAAACTCGCTAGTTTTTCTTCATCTCGTTCTCTCTCAATTTCTGGCCTCCCCTAGATTTTTCCCCAAATGTTATGTTTTTTTTTTTTCTTTCTATTTGTCTTCATATTTTGCTGCTCCTCCTTGCTCAACATACGTTCAATTTATATATTTTTCATTTTTCCAGATTTAATCTCTCTCTGAAAGAATTCACCAGCTGCGTCTATTTCTGGCCTCCCCTAGTTTTTTTTTTTCCCGCCTGGCTGACGTCAGCAGAAAGTTATTTTCATGAATGGAGGGGGCGGTCACGAGGAGCCGGTGACGCGCGTGCTTGCGGAAGCGGAGAGTGGAATGTTGGTACACTGTTGTTGTTTTTGTAGTTTAACGGAGCTCGCGGCTCCTTTTCGGCTCGGCTGCGGAGACCCGACAACTCAGACCCGAGACCTGCTGCGAGCCACGGCAAGCCCCCCTTTCACTCTGTAGGATAAACACCCCTCTCCGAGAGAAGCACGCGCCCGGCGTGAAATTCCACGCTCACGAGGTAAGCTGGTGGTGGTCTTGGTGGTCGTACAGGGGTCTGTTTTTTGTTTCAGTGGGTGATGTTTTGAAATTCCCATCGAAAACCGCTGGTGTCCTCACCATGACGGACCTTCTCCAGCTCTTTCCAGATTATTCTTTACTGTATCATTCAACTTCTGTAGAGCTTTTACAAATAATTGATTTCCCAGCATGTTACTCTTATAATAGTTTTTAAAGTTTATAAAAAATAATTAAAGAAATGTTTTTAACATGTGTGAGCTTGACAAGACCAGACCTGACACACAGAGAGCCACATTCAACAGTTTTATTTCACCAAACTCAAAAAAAGAAGCATCTTATTTTATTTTCTGTAAGAAACAGGACTCTAGAGGGTATGAAAGGAGGACATGGGCAAACACGCTGTTCAGTATGGCATTGTGGAGTGAGGATGCTTCCTCTTGTTTACTTTTATTATTAGTTTTTTTTGAAGTTGTTGTGCTACTTGCTGTACATTTCTCCTTGAGTAACCAATCCTTAGAATTACGACATAAGGAAATAAACACGTGGTGTGCCCTGTAGGATTTCTGGGACAAAGGGCACTGCAGCCAACTCCCACGATGTGAAGGGGCTTTTTTTCTGACATGTTTTGACGTTTTGAAGCCCCCAGTCTGAGCTGTAGAGAACTACGTGTTCATTATAAGGGGAATATTGTGGTGTTTCTCCTCGCGCTCAGTGCGTGTGCTCAGGGTGACGTTATGTCAGACGTGCTGTGGGAGTTCACTCACTGCGTGTGTGGTTTTTTTTTTCTCACTCGCTTTTCAGACGATCTTACGAAAGGAGGTCATTACCGTGGCCAGCCTTTCCCTCTCATACCCTTGGCCAGACCTCACAATACAGTCAGTCGTTCATGTAACCAATCCTGTCCTTTATAACAGTAAACTATTAATAGTCCAGTTCCTTATGTGGACATGCAAGTTTTACAGTATCTGAGTGAAGTGCTCGCCTAGACATTCTTGTAGCAGCACGAGAAACCCACTCAGACCCTTATCAGACATTTCTTCATGTGCAGTAAATCTGCAGACTTCACATTCAAGAGCACTGGACAATAGTCCATTTTTTAATGTGGCGTGGCTAGTACTAGAGCAACGCCCTCATAGGAAAAGTGAGTCATGACTGGATAATGTGATTCATTTCCACATGTGATAAAAGAATTGTCACTTCCCTCTTTAAAGTGACAAAACCCGGGCACCCTTAACTTCAGCATTGCATACATGTTTTTTTTATTTTTTTTTGCGAATGCCCTCAAGCCTGAAACAGACACTGTGTATGTTATGTCTGAAACATGTCCATTTATGGAGAATTGAGAAAAGGCCACCGTCCACAAGTACTCTCTCCATCTTTGTAAGTGAAGTCTGGCCTTTAGTTTTATTGTAATACTCTGGCTCTTGAGATAAACTGTTCTGCTCAAGCTCTCTGCTTAAGCTTCTGCTGCTATAAATTAGGGGGGTCTACCTCCTATGACAGCGTAGCGTAATTCTATCTGCTGGGCTGGCTGTGATCGCAGTGTGAAGCAACGGCTATGATGATTTCATTTTTAAATGGGAACACACACACATACACACACGGACACACAACAGTTGCTGGGCTGAGATTGCACTTTAAGCCGTCATTCAGTACGTTCCAGTTGTCTGTAAGCTGTGAGCAAAAAAGCAAGGAACTTCCTATTTTGCTGCCGAGCACAGGGGGTAGAACGTGTATTTGCTCATGATGACATTTGCCGTTGTGATTTATTTGGAACATTTTGGAGGAGGTCCACCCCGTTGCTCCTCTTTATGTCACTCTGTACGCAGGCAGCGTGACCTCGTCTGAGGGTTTGTCTGACTCACAGCGGCTGAGGTGTCTGCCGTTGACCTCCTACACATTTTGCGTTGTCTGACTGCCTCTTTTAGAAGAGGCTGAGAGGAAGCGCATGCTGGTCTCCATCATAAGATGCACACGTGGGCTGGTCACCAGCAAGGCCCACACAGTCCTGTCCTCACTGCTAGTAGCAGCCTGCACTCACGCAGCTTTGATTTCCAGGGCTTGGTCACATGTCTTGCTGGAGGTCAGAGTAAATCGGGGTTGTGAAATTTATCCAGTGTATTACGTGTCTTAAGAGGACACAGCGATGGGAGCCTAGCAAAGGTTGTGGTAAGAACTACACATCTGGGTAGAATGAGCCGGATGCTTACTGTACTCTTTGTGGTTTTTCAGAACAGGCTTTGAAAGTGAATGAAAAAGTGGTGGCTGCTGATTTCAATGACTCAGAGTGAAACATGGGGGGGAACTCCAAAGCCTGAAACTTTCTATTTGAGCAAGTCTTGACAGAAGCAGCAATATTGGCTTTAGTCATCATGAGACAAAGTTTAGCCATTCTGACTTTCACTTTGGAAGGGTCAGGGGTCACGTTTGTTGTTGCAGAATCCTAGAAGCCAGTGAGTAGCAGGACTGAGGCGGATAACGGGACAGTATCTGACTATTTCATAAGCAAGAGCATAGACAGTCAGTCAGCGTGTCTGAATTACGGCTCTTTAATGCGTCTTGATTAGGGTGGGTAGGGGATGCATTAGCTCTTTCTTGGTCCCAGTGTGAGCTCTGTGGGGGTGTCAGAGCCGTGATGTGCCAACTGCACCCTGCCCTTTTCCTGTTACTCTCACCAATTCCTGGATCTGAGGAGTGACCGTGCCACTCTGTGGTTTTGGGCTGTGGATGGCCCGTCTGAAGCTAAGACTTCTTTTGTGGGACATTGATGTTTGTGCTAAAAAGTATTTGACAAAACAGAATTCTCAGTAAACTGGATAAGTTGAGTGCAGTGTGAGGATTGTGCAATAGGAATGTCCTTCATTTCTCCTGTAATAGGACACACTTGATTTTGGGCTTATGTTGTTTGACGTAATTAGAAGTCATGCTCTGTGAAATAACCCCTTAGAGCTTCACTATACTGAGAGATTTAACGGTCAGTCTCCAGTCTGTATAGGCCTTCATACAAAAGAGCAGAGCTGTCAGATTTGCTATTCTTTCATGGGCTGGATTTATTTAACTGGTCAGCTTCAAACACCTGTATGATCTGCTGGATTTGCAAGGCAGCTGAAAATAGTCATGCTACACATGCTCTTCCTCAGGGATTGTGTTCGCTGCTTTCTGCTCGTTACCCACGGTGTAATAGCTTCCCGTTGTACATACTGGACGGGCTTGTCTTTGTTTTGTGCATGCTTCGCATTCCTCCGAATCCCTGCGTCCCAAGTTGGAAAAAAAAAAGTTGCTTTGCTCAGATATCTGCTTCTCCTCCCTATCCGCAGAAAGTTCCGATCCGATCACGCCAGCCCCGTTCCCCGTACTTTTCCTTCCGCCCCGCGAAACAACGGGATTTTCCAGGAAACGTCAGTTTGGGAGGGTGTGATTCCCTGCCGTTCGTCCTCGCTCTTACCAGTAAACAGCATGACTCACCGCTCAGCTATGCTCTTCGTTTCCTTTACATAATATCCCACCGAATGCGCCGCTGCAGCACTGTGGAGCACGGTGGGCTGGGTCCAGAGCAGGCAGGCCTCTTCACCTCCCTGTGAAAAACATAGCTGAGGCTCTGGAGCAGGGCGGAGCCAGTTCCTTCCACTTGGTCTCTCAGCAGGCCGAGCCTGCACAGTTAACTAGGGGTTAGAGAGATAGCAAAACAAACAGCAAGGATAAACCAGTGGGCCATTTATCACAGCTACATCAGCACAAGTGCTTCTGAAGTACTGTTTGACACTGCCTGAGGTCTAGTCTACCACTTTAGACCTTTCACTCAGGTCAAGGTCAGGTTTTGAACTTCAGCACAGACCTCATTGCTGAAACACAGCAGATTCACACTCTGGGACTTTCTTTAAATTTCAAAGTTCAAATAGTGCAGCTTCCAATGATATTGCTACCTGGGCCTAAAGACAGCCATACTACAGCCATGCAGCCTAATGATTGGTAAATATTATTACTGTTGGCCCGAGATTAAGTCATAAATGATTCCGCTGCCTTGTTTTATTGGCATCAAATGAAGCCCCGCCAGTGAGCATGACGCAAACACTTGTAGCCTTTAAAAAAGTAATGGTAATGGTTCAGGGTTTGGCAGTGAACTTTTTCCTTTTCGTGAAGCACACGAACGTTCACAGTAATGTTATTGACTGAAATCACCTCACACCCTTTGATACAGTGACTAACATCCTCATGATGCCACCTACATATTTACACATAGGGTGATGACCGGCTTTCTCTTGTGATCCCTGAAAACTTTCAGTTCTGTTTTCTCTGCTCATTCCAGACGCTGCCTTAATGTTTCACTAAGCAAACTAACATTTTGTAGAGCTGTGGTTCTAGTTCGATGATGGCAGGTGTTCCCCGCTAGTATGGAATGAATGGAGCAGTGATCATGTACCTGCCTAAATCATGAAAAAGATTTTGACCCAACATATTTATTTAGCAGCGTCTTGGTGTTGTGACCATGGAGAGACAGTAATGTTTAAGTGCTTCTGTTCACTTTGAATCTGAAACTAGGGATTATGGTTCACTTTGACCTGGTTCACTGATACTGAATGTTGCAATATATGATCAATTTTGTGATACTGCAGCTGTTATCCTAATGGATAGATGGTGAGCCAGAGAATCCTATCTTGGTGGCACAATCTCTGTTGTTTTTGAATGAGCCGCTCAGGGGTAGAAAGTAACATTCGTCATATGTTGTGTAAGTATGTTGCAACGTATTTACATTTGTAGGATGAAATTCTTCCAAGCTTTTGATAAACATCTCTGCTTGAAGATGAGCTGTCAGTATTGTGGATTCCTGTCAAATGAAATTTATAATTTAATTCCTGATGAAACCGTGATCTCACTCAACTGACCGATGAATGAAATGATAACAGGCATGATGCTATTATCGTGGCTATAACTCACTGACTGACTCATATTTGTACGTCATCTGTGTTGCCTGAAGATTTAAAACATTTCTAAACAAAATTTGCCTGATAAACAATTGAATCAAGGTACACTGGATTATTTGGGAAGTTTGAGAAACTGAGTACTTTTGGAGACTAGAGCAAAACACAAAGCTATGACTTTGAAGATCACACGTTAAAAACAACCTAGTCATTAGCGTTACTTTTGTCGTTGAAGGGATGGTAAACACTGCCAAAATTCTGAAACCTTTAACCCTTGGTCCTAATCCAACTGGCCTCAGGTTACAAAAGTTTGAAAACGTAAGCTATCAGCATGTATTAACTAGAAGAGCAGCTGACGTGAGTGCAGTTATTCTGTGTCAGTGGCTTTTAGACAGACCAGTTTACAGTCATGTCTAAAGTTCTGAATGTGTTGCATATACAGTCATTTCAGCCAAGTGATCATATCACGAGTGGGGAAGGTAAAGAAGAAAGGAAAGTCTGCCACGTGGAAGGAATTTCTCACGGTAGTGTCAGTGCAGTACTTTTATGGTATAAACTTTAATCCACTGCTGCCCTTTGTAAACTGGCACCTTTGCCAGTTGTTACAACAGTGTGCTCTACTTTCACTATTTAGTCTCTCTTTAAAGGGACTTTGTTTAAAAAAAGGTGGACCTCAAAAAATAGTTAAAATTGTTTATATGTGTCATGCCCAAATTAGGGACCTGATTTGACGAGCTCTCTAGCCTTTTCGGAAAGTGAAAAAGTTATGCGGGTAGGACATTAAGTATGCAGCTTTTCCAAATGGAAAGTGGGGGCCCCTTAAACCTTGCCCAGTATATGTGTGTGTGTGTGTGTGTGTGTATAGTAAGGAATGTGGCTCTGTTATCCCCACTTCATGCACTCTCCATGGCTTCTCTCCCAGGGCCCTTTCCCTGTGACATGTTTTTCTGTTTTCCTAGCCCAGCTCTTGATAGCCAGAATAAGAGCTCCAGTGTTTCTGCAGCCCATCTAATGTGCGTCGCCAAAGCCAGTGGCAAATCGGGTGGGGTGGTGTGGGGGTGAAAATGCACTCGTTGTTCTGCAGTTGAGATGATGAAAACGCGGCCTTGGGTTTGCTAGGGCTTTTCCTATTTCGCGGGTTTGAGCAGGAAAAGGGGGCCCCGCCATGGTCAGGTCACTTCATTTCCCACTGCATATGGGAAGGGGGTGTTATGGGTTGTGGGGGCGACCACACGCCATTGGAATTTGAAGGAAATTCACTCTGTAAATATGCGAGAGAGCTGAAAGGCTGGAGGCCCCAACTATAGTGTGTATGTGGGTCCCTCTTTTCCACTCCTTTCTATGGTCTTCCCTGTTAAGAAAAGCAGGGGCTCCCCCCTTGACGCAGCCCTTTTAAAAACTCCGAACCAACTTGCTGTCTAGGAATGCTCTTCTCATCATTGCTGGCCTTGCGTCATTTATCACATACTTTTTGTTTCTGGCATTAACCCTTGGGGACTGCTCAGTGTTCCATTTTCAGAAAAAGGGAGAAGGTTGGGAATAGCACAAGGGACGTCGTCATCTCGTACACACATACCAGGGCTAATATTCAAACTGTTGCTATATAAGGTTCTGTCTTTTTTTACTGACATTTTCAGTGTACTGTACACATTACAATTTGTTTTGTGCTTTGCTATTTTGATCTGAATAAGATGTGTGGCCTGGCTTATATGGGACCTTAGGCTGAGGTACAGATGGTATGAATCAAGACGTCATGTGGTGTTATGTTTCAACTGTGCTGTTGATTATCTATGCCGAACCTGAACGAGGATCCCCAGACTACAGTCTTTGATCTTGCCATGGCCAAACCATTTGGACCACCGTTTAATGCACAGCATGTCTGCCTTACTGAAAGCAGCCATGAGAGCAAGAGTAAGAGCTTAAAACTTTTGTGTGCCACAAGAACTTCTCTAATGTTATTTATATATATATATATATATATATATATATATGTGTGTGTGGGTGAAAATGTATATAATTTCCCTTTCATATTTCTTAAATCGTTTTATGTTCCTATTGAGTGTGATGTTTGAAATCGCACCATATCTCTGAAGTTGCTGTTTTGGAAATAGGACTGTTTTGCCCAACGGCAACAAAATATCAATCCATAGAAACACATTCTGTTTGACGTGGACGTGAATAAGAGCGGAGGAATGTAGAGAGAGCAGAATCACAGATAACATGCATTACTAGGAAGAGATATGACACTGCCTAGAAGGTTGTTTTCCCTTGAATGAAAGACTAATATCCCAAAGGAATAATCACTCTTCTTTTGATAGTCATTAGTGAGAGGGTTGCTCCTGTTGAGCCGGACCTGGAGTCTTTTTTCCCTGTTAATGAGGTATCACTTATCACATTTCCACTTAAACTGCATTGTTGGCAGAATTTTACGGTCGGCACACAGAGCTAAATATAACCAGCAGAGTTAAATAAGGGCATGAAGCAAGCCAGGAAAGCCCAGTGTAACAGAATCCAGTCACGCTCCTAAAGCTGATAAAGTACATTGTCTAAAAACAAAAATATAACAGTGACTGTGTAAGGGAAACTATTTGCGGGTGACACAGCGCCTGCTGGAATGTTCTGCATATCTCCCACACAGAAAAGTACAGTATAGTCCCGGCTTAGCAGAAACATATCCCGACACGTCCCAGAATAAGGAGCATGACCAGCGTCTTCTGCTATACTTCATAACATGAGGTCGTACTTATTATTTTAGAAAAAAGAGTGTCGTTAGTAAATTGTTGGTACAAACGAATCAGATTTTAGGCAGTTCCAGAGTGACGCATGAAGGGCTGAGTGCACATTGTGGCCTTGCATAAATACTAGGGTTTCGTAAGTGTCCTTATCAGCGGTGCCCCTCTTTGGGAGTTGTCTGCTGGGTTTATTAAAGAGCTTGTCCTACCATGTGTGGCGACATTATGAATGAACCTTGTTTACCATCGGGCTGCTCATGTGACCAGCACTCACACCCATTAGCAGGGTGTCTCCATGGCAGCACTCTAGCACAGTGCATTCTGACACTGGGGGGGGTCATCCTGAAGCTGAGAGTGTTAAATGTGCCTTTCTGTTATTTTTTATTTAGTTTGTCACATTTTTTTCTTGACAATGGTTGTCATTTCAAGACTGCAAGTTCTTCTGTACAGAAAGGCCTTTTTAAAGCTTGCTTGGGCAAAAAATAACCTGGCGCGGATAGCTGAGCAGAGAGATCAGACAAAGCCCCATGTTGAGGGCTGACCTGTTTCTATTATTGTACTGGCAATGGTCTAGTGAACTACATTGTGAGAACGCTCCCTCAGCAAGTAAACAGGGTTGCCCTTGTCAGGAGCTCAGTTTGTAAGCCATTGCTGACCCCTGGTGGCTAGCATGCAGAACTATTTGCTGACTTCAGTTTCCTGAAGACCTGTTCTCAGTCTTAGTCCTTGTTGCTCTGCACATCTGTGCCTCCCCTCGTCTGAAACACTTGTTTTGTCTCATTAGGAGTTTACTATAGCCTTCATCAATAGACACTGGTGTATTAAAGCATGCCGATATGCAGTGCATGGAGTCCCCAGGCCATCATAGATGTGGAGAGCCAATCACTGCTTTAGTCAGTCTCGTCCTTGAGGGACATTGAGTGGTGCAGTTTATTGTTTTCAGTCATTTAGTAGGCTTAATTCAACCCATCACTTAACTATCAATCTGCTTTAGTAACTCTGTCAGATGTTCTGGAGCATGGAAAATATAAAACTGCAGTGCCTCTAATTATTCCTCTCCTTTTTTCCACAGACATTTCTCAGAGCTTCTGACCAACTGCTTGCATGCAGGGTATGACGACTCACTTTAAACCAAGCAAAGCTTTAAAGGTAAGCTTTGTTCTCAGTGTTCATTCAGTATTGTGTGAATTTATTTTCCCAGGCCCAGATTAAGCCTAAGCATGAAAAGGATTTTCATAAGCAAAGAAAACAAAAACAAAAAAAGTGTATATGCACACAAGCAAGAATGGCATTTCAGTTATTTACTCTGAAGCTAAGCTTAGGCCATGTCTGCAAACCTGTCCCTGCAAGCAGTAGCTACGTTCTAGCGTTATACGCTCTGCTGGTCTGTTGCAGGTAAAGAAGGAGGCAGGTGAGAATGCTCCGGCGCTCAGCGATGACGAGCTGGTGGCTATGTCTGTGCGGGAGCTGAACCAGCACCTGCGTGGCCTTACCAAGGAGGACGTGGTGCGGCTAAAGCAGCGGCGCCGCACACTGAAGAACCGTGGCTACGCTGCAAGCTGCCGCATCAAACGTGTAACGCAGAAGGAAGAGCTGGAGCGGCAAAAGACGGAGCTGCAGCAGGAGGTTGACAAGCTAGCCCGGGAGAATGCCAGCATGCGCTTGGAGTTGGACGCACTGCGCGCCAAGTACGAAGCACTGCAGTGTTTTGCCAGAACTGTGGCCCGAGGGCCTCTCTCACCTGGAAAGGTGGCCGCCACCACCAGCGTTATCACCATTGTCAAGTCAAACAACCACAGCCCTGGTTCCCCGCCATTCTCTGCGGCATCATAGAATGACGGGAGGGATGCTGTCGGTCCATCTGGTCCAACATCGTTTTCCGATTATCCAGCCTGGCCTGCATCTGCCCAACCCACAACTGAGAAGGACTCTTATTGATTGGACTTGAGGGGGTGGGGTGGGGTAGGGGAAGGGAGGCTGACTCTATGTGACCGTAGACTGCGTTGACTTCTCTTTCTCTCTCTCTCTCTCTTCTTTTCTCTGTCTCTCCATCTCACCGACACACACAAACTTTTCTACGTTGTCTGTGCACTGTGCTCTAAAAACCTCCGGCACCGGCAGGGCGCACTGGCCTCTTCCCCTCTCTCCGCCCACAGTGAGACTTAGCAGAGACGAGACTTGCTTAAAGTGAGACTAAGTACTTGATTTAACCTGCCATGGCAGTCTGTGATAGCTCTGATGCCTGTGGTATCTTACGTTTTACATCAGAGGGTAAACGTATATAATCATCGTTGACTATAATATATACTTGTTGATATACTTGTTTTTCTAAGAAGTTTGATCTATGACAAATCTGCCTGCAACAATTTAATGAGCAGAGATTCTTTTCAATGTTATTTCATAAATTGCCAGCCATATGTGGATAAAAATATGGTTTTGGTACTAAAACTAGGACCCATAATCATGCTTAAGGGATATTCAAAACTGGTGGGGAAAAAAATGGTCAATAGTAGAAACTAGAGCAAGGAAGTTCTAGCAGTCTAAAGCCATATGTTAAGTTGTAGAATAGTGTCTTACATTAAAAGGACAAGTCCTTTTCAAAATTCTCAAGCCAACAAATGGATTGAACCAAAAGTTTAAACAGCCTCGTGGCTCTAATTGTGAACAGCACTTATTTTACTGTTAGAGGACAGTTTAATACTACAAAAGCACTTGCAAAGTGTAGTTATATAGACTATACAGGACTATGAAATAAAAGGCAATTCTTGAATACACTGACTACTTGTTTAAGTCAACCGTAAGATTGATCATCTAAACGTCGCCCGCTTGCTAAAGGGTGTGTTTAGTTGTCAGTTGTCTTGAGAAAGATTTTTCGCTTTCCCAGTTTTGTTTTTTTCCTCACCAGCACCATAATGAATGGTAGGTAATCCATATTGGATATAGAGATTATGGGAGCAGCCTTGGCAAAGCAATGCAAGTCCATTATTACCTGTATATTACAGAACTTAAGCTGTGGCCTCATGAATGAAAAAAAAAATATCATCCAACTTCAATTTCGCACAGAAAATTCCATCCATTTAGAAAGCATTCCTACTGCTAGGTCATGAGAGGTGGCACTGCCGGTGTTGGTACCCCCTGATTAAGCGTTTATGAAATGGTAAATACTTTGAAATTTCGACACAGACTCTTGGGTAAAGACAGTCCTGACATTTTGACTTGACTTGAATCGAGGCATCCCTATAATCACGTTGAAAATAAACGGTGTATCCTTCTGAAGACGAGCTTGATCAAGAGCATTTGTTCTGACTCTTAATGTCTTAGTGAAATGACTAGTTGTAAGTGAGAGAGTTGTAGTCAGGACTGTCTCTTACCCAAGTGGCTATGACTGTTCCTTCTCCTCCAGTTCTCTGCAGTGGAGGGGACTGGGGGAAGACTGTGCTGCTGTGTGGTTCGCTGGTGGCCTTGCCTCAGTGGGCTACTGCTGTGCTTTTAGCATACTATGTTTTTTTGTATCTCCTCTGATGTTTTATATATGTCCTTTTTTATGTCCAAATGCTCGTTTTCATTTGTTGTTTTTCTATTTCTGTGTGACTTAGATGGATCTTGTATAATAGATGGTTTAGGGCATGACTTGCATATCTTGGGAGTAGTGTGACCTTGTGATTAGTTTGTTTAAGTTCAGTTTTACTCGATTGATCTTTTTAAGCTGTATAATCAACTCTGAACTTTGGACACAATAGCCATTCTGCTTTAAAACCCTGCTTACAAACAGGCACACGTCTAATCAGTCCGTCAGCTCCTCAGACCAGCAGTGTTCACGACGATCCAATGCTTTCGGCTCACTCGGATGCTTTTGCTAATTTTGTCACAATACAGATTGGAAAAGAAACTGCTAAATTTCAGTATTCATGGGGTTCTGAGACGTTTCAAACTATGTGTTCAAGAATGTGTGGCTGGATTGACTTACAGCAGTTTTTTTTTTAAACTATAAATGTCATAGTTGCTCTGTTTGGTATATATTGTAACCTCATGTATTTTTGTCCCAGTTTTAACTAGCTTGTAGACCTCAAAGGCATTCTGAAAAAAGTCCAAAAACTCCCAGCCTCATGCCCACTTTTTCAGTTCCTGTTATGTGGAAAACCCAAAAACTATTACTCACTTCCTCATTAAGAATTTTTGTTTGATTTGATCATTTGCAATAGATTCAGACATTAAGAAAAAACTGACAAAAACGGCTGTTTGTGCTTTTTACTGACATCTGGTGGTGATCTTTCAAAATGCTGTGAACAAATGCTGGTGAATCCAAGCCACTGCCTCACCTTCTTTACATGAAAGAGGCATCGTTTCTTTTAAGGATCTCAGCTACCACCAAAGTGATAGGCTACTTTATACTTTTCCCAGGATATGTTTTTTTTTCCCATTCCAGAATATTAAAGTCTACAGGCAAGAGCCTATGACAGGCATATTAACCCCTCATTTGTTCCAATTGGACCACGTCACACTCAAAATTAGGGGACATGCAGCTCTAAATGGTGCCAGTGTTCTGTTGGCCAGTTCGGATGCTTCTTTTTAGCTGCATACAGTCTGTGTCTGAGAGTGTGACCTGGTGCCGAAGAAAGGACCCTCACCACCTGTGAATTCTGATGTCTCTGCACAACAATTGCCTTGTCTTTTGGACAAAAGGTGTACAATTTCTGTACCAGATTCCATCAACCGTTCCTTCTCATTTTTTGTCCTAGATGGTGAGCATAGCATCTCGACTAAGTGGGTACTTTTTGGTCATTATATTCTGTGTATGCTGTATGTGGCCTTTTAGGCTGAACAGGTTAAATTATTCTATATTTTACACAACTATATTTTTGAAAGTATATATTATATATGCGCTCAGACAGTCCTTAAAGCTATTTACCATGAACGCACATAGGAAATTTAACCATTGCTCTTGAACACACTTGCCTATAAACAGAAAGGAACTTCTTGATGAGGTATGCTGCTCCAAATTATTACATTGTAATTGTCAATAATAAGGTTGAATTAACAGGTAATGGAGGAAGAAGTCATATAAACTGTTGTTAAGTAGTGTCTATAAGGAGCTTGTGCTTGGCATCATTTATGTACTGTAGAAGAAGCAGATGTAGTTTGTTTTAACGGGCAACTGCAGACAAAAGTTTAGTTCTGGTAAGTTTAAGGCGTCAAATCTAAACTGCTCTACATTCAAGAGTGATTGTAAATACAGACAAGAAAGGCAGCAAACCTAGGCTTAGATTAATCATATCATGATTTGCATTATTAATCTGTTTATATGTATTACAGTTGGACTTTGGTATTTATATTGATTTTTTTGTTTTTATTTTCAACCTTTAAATTATTTTATTTACATTTATTTACTTTTTTTTTTTTTTTCCAGTGAACTACCCTCATGTACAAATAAAATGATTCTCTATTTTCCACTTTGGCTGAAAATAAGGACATAAATTATTCCTGTTTAAAGTATGCACTGTCCATTTTGTACTATTAAATAAAGCTTCCTCATTTAAGCAGCTGCCAATGCCTATAGCACCAGATTTCAATGCAGTAGTGTAGAATTAGCATTCATTTTTCAAAAGCAAAAAAAAGGAAGAAAATGACCTTTTGTGAATATCTATCCTTTTATTTTATCCGAGAAGCTTTAATAAACAAGACAATTGTAGCAGTTAAAATCCACAGTATCAACATCCATTGTTGACATTACTCAAATCTACCTGAACTCATACTATAAAAGCACATAAGCTTTAAACCTAGATTTTACCCAACATCCGTAAGGCAGTTACCATTGGCACAAGAAGTAAAATGGAAAGTCAAGTTGCATACATGAGCCCTGCTTCTAATACGATATGTATATTAAAACCCTCTTTAGTTCTGTATTGGAATGATTCAGACCGACAAAAATAATAAGTTACATACTGAGAGTTTACACACACTGACGATACAAAGTCAGAAATACATTCTCCCAAAATTTTCCAAAATTTTTAAAATGCATAAAAGTCAGTCTAGTGAAAGGTTTTACAAATTTACAATATACTTGAGTGGTCTCCTTTAATAAGCCATGCTGATGGTGATAAATGCTCTGCAAAAAGCATAAATATGATCATAACTTGACCTTAAAAATGAAAGCGATTTTAGAGTATCTGAAAATTGTTCTGCAATGTCCTATCTAACAGGCCTGTGGCTTAAATGCATTTTTAACCTCAGTTTGCATGAATGTAACTAATTTAAAAGGTTACTCAGTGAAAAGTGAAGTTAGCGAGAGAAAAAAACACACTGTAAATCGGCATTCTTAATTATACCCCATACCTCCCCAACCACAACCTGTACAACCAACCATATTTGAATCATATACACATTATTTACAATTAACAACACGTGTACCTTTTAACAACAAGAGCGCTGAAATTCCCTGATTCTCATTCGATCTGCCATCCTTTGAGTGGATGACGAGAAAATGAATGAGCTTCCCAGTCGGTGCAAATGGCGTGAAAAGCCCTGCATTTTGTCCGTGATGTGAAAGAGATCAAGTGTTTCAAAGGATCTAGGTAAACAGTTTGAAGTGTGCGCTCCAAAGCTGGGGTGTCTTTCAGAGACGGTTCCGTTCGTCAGGAGAACCCGCGGAGGACCCCAGAGCATATACTTCAAACGGGCACACGCAAGAGGCGCTCTCTGAAGTGTCAGTTCCAGCCAGTGCAAATTGTGTGAATGCCCCCCTCCCCATCCTTTACATTAATCCACCAAGGTATTGCACAGCCAGGAGTCAGAGGGGACTTCTGTAGCTGCGTGATCATCCTCCGGCTGCTAGAACAGAGCAGGGGCAAGGACAAGCAACGTGACTAAACAGTGCAAAGTGGCCTCTTTCCCATGGTACTAAAAGAGAAGTTACGAGCACTAATTCTGCTAATCCTTTCATATTACCTAATGAACTAATTTTCAGTGGAATCCAGTAGACGTCCATTATTAACATGCCTTCATTAGCAGAGGCTTATGGAGACCCAGATCAATTTAGGATTAAGTGGTCTAAAGTAGAGCACTCAGGACATGCAAGTCTGGAATATTCTCAGATTCTCTCAGTTTCTGATCCTATCCTGTATGAAAACTGCAACTGGATCTCCTTATATACTCACGATAAACTCTAGAACTCATCGTCCGTGTCAATCAGTGTGATTTTGTCTGACTTCTTCTGGGTTTTGGTGATACTGGGGCCAAGCTTTCCATTCTGGCTGGGCTGCACCACCTCCTGGGTGGACTGCTGTGTGTACTGTTGGTAGGCTGGGGAGAAGTTGTGGATGGCATCCTGGACCATGTCTCCAGGGTTTATGGTCTCCTTCAGTCCACTGGAGATGCTGTGCATGGGGGCAACGTTATCTGTAGAGGTAAAAGAATGATATAGCTGTTCTGTCATGTAGAGATAAGGGTGTTAGTGCAAGTTTTTACATCTCCAAGAAGGGAGGCTGATCTAAGATCAGCTTCGGTCTTTCATATTCTTATGAATATGAGAACACATAATGGTCGGCGCTGATTGATGAGAAGTACTTGCACCCTGGAATATTTTAAGAAAAGTCCTTTTCTATGAAAGGATGGAAACTTGAGAGGAAAGAAGAGGGAGACCCTCCAGGTGTGGTGAAAGGAAATACAGGAGAGCAGAACAATGCTTTTTCATGGCTTCAGGACTTACAGAATAATGGTTATCAGTTTTGGTCTTGGAGTATCCCTGTCCTGGATATCTTGGTATTTTCTCAAGCAACACTACACCCAGTTTGACTTAAGAAAGGCAGGCTGCTGATCAATTGACTAAGATATGTTGGAGCAAAAAACACTAAATCAGGGATAAAAACACATTACTTGAGCACAATTAGATAGAATGAGTGGACACTACTTTGGCTGTCATGATAACTTAAAAATTGATAACCTGTTTTTAAATACATTTATTAAAATGCATAGTAACTGCTTTCCAGTTTGAATGATACTGGTATTCTCAGGTCGTTATAAAACCTTGCTTAGAGGTCTGAACATTTTCCACAAGGCGGGGCTAATAGCTTTTACTAAAAATGAGGATTTCAATAGCTCACAGGTTACATAACCTCTGCATTAAGAAGACCTTTTTGAGCATATCGCTTGCCCATATTACATAATCTCTCAATGTCACTGACACGCTGCCACACACTGCAACTTTATTATGTCCCATTATTTGCACTTTTGCGAACATGTTCTGCAGTAGGCAATGTCTAGGTATGACCCCACTTTACCTAAACAGAAAAACTCGTCGCCATCACATGAAAACAATGTTATTTATTTTTATACCACGTTAGCATTGCAGCTGCCCTTCAAACTGTGCAGTGTTAGTAATGTGTTGTCTTCTTTTGTAATTACTATTCTGGGGGCACACTGGATAATATATACATATTTTAAAAGATCAATGTCTCATTGTTCCCTGGTGTGGACACTAAATCTGCTGCATTTCTCTATTACTGCTGGAGATTCTCAGCAGCGAGGGAAAAATCCCTGACCTCGCTGCTTTTAATGTGGATCTTAAAAAAAAAAGGAGTTACTCAAAGCTACTTGATGTAGTGCAACATGAGGCGCTCTATCTAACCGTGTCTGCTGTTGCTGTTGATGGATGAGGGCTTGGATAGAGGTTGCTAGGGGGCTGCTGCAGAGGTGAGAATATTCATCTCTTCTCCTGCCCTCTAGTGGACAGCAGGCAACTCTGCCTGCAGGGAGCCTTTATCCTCCAGAGACTCAACTCTGCAGGGCTACTCTAGATGACTACTCCATCCCACCAGAGTGTTTGAGGGTCAGGGGGAGGGTGTGATATGTGCTGGAGGGCCAGAAGACATGGGTCAGCACATCCTCCTGAGCTTCAGCTCACAGCTGGCCTGCTCTGATAGAAAACGCTAGCCTAGAGGTGCAGCCGACCCCTCGCACCTCCACTGAGATCTGCTTGTTCACTCCTGACCTTTTTCCCCCAACAGCCAAAGGTCATCAGATCAGTGGCATGCATCCCCTGGGTCAGGGGTTAGACAAGGCCTCAGAACCAACTGGCAGGAAAGAAACATTGTACTTGGTGATAATTGAGGGATTCCAGGCATTCAAATGGCCAGTCACTGAAGCTCTTATATCAATTTGCCAAGAGCATATTCGATCAGTCGGCTCCTCAGTAATGTCTAAGTTACACAAAATGACAGCAGCCCTCCCTCTGAGATTACATATTGGCATTCAAACCCAGTCAGGCATAGTTCTATGCAGATGGATGAGTTGGAGTTTCATACAGACCTCATTGAATCATAATACACATCTAACACAGTGTTTAGCATTCAGTGGCCACAATGTCATTAGTGCTCAAATTGGAGAATATTAAATAGAATTTTTCTTTGCTGCCTTGGAATTCATATGCTGCCAAGCAGGACTGATCAGTTTCAAATGAAGGTGCTTTTGACATCCTCGGTGAGACAAGGAAAGTCGAGTTTAGTCAAAACAAAAGTGTTCTACGTACCAAAAAAGCAATTCTTTCATTTTTGAATTTTCAAAGCCACAGTGAAAAAATACTAGCTGAAATGGTATCAATTTCTCTTATCCTCAAATAAAATGTTCTGATACCACTAGCTGTGTCACAGATCTCTGTTCCTCAGTAAACAGAGGTCACTGAACATTCTCTGGGCTCCAGAGGGGAGCTGAACTTTTGAGAGCTCCTCTGAACCCTGACTCACATCACTGATTCCTGCTGTCTACAATCTCCCCACTGAGAGACGAATTATGCCTTGTCTATCTCCTCTGAAGCAGCGTGGAAAACCCAGCAAAACCTCTTCAAAGGCGCCAAAGTGTGAACTTAGTAGGGGCATAGATGGCTAGACAGCATACTAACCTGGAGCATGGCTCTTCTTCTGCTGGTATACATTGTATGTGAAGGCATACCGGAGAGCAATTGCAGCAAAGAACATCTCGATGCAGGTGATAAAGTTCTGCCAGCCGGCTGCCACAGTTCCAGCACCCACCTGATAGCCATCTATAACCAGAGCCTCCGGTATCACCCCACAGCGCTCCAAGATGGCCAGAACCATGCCTGTGGGAAAGGCAGGAAAAAGAACATTTTGTAAAACAAACATAGGTTTTTAGCAATGTATACATTTCTTCATATTCTTCTCTCCAACAAAAAGAGACTGATTTTGCTGTGATCCCCAGACATGAATATAAAGTTTGACTCCCAGAAACTGGGCGTCAACATTGAATGCCAAAGCAGCTCTTTTATTTGACCCCTAGAACTGGCACCTATGACTTTTTCCATACTTGTAAAATTGAGGCATTTTTCTGAAAATGACTGGTACACTTACACCTCCACCTTTTCAAACTGTGCATGCCTAACAGCCTTGGTCCATGTTGTGCATGAAATAGCCTGCAGAGAGTCTAGAACAAATGGCTTAGTTGATCTAACAACTATTATATTACAGGGTGTTATCTTGAGTTTCCCTATTGTAGCCAACCAGTTATTATATACATATTAAAAAAATGAACTAAATAGAAAACAATTTTTTTTCCCCCATGATTTTCTCCCCAATTAAGCAATACTTGATTCCACCCACTAAGCTAGGTGAGGCTAGCTTCACACTGAGTTGTTGATAGAAAGGGAGGGCCTCCTATCAACCCAGAGCGAGCCAAACCATGGCTGTGGCTTCCAACACTTGCTGCACCACTTGGAGCCCCAAAGGACTGTTCCTTTGAGTGACACTGGGATACATCTATGCTATAAGAATTTCAATTTAAAATAACAAACAATAAATATTTTTCTAACCTTGGACAATCATTATAATGTCTTTAAATGTCTTTATTGATAGCCTACTTGGGGTCAAGGAAAGATTAACCATAAAGCTGAGGAAGGTTTTGAATTTAAGTCAGTGAGTTGAACTCTGTGTGTGACATAAAAAGTCACCTACCTTGCCAAAAGGAAAGGAAAATGACTGATTTGATGGTGAGGAACTTGAGTACTGGTTCATATGGCCTCAAGAGATCGCTGGTGGCGGAGTAGAAGAGGAACAGGGCATAAAGGGCCAGACTCACAGAGATGTTGTAGATGATGGTAATGTACAGGTATCCTCCGGTCACGCTAAAGGAAAACATATGACAAATACTCATGTTACTCACTATGTAACCTGAAGACAGCCCTGACTTGATTGCAATAATGTAACGCATTATAACTGACTCAGTGGAATCAGTATTAGTTCATGACACTATGATATATGATGCAAAGCTTGGAAGCAAAACTCACTTAAAATCTCCATCGTGATATTTGCCAAAGGCCTGTAGGAGGACCGTGATGAGGGCCATGATCGGTTTCACAACGCAGAACTGAAGTGTGGCCTAGATGACATCATCACGAAGGAACATTAGAGCATGTCTCATGGGCATGACCAACACAAAACAAAGCTATTTGAAATACTGAAGAGTTTAATGACCATTTTAACAGCTCATGCCCCATCGAAAATTGTACACAATTAGGCAGGATGTCTTAGTTTGGGAAACAAAATTTCATTAAAAAAAACCCCAAAAATTTCCTAATCAAAGCCATCTTTTCAATGAAAAACAGGGAAAAAAGTCTCTATGCTTCGCCTCAGCTCTTCTGTCTGAATGTATAGCAAGGAGCCTTTCTGAAAAACTTTCACGTAGGTATCTCATCAAAGACAACCACATGTTTAGCAGTTCCCATTTTTCTTTAAAAAAAGTTCATTTCACAGACACTTCAATGTTTTGAAGACGAAGCACTCAAATCCAATTTCCATCAGTATTATTTTCTGAGTGCAGGCAGCTTCCACAGTCCCTCTGCAGACAGCATCAGCCTGACAGCTCCTATTATTTCTCTGTGTTTATTACTAAGCTGCTCACACCTAGTCCTCATTGTTTTATTCTCTGGCTCTCTCTGCTAGATGTTATCCAAAAGAATGCAGACAAAACTTTACATCACTGTCACTCTACAATTTAGGAGGGAACCGGTCAGATGATAGTTTAGATGAAAGTATGAATGAGGCAGAATGAGCGAAGGTGGTTTTGCCAGTATTTACATGTAAACATTCCCTTTCAATTTTCATATCCTTTTGTAAAAAGGCATACAGACACAAGCATACAGACAGAAAGGCAAATATGCTCGAACATCAATTTGCCAAAAGCATATTTGATCAAACAGTTCCTCGGTAATGTATGTAGTACAGAGAGTGGCTGTAGACCTCCTGCAAAGAATTAATATTCTAAAGCTAGGCAGGCACTGAACCACACAGTTGTAAGAGCAGAGGTCTGTGTGGTACTTCTCAGAGACCTAACTGAATCACGAAACAGATCTAACACACATGAACATGGCGTCATTACAAATCATAAGAAATGCTTAGCACTAAGCAGATGTTTGATTATCAGAGAGACACACACCTGCTTGCAGAATCTTAGGAAGCCAATAGAGTAACTCATTCCAGCCAAGCAGCAGGTTCCATACAGGCAACTCGACCTGAGACAGAAACAGTCAAACAATTGATATACTAAACATATAATTTACACTGTTGATGAGCTATTTTTTTAACAATGGTATCATGGCAACAACATGATTAGATTTCATTTGTAAGAGAAAAAAAAAATCAGTATAGCATTCAAGTTCAAATGAACAGTGTCTAGTTTATTTACAAGCTGGAAGACCGACCAAATACTCAAAGCCATTGTGCTTGTATTGCAGGATTATATATTATAACATTATAACATATTATCCAAATATATTCATAGTTAAAAGCAATAACATAAAAACCAAAGCAAAAGGTAACTCAGAAACCGATACAAATGAACTGAGAACTTGATTTGGAGACGTTTTACGCACCCTTAACTGTAAACAAGCTGAGAAGTGGCTGATTTCTTTCCAAATAACAAAATGCTAATTAGCCTCATCTGTGTTCAACTGTAGTGATTCTGATTAGAGCTGAATAAATCCAGCTGCTCCTGAAGCACTCCTTTGGTGGGTAGTGCTTCTTAAAGTAAAAAGGGCAATAGGGAGCTGTTTGAAGCCTTCAGGATAGCGCTGCACAAAACAGGATATGAGAGCCAAAAGAATTTAAAAAGCCTTAAAACAGGCATTCCAACATTTAGTTTAGTTCCGATTTTGATGCAGTACACTCGGTGCCTAATCAATGTCTTTTTTCAGGACTACCTGAATATTAGGGTCAAGTGCATTAGATAAGAGGCAAATGTGTAGATGATACAATAAAATGAAATGTTTTGTACAGTTCTGGGCCGTATGTGAGAAAAGCAAGAACAAAGCCAATACTCAAGCCCTCACGAGCTCTCATTAAAGTGGGTACAAAATAATGCCCAGGAGACCACAGCAAACAATAACCTGATAATAAACATGTAAAATGGGGTCTACTGAAAATGGAATTTAACTGTTAAACAGTAATATGAGATAATGGAAAGGATTAAAAGTAATCTTTAAAATAAAATAGCTTCAGACACTTAAACGAGTCCTTTATTCTACTATTTTCTAAACCAGTTCACACTACATGAATATTTTACACTGAAGAGGGAAAAAAAAAGCACATCGATGCCCGTTTGATATTAAAACTACAACTCTTTTTGATTGTCTAGATGGCTTTACTTTTATGGGGGCATTTTTCTTCTGCAAAACGTGGGGCACTTGTGAGAATAAAAGCAGAGCTGGACCTCGCAAACCACAGAAAGATTCTTGAGGAAAGCTGCTGCACGCTGCCAAAAAACTGACATTACGAAGAAAGCACACTGCTAAAACAAAAGTGAACAGGCTAAAGAACAGAAAGATGGATGTCCTCAAGTGCCCTTGGCAGAAGCCAGACTTCAATCTGACGGAGGAAAAAAAAAACCCCCATTGCCTAAAGAGTAGCATCCAGACCCTTCTGTTTGAGCTTGAGGAATTGCCAGATGGAGGAGAACTGAAATGCTATGTACAAAAACTAAGAAAGTAATTCACAATATATTTTATATATATATATAAAACAGGATAAGTGAATTAGTCTTGATTCAGGGTTGTTAGGCCAACAAATATGAACATTATGAAATGCCGTATGGATTTGCTGTAATCAGCATCATTTTCTTCAGTGGCTTTGATCCGGTTTACACTTCACATAAGGTCATGTGGAAGAGCAATTCAGCAATCAAACTCCCGTATAATGTGTATCCATTGGGAAAGAAAGACACTCACCGAATTTGCTTCCCTCGTATTTCTGCCATGATTGCACTCTCTCCTCCTAGATACTCAAAGGACAGGCTCAGGAAGTTGTAGATCACAAAGGCTGAAACAAGCCACAAAATACGATCCTGTCATTATAATTTCATACACAGAAAAAAAAAAAAAAAGTCGGTTGCCTAGGCAACTACATGGTATATACATGGGGCACAAATGTGTCCTCCTCTATATTGGGAATGCAATACAGGTCAGGCCTAATGGAATAGGTTGTGTATCCAGGAAAATCCATCTTAATCTGTTGTTACTATATAAAGAAGGCTTAGACAAAGCCAAGAGAAGGACTGTTCACTCTGTCTCTCCCTGCCAGAGCATTATGACAACAGTTGGTCTGTTGTCTTGCAATATGTGCTGTTTCACTGATTGTATCTGGAACCAGTCTGGCCATATTTCAAATCAGAACCATAGATAATGAATTCAAATATTTGCATAACTCTCAAATGTTTTGTTCTATTATCTATACGATTCTTCACCACATTTATTAAAAGTGCTGCCTTTTTGCTTAAGGTGACAATGCATGGTGCAATTTAGACTAAATGAGAATGGGGACCTAAAATGGATTTAAAAATTGTCTGCTTGATATTATAATCCACAAAAGCCTTAGATATCTAAACTATTACTGATGATATTAGTTTAGGAAAAGATTAAATAAAAGGAAAAAAAAATATTTTCCTGAGAAGCATGGTCCCAAGTAGGCAATTCAGACAGTGGAATTCAGAAAATGTTTTCTAAGAAAGGAGTCAAAGCTGAGATACCATGAATGATACATGACAAAATGAGGAAAACTTGCGCAGACTGTAATGCATATGCAAAGGGATTAGAGCAAAAATGTCAAATGTTTCAGGTCCCTAAGGACCTGGTTTGAAAACCACAGTCCTGCAAACAACCCCACATGGCAGCAAATTACAAATTGCCTAACAGTCATACTTGAGTAAAATTAAAGATACCTTTATTAAAATCACTAAAGATGACAGTAATCCATGTGGAAAAATGACTGAAAATTTTGACACAACTTATGACATGCACATAATTACAAAAAATACAAGTAAAAAGGTAAAACGAAGAACCCAGTAGAACAGTAAGAATAACCTGTGTGTTATAACAACAAAAAAGACCAACATGCAATCTGTTCACAACAATAAACTGAGTTTTTGGGCAGTCTCGAATTAGTTACATGTTCATAGTAGCAAAGGTAATGAAAGCCCATGGTAAAATGCACTGAAGTAAAAGTAACATTTTGCCTTTCAAAAGACATTATAGGCAACACCATCATATATTTAAGTAGAAATATTACACAATTCTGCTCAAGTACTTTGAACACAATTTCTTAAAGGGCTGCAGTATAATAAATGAACCAAAATGGTTGAGAGGAAATGCCTTTAACTTTCCTGTCTTACACACCTTCGTAGCAGTCCCGGACAGAGTCGAAGTAAACATAGTACTGGTCGTTGCTAATGAAGAGGAGGCTGAGCCAGGAGTCAAAGGCATAGATGGGCACGATGAAGAGAATGCGTATGATGTATCGTTGTTCATTTGGTACCGTATATGACCTCAAGTGTGAATAGATCTGTAAAATACACAGAAACAAATATTTTCATCAGCAAGCGATACACAAGTCCCATGTCACTACAAAATCCACCCAAAACACTACAAAATGAGTAGTAGATTTAACATCTTAAATTCTAAGGGCTTGTATGTGGGCTCACACTTCAATCATAGTTGCCTGACTTACATATTTGTTCTATAGCACAGCATAATGACATACATGGTTGAACAGTAAGTGTTTTGCCATCACTTCCTGTTTTGCTGCCGGTGATCCTCAGCATCCTAGCGTGCTCCTGGCATATCTGTACTTCTGTTTTCAGTGACTAATTATAACTTTAGTGAGTTAATTATTAAATTATTTCCATCTGTATACGTCACCAGGAGGGCATCGGGATTTCAACTATGTATAGGAGACAAGAGTCAAGTGTGTTGCTGGCCAGTCCAGGTGACTTAGGGGCCTTAGCTTCCCCACCCGAACACCATTCTCCTCCCCCCATTTACGTGTCAAACAGGTTTGCCCTCCTTAGTCAAGCACCATCTGAGAAGCCGGTTCAAAGTGCTATGGTTATAGGTGATTCAGTTCTTTGACACATGAAATTAGATACTCTTTTAGGGACTCCAGCAACAGCTACTGTTGTTTACCGGGTGCCAGAGCGCCAGGCATTGCAGGGAACCTGAAGCTGTTAGCTAGGTATGAGAGGACAGTGCTTCATGTAGGGGTTAATGATATTCGTCTGAGGCAGTCAGAGGTCACCAAGGTTAGTGTTAAAGAGGTGCGCAAATTAGCCCAGACTATGTCTAACACAGTAGTATGCTCTGGCCCCATCCCAATATGGTGTGGCCCTGAGGCTTGCAGCAGGCTTTGGGCACTGAAATGCTGAATGTCCAAGTGGTGCTCAGAAAACAATGTGGGATTTATTGACAGTCCTAGACTAAATGGTAGAGGGGGAGGCACAGGAACTATACATAAAAGTATGAAACAAATAAAAGAGTCCAAGTTCTTAACTAATTTAGATACATAAATAAAATCTCTGTCTCCATCATTACTGTCTACAGACCACCAGGGCCTGATTTTAGCTGTTTTATAGCAACTTTAGCAGTTTGTTGTGAATTAATTATTGGAGATTTTAATATTCACTTTGAAAAAGAAAAAATCGGAATTTACCTTAATCCAAGATACCCATCATGAAACAGGGTCTACTCACTGCTGTGGCCATAAACTCAACTTATTTCTCCGAAGGGAACTGTGGCACGTTTGCCGAACTGATCACCATTGGAAACCGTCCTTGACTGGTCCCGGCTCCACTTGGGCTCCTCCCCAAGCTGGGGCAACCGCTCCCTAAAGCTCTGCAGAGATTCTTCCTGATCCTGATGTTTATGGACTACGGAATCTCAGGTCCTCTTCCAACCATATTAACCTCTCTGGACACTTAGTCAAACCAACTCTGTTAGCCGTAGCGTAATCTTGTTCACTAAGACCTTCTCTTGTTATTTATTTACTATTCTCGTTTCTTTCTCTCTGGGTCAACCTGAGGAGGACAGGTTCCCCTTTTGAGTCTTGGTTCCTCCTGAGGTTTCTTCCTTCAGCTGAGAGAGTTTTGCCTCTGTCGCATTTGGCTTACTCACTAGGGGCTTGGACCTGGACCAGCAAAGCTGCTTTGTGACAACCTGGTTGTAAAAAGCGCTATATAAAAAAAATGAATTGAACTGAATGGGTTAGATGTAGTGTATATGTGACACAATATTCACTTAATAATGAGAGAAATGTACTTTTGAGAGAACTGAGATGCTTGGGTCAGATGCTGCACCAATTGAGGAGAAAAAAGATTGAAGGGAATTTGAATGATTAAAAAAAATCAGGAAGCAGGATAGAAATGGAGATAATGTATCAAGCAATCCATTGGTAATACAGGAGAGGGTGAAGTGATCAAGGACACTTAAAACAGATCATAATTAAAAAGCAGAGTAATGCATTATAGTGATAGCACAAAGAGAAGACGTAATCTATCTATGTTTTGAGAAACACTTAACATGAACCTGCTCACTTTATCTCTTTATCTGTTTTATAATAGTCAACACTGATTTCAGTTAATTATTATACACATGGCATTGTGCGGAAAGAATGCATGATTGCCTTTTTGTAATAAGCGTGAACACAATATACACAAGAATGTCATTATCGGAGAGCTAAAGCTTTCTCGGTGCTGTAAATCCTCCATGGCTTCAGAGACAGGTCAATCACTCAGCACAGTGAGAGTTGTAGACAAGCTTCAATTTGTGTAGGTTTTCTGACTCACATGAAATTAGATGTGAGATTTTTTTCCCCTTCCTCAGTCATTGTGTGGGTGGAGGGCTGATGTATTTGGGCACTCTGGAGAATCAGAGTGAGTCAGCATCTAGTCTCATATGGTCTATTTCTCCTATACTGCACAAAGAGAAATAAGCCCACAGACTCTCTGCCTCAGGAAGCTCTGCTAAAGGTAATGGCTCCTGTCATTCATGTGGACTTTTTATATTTTATTATTTATTTGACCATTTCTAGTTGTCATCTGTTATTAATATATGTACATTTTGGTGGGCCTTTGATACAGTTGCATTCCTATGGCCCTGGTTATAGACAGCAAAGAGCAAAAGTAGACCTTCAGTATATCTTCAGTTAACCATTCCTTTAGGCACACTATATGTAAAAGTTTGTAGGTGCCTGCTCTTCCAACGGTTCATCAGAAATCAAGGGTATTAATAAATTGTTTACTGCAGAAACAGCCTCTACTCTTCTGGAAAGGATTTGAAGATTTGATTACATTCAGTAAGAAGAGCATTAGGAAGTAGGCACTGATGACTGATGATTAATTCTGGATAAATTCTGGATACCATCCATTTTTATTCCAAAGGTATTTGATTGAGGTTCTTGTCTTCAGAGAATGCAGTTCCTTTGCTTCACAGCCCAGTGCTAGGGGGCTTTATATTCTTCTATCTGGCACTCAGCATTAAGCATGGTGACCTTAGGCTCATGTGCAGTCGTTTCAGAGTGTACTATTCAGATTTTCAAAGCTGCATGTACACAATGGATCACCTGTGTCAACAACGATTGCACCTTAAAATAGCCGAAGTCACCAAGTAAAGGGCGGTCTGGACGAAATGGAATTTCGTAAGCCTGCATTCCTCTTTTAGAGGCTTTAGAATGTCAGTGTCTTCAGTTCAGTCCCTTCTTATCTTTCAACAATGAAGGGGACTGTCAAGATTGTATCTTATGACTGCTCCATATATAAAAAGGGCATCATAGAACACAGGAACGTGCATGTAACTGTCTAAATCTGTTTGGGTAACGCGTCACTCTGAATCAACAGCTAATTAGAACATGGCCAGGTGTAGAGCATGGCCAATTGTAGATGCTACATGCTGGAAATCAAACTGACACACCATGGCACTAATTGTGTTCATCCTTGTTTGTATGAATTATTATTTACTACATGTTAAATGTTTCTGAAGTGACTTGATAGTTAATCAGTTTTAACAGGTGTGGATCAAGGGAATGGACACGGCCTCGGTTTCAAAACCTCCAAAAATCCTTCTGTGAGCCACTCGAAACTGCAATGGTTGGTGAGCCGCTGGCTGTTTAAGAAATGATTCAACACTGACAGTTTTTGTGTGTAAAATACCTTCTAAGTGCTCTTCTACCTGGACCTCAGTCCTCTCCAGGGAAAGTACTCCCAGAACAGAGTGTAGCAAGCAAGCAGCAGAAAGTTTTCTTGGATAAGCATTTGCACTTAAACACATGGTGAGAGCTTGGCACCGATTACCTACAGTACACCAACTCCAAAACAGTTTGTCAGCACTGGTCTTGGTAACAAGTAGCCCCTACCATGGGGATTTGTCTTTAGACAAATCACTGACATGATTGGCTTCGCGAAGTGGACCAGCAGACGAATACTGTTAAGCTCAGGAAAGGGGAATTATGCAAAACATTTGTAAAAAAAAAAAGACAGCAGTGTTTGAAAGCTCATGAACTTTTCAGATTTTCCTAATTTCCCCATAAATTATTATATCACTACCACTACTGTTATTATTACTGTTGACATTAGTATTATTAGGGCTTATGCCTATGTAAAAACACTATTAAACAAGACTGAACAGTAGTGCTTTGGCTAAATTTCAGATTATTGCCAAATAAATACATTCTTGGCAAGTAAATATACAGATGTATAATAATTAGGCTGTTATTGTTATTATTGTTACTATTATTATTATTATTATGATGGGCCAATGCCTATATATAAAAACCAAGAAACCTAGATTTTTTTTCACTCTGAGTGTAATTTTTTAATTTACTTATTTTTTTAACTATTGAACACAGCCAAATGGTGCTGAATGTGCAAACAAGTCTAGTTACCCACAGGGATTATTTGGCACCAAAAATTTTAAATCAACATTCTAATGAGACGGGTGTGTCTGCTTTCTCGCCGCTAACGAGTCGAAACAAGGAAGACAGAGCTGTTCGGGGTGAGTTTCGGAGTTTTTCTGTTTCTGTACTTTGTTTTCGTGGCTGTTGAGTGACAAAAACCGGTCTCGCACAGATCCGTGGAATGGAAAGCAAGTTTGTTTTAACTGCATCTCACTGCAACCCAGCATGGCAAGAGAACTCCTGGACCACAAGTGGCAGATCACTCCCCTCTCTCTATATATATATATATACACAGTGGACCACCGCATAAGTAACGCAATCGGTTCCAGCGGCAAAATCAATTAATCTACACTAAACAATAATGGTTTATAACATTTTTGTCTTGCTTAATTGGGTTTCCTGTATCTGTGTTTTTAGGATTTTCTACTTTGTTTCTACTTTTTCTGACTTCCAATGGTCTAAGGTTTGAGGTCGTATATATGCATGGTTCACAACCTCTCAAGCACATGGCATTAAAACTAAAAACAGCTCCGAACCATTGAGGCATGGACTTCAAGAAGGTATGCCATGATATTTATTGCCAAGATGTTAGCAGCAGGCCCTTTGAGTTCTGTAAGTTGCATGGTGATGACTCCATGGGCCGGTCTAGTTTGTGCAGGACATACCACAGATGATCAATCAGACTGAGATCTGAGAAATTTTGGAAGCCATGTGAACATAAACTCGCATTCCTTAAACCATTCCCGGACAATTTTTGCAGTGTGACAGGGCACATTATCCTGCTGAAAGAGGTCACTTCCATTAGCTAATATCATTGCCATAAAGGGGCATACCAGCATTAACATTTTTGGCAATTTGTAACGGTCTATGGGATCAGACCAGGCAGGCTAGCCTTTCCTCCCTGCATACATCAGTGAACCTTAGGTGGCCACGACCCAGTCACTGGTTCACCAGTCATTCTTCCTTGAATCCCTTTTGTTAGGCAGTAGCCACTGCACACCGGGGATACCCCACATCTTGCCATTTTACCTAACCACTCGCATAGCCATCACAATTCTGCCCTTGTCAAAATGGCTCAGATCCTTATACTTCTCCATTTTTCTTGGTTCCAACACATCACTTCTTGCATAATATATTCCACTCCTTGACAGATGTCATTTTAATAAAATCTTTATTTATATTCAACTATCAATGTTTTTATGCTGTGGCAGACAGGTTCAGGTCAGTTGGTGATCAATAAAATGCATGTGACTGGGGAAGGGGTTCAGAAACGTAAGTAGAAAAGCAAACTCTAAAATCACCAGGGCTGTTAAATAAAATGGGCTGCATCCTCAGAAGTCTGAATTTGCAGCCTGCATATTATTATTCGTGGGCAATGACGGTAATGCTGCTGATCCAAACCAGTATCCCAAGAGCAAAGCATTCAAGGAACACAATCTTAATTTTACCCTTTTAGCATGCATTAGGAGAACTGAAAACATCAATGAGGGCGTCTTTCAGAGGGAAATCAAAAAAGACAACCGAATACTAAAAGCAACAAGAGCTGCTTTAATCTCTTCACAATTTACATACGTTTTCCCCACACAACCCTCTCTAGCAGTTCTCAAAAGGTGCTGTTTGCCATGCTGTGGATGAAATGGTGGTGGAGAAATTGCTTGGCTGCTGGCCTGAGAGGCGAAGCTGCACTACTGGGATGAAGATAATAATTAGACGCAGAGGAACACTGTTAGACTGGTGTTCAGCGACTGAGAAATAAATCTCCATGAAACATTGTTTAACTGCTTCAAACCTTCTGCTTCTCGAAGGCATTAGAGTTTCGGTGGGAGGGAAAGAGAAGCTTCGAAGGCAATCAAAACATGTCCTCCAGGTGCACTCCAGGCCCTGTGTAGAAGAAATTCTTTTTCCGACCCCTTCTTCGATCTCTAGAGTGCCAGCAGTCCAATTACATAACATATCCTTGAGAAGCATATTCTATATTACAAGTTTTTCATGGGTCATGCAACAGGGAAAGTGCACACAGGATGTGTCAGCAAAAGCAGTGAAAGTTAATTTCAGCCGGCCTGTAACCCACTCCAGAATCAATAATCTAAAATAGAATTACTTCAGCTGGAAAGAAAAGATCATGAGGAAATACACTTCCCGTGTATCAACGCTCTTGTCCATTTATTCAACTCCACTTACCATATAGATGCCTTGTGTTGAGAATGATCCACCAACCAAATTATAACTGCTCACCTGAGGACCTATGGGAGGTTTGGGTAAGCCATTGAAGAATTGGAGAATTGGAGAATTGGAAGAACTGAAAAGCAAACTACAAAGTGCACCTATATGGTAAGTGGAGCTGATAGAGCTTGGGTGTAGATACAAGGTAAGTTTACCTAATAAGGTGACTTGTCTGTGTATTCATGGTGCACATTATATTAAGTGATTAACTAGGCCGTCAAATCTCATTAGAAACAATGCCCAAAGTGCTCAAAGTAAATGTACAATGTGAACATCCAACTAATTAAATACAGGCTAAATCTGAGAGAGAAAAAAACAACACTAAAATTATACCAAAGCATGTACTAAATGTAATTTCAAAAAAATGATCATACACTTGCCAACCCCTGTTTACACAAAGCCTATTACTGTAGTTACAGCTGATAAAACCTAGCAAGAAAAGACCTGATACCATTTGCTGGCCCCGCAGTTTCTTTGCTAAAATATATTCCCAATGTTTGAAAGGGTCTACAGCTCCCAACATGGGTTAGTCCATTTTATATTATCTCTGAGGTCATTTCAACATGTGAAACTCTGTAATTCAGTTATACCTAGACTGCAGTAATAATCTGTTTGCTTTTGTTTCATCTTTGGAGAGACACACAAACATTATTAGTTTTCCTACACAGCTGAAGCCATGGCTGTTCACTGCAAAAACATTTTTTAAAAAGGAGAAGACATGGTGAGAGTGCATTTTAGACTCTTAATTTGTATCAAGGAAGTGTGATACTAAGATGCAATCCAAAACGTAACATATATTTAATATATATTTAACATAATTTTAGCTTTAATAAACTTTACATTTTAAAGACTGATTTTCAAGTTATTGAAATTTAAAAATGTGATTTTTTTTATTCTGGGACATTTTGTCAAGAAGGTCAGCACATCCATTTTGTCAAGCTTTATTAGGTTACATTTCTCCAATTACGATTATTGGGACATTTATTCAAATCATAAGATTCATCTAATTGAATATTGCAATCTTTTAAATTAAAGTTCATATATATCCAGTTAAACATTAATAAGATTAACCAGTGACTCTCCATTACATCAGCAGTCGCAGCGTTTACACTACCCTCTTATCTGCTTGGGCAAGGCACAAAACGCAATACTTTAGTCAACCCTGGTTGGTCAACGACAGCTATCAGTATTTTTAAAGTAATTAAAACTATAATAAGGAAGTAACAACACCTGCCTGACACCAGGGATCTATTCAGCTCTGTGATCCACTGTTGACCACGTGTTGTTGAAGAGGCAATGTGAGAAATTGTGTGTTTTCATGACTGTTCAGACAGGAATGGGGACTCAAATTACACTTTATTATCCAAACTCGACATGGATAGTCCACCACCCTGTGGAAAGGAGGGGGGGGGGCAGCATACAGCTCCACACAAAGCTCTTTTCCTCCACCTACACTATTTGCTTTTTATTTTCCTGTGCTTTTCAGAGCGCCATGGCCATTAGCGCCTCCAGCTCCTCCAGCTCCTCCTGTGCTCTTCAATCCTGAGATCTCTGCCTCACCTCTCTTGGCATGCAGTTTACCTAGGCTTTCACAATAGTCCCAAGGCACAGCTTTGAGAGCAACTCCTATTTTGTTATGTGAGGCTTTGGTAAATCCAAGGCTCAGAAACTAGACTGAATGTCTGGCACTGGATTGGGTTTGCCCAGAACAGTGAGTAAAGTAAATGGAAATGAACATATATTGAACATAGATCATTATTTTTAGATGAAATCCTTATTTCAGTAAAGGTTTGTCTCTTATCTTCATTTAAACACAAAATAAAACATTATTTATAAAAACATACATCCCTGTATCATCAAAATAGATACATGTACTTCTCATACAAATCTGGATTCATTTAAAAGCTTTTTAGTAATGATAAAATACATCACTGCTTCTTTTACAGTGTGGGATGTAGCAGCCTCAGATTTTGTGCTCATAGGCTGCTTTTTGTATACGTACTTAAACTGACAGGCAGATGTTATTAATATGTGTGATGTGAAATTTAAACAGCTAATCAACACATCTAAATTTTGGTGCAAGCATTATTGGCTCACTGGGGCTGAGGAGATTACGCTGAAATTTGGTTCTGAACAGCACAAAAATGTAAGTTACTTGCTGGAATTGAAGTAATTGTTTCGATATCATTAACATTTTGAAACATGGCCTTACATGTGGGGAAAGCATAACTCCCATCTAAAAAAACTCACCTGGTGACAAGTGATGAGCAAGGCAGACCAAACAAATATCCCCGAGAGAGCCTGGGCAGCAGTTGTGTTTAGGAAGATCTGGTCTTCCTCTGGTGTCCCGTTCTTTGATATGATGACTGTTAAGTTAGACATTCGGCTTAAGTTTGACAGTAATGGTGAAGAACGAGTAGAATCCTGAACACTGCTGTCTGAAGTCATCATCAGTGTACTATTAGCAGACTCTTCCAATGATGCATTCATCTGTGAAAACGATTAAATTAGGAGAAAAATTAAGTATTTTGGTACACCATAATAGAAAACACCCAGAAATATAACGTTGGCCGGTTCTGAAATGTGGGCTTTCCTGTTGTCACTATGCAGTTATGGCTGCAGACAGCCAATATAAATGTTAATAAAGAAATAGCAGAAACTATGAAAATATGATCAGATAATTTGTTTTTTTAGGTGAGAAACTGCTCACACTTTACATCCTGTCAGCAGACAGCTGTAAGCATAAGCACCAAACCACAGACCTCATCTCAGTTGTCTCAACCTATAACCTTTAGAGTTTACTGTATTTACACTTGGGAAAATAAGATCTTTTGTTTATTTTACTGTTCACATTTGCAAATCTCATGCAATCCTGTGGTGAACTATGTTAAACAGAAGCAGAGATTTTATACAGTTAGCCTATACTAAGTAACATATTGGATTTAAAAAATACAAAATGATTTTACACATGTAGTTTCACACATGTGCAGATTATAGCCAAAAGTAGGTAAATTACTGTTAATGTGTTAAAGGCACACCCTGTCAGTGCCAGAACAATACAGCATGCTAGATTTGGAATGGAATGTCCAATATCCTCAGAAATGTAAAGGTCAGGTGTCCACATACTTTTGATCATAGATTAACTTTTTTTTTTTTACCTCAATTGACAGGCATTCACATTCATTTTCCAGTTTTATTTTTATTTTTTGTGACAACTGAAAATAATTGCTGTTGAAGCATAAACACCTGAAGTATCACAAGAGAAGATGAATTACACACTTCATGAATTAGGCCTACTGCTCTTTCAGGAACTCCTAACATGCTGGCTGGCCTGAGGTCTTACTAAAAGGGGTTACTTCTATATTAAAGCAATGTGGCCTCTTATAGTCACCACACCACAGAGCACAGTGAGAACAATGTGAAATTATTCCTCTGCATTTCACCTGTTCGCAAAGTAAAGCATGTTGTGGAAAAAGGAATGTATATTAGTGTCAGTGTGTTTAAGCCACTATTGCTTAGTGCTTTAAAATCAAGCACATATGCAAGCAGCCTCCTCAGGCAAACACTGGCAGCATAGAGGTTGTACTGAGGAGCTCAGTCACATTGCACAGTGAAAGGTTGTCAACTTTGTGACAAGACTGAACTGAACCCAGTTAGAGCTATGCTGGCCAACTGTTTATACTATTGTAAAATTAAAGTGTCTAAAAGCATCCGAAATTTAACCACAAAGCTGTGGGCCACCCAAACACACAGAGTGCTGAAGACAGTAGTCATATCAGTACTCAATATCAATATCAGGAGATTCATGAAATAGGTCTTCATGGTCAAGCAGCTGCACAGCAGCCTAAGATTACTATAGGCAATGCCAGGCGTCACATGGAATTGTGTAAAGTACTTCTACTAGAGCAGTGGAAATTTGTTTTTTGCAGTAATGAACCAAGCTTTACTACCTGGCAGTGTGACAGACGAATCTAAGTTTGGCAGGTGCCAGGAGAACAATACCGAACGGCATGCTAGATCTGAAATGGAATGTCAGGTGTCCACATAATTTTGACCATAGCGAGTGTAGGGTAGGTTAACTTTTATTTAAACCTCAGTTTTAGTCATTTACATTTCGCTTTCATTTTTGTGCTAGTTTTTTTTGTGACAACAACGACAAAAAAACGAGAACAATGAGTGGCTTTGCTATGTTGACACGTTTTATTTAACCATGTCCATTTGAGAGGTTTTATTTAATAGTGTCCATTTACATAACATCCACATTTAATCCTAATCCGAATCTCACGATTTTTAATAAACCGAAACACACATATATTCTCAAACGAACAGGTTTACAATAGGCCTGTGTCAAACCTAAGATAAGCCCTGTGTTACCATAACAAGTGAAGGGTGTCAGGGGTTGGGTGTACTTTTCCCCTCGTGTTTCTGCTGCGCAGAAGTAGATACTCGTCACCTTGTTTAGTTTACGAAGGACAAAGGTTTGTTGTCGAGAAGAAAAAACGAAATGTTTATAAGCAGAGGTAGAGAAAATCATGCGTTAGACACTTACCGTGGTTGACAACAAGGTCTGACACCTGTCTCTACCTCCCTGTTCCGCTCGGGTACACCCAGACGAGAAGACACCAGCTGTACTCGTTACGTACGAAATGTTCAACTTTTTACACTCAAACACACCGTGGGGCGAACCGTGCACACCATTGAACACTGTAGTAAAGTGCGACGTACTTCGCCATCAGTTTGAACCTGCTATCTCGCCCCAGCACCGACAACTGGTAACTTCCTCGTTTTGCCCACAGGTAGGTCGAAGTCCACGATAAGCTCAGTCCTCCTAAAACTACTCTTGAAACACACCTGTCTTGCCATTCACTTATATATTTTTTCGTTTTTGTTTTTAAGTGAGTTTAAAATTAGTGTATATGTATATATTGGATTAAAATGTCTTGTCCTCCTTGCAGGTAGACGTTCCTAACAGACACGCTCCCCACCCACGTGACTTACAGGCGTTTATCTTTAATCACGTGGCCTCGGTAGTCCCAATAACTTAGCAAGGGATGCGCACCTGTTTGCCCCAAGAGTGCACAGGTGAGTAAAATCTCAAAGAAAAAAAATGCAATTACTGGTCCCAAGAATACACAAATAGTTGAAAAATTTAAAAGAGACATTGCATAAAGCATCTAAGGAGGGAGTTGGGTAACCAAAAGACAATAGAACAGTTTCATTAAGCCATATAGACTGTACTGGAGGGATGGAGCAAAGTTCTACCATAAGATATGCCCTCAATTGCTCCTTTGGTGATGGTTGAGGACCCTGTCTTTACACTATGGTCTAAAATCTCATTCAGTGTTCAGTGGTGTAGAGATCTGTCAGGCAGTAGTTGAGTTGTAAAAACAAATTGGGGGGATGGTGGATTTTATCAGACATATTTACTTGATGTTAAAATCACAACACCTCCACCTGCTATGCTGCTTACTGAAGTGCCCTCTCACTCATGTAATTTTACTCAGTAGGCCTATGCGCAAAGCCTCAAAATGTTAAAATGGCAGTACTATTTCCAGTGTTAAAACAGTAATAAATTCCGCATTCATTGATTAAATAGTACAAGGGATGGAACGGGGAAGATTTTGACTGTTTATCACGCCATCCCCCCTCAGCACGAGTACTGGTGTTGGGTCACCAGAAGACAACAGAACAGCTTCACAATCCTTGTTTTAGACTATGCTGGAGCATTATTCTACAATAAGATATTCACGACTAATGCTTTAGATACTTAATGCGCACCTTTCATCACAATTTTTAACCCTATTTACGTACATCTTTCTCACAAAATGTTACATGAAGGATACATTTCACTGCATGTTGTACTTGCATAACTATGCATGTGACAAAGAATCTTGAATCGGCTACTTCCATCATTGAACATTCAGTTTTTCTTTCTTTCCAAGACACTTTCTTGCCAACCTTTTCCTTTAATGTGTCTGTGTAGGTTTAAGAAGAAATCACAGAAGCTCACCACCATTGTAAATAAACACAGCTTTAATAAAACAATACCACTCATTTGTCTCAAGGGAAATCAAAACTTTGTACCAATAGGCATAACTGGAAAAAGGACATGGGCCATTTCATATACACCATATTTACAAGAAAGATAACTGTACTGCAGTCTTGTGAATATTTCTGCAGCATCCATCCCATCATCACCACACTCGACAACTTTTGATCATATCTTTCAGGCTCTTCATATTTTCAGCACTGCAGTCTTTAAGTGCAAGGCCCAGAAGAACGGGTCGATTTGCTGCTTCCTGGGAAACAAATGTTGCAATATTTTTTGCATAAACATGCGTGAGAGCCTGTAAGGAGAAAGGGGAAAAATGTGAGACACAAACATGAATAATGTTCTTCCATTTCATTTGAAATTCAGCCATTTCAAGTTCTGAATTTACATTCCAGCAGTTATACCTCATCTTTTCCTAGGAGAACCTTAGTAGTAAACATAGGTGTGCTGAGATCACCGCATCTTGCATCCGGTGTTATAGAGACAAGTGTCCCAATCTTCCCAAACTGTGTAAGGACAACGAAGATGTAGTTGCTGAATTCAGTGCAAACAACTTGTGTTGGTATTCCATTGATGATATTCTCTGTCTGTCTTGTTCTGATGGGCGGTTGATGTGCCATGGCAAACCTCTTCACCTGAAAATATAGCCATATAGAAAAGAAAGTTAACCAGGTTTTGATGTTCTAGTATTTAACGTGTCTGTAAAGACTACAGCACTTCAGCCTCTGAAAATATTTTCAGTCTCTCAAAATAATGCATAATGAAAATAATAAAGATCAACGTGAGACACCTGTGGAGATCTTAGGATGTGTTTTGAATACTGAACAGTTTATCAAAAGAATATATTACAATTATGTTCATTGATATATGTTCATTATTCAGCATCTGAAAATAATGAACAGAGAAGCAAATTTCACTCGATGAACAGGCAGCTCTACCAAGAAAATAAACAGTTCTACAAAGTGTGTGATAGTTTCCAGCTCGAAACCTCAATGCCTAAACCTTTTACAAAGCAGCATCTCTAAATGCTGCTCAAAAATTCCGAAAAGGAGAAACTGCATTGTGAACATACATTTTACCTTTTTAACCCAGGAAAAATGCTGAATGCAGATAGCAACATATTTCGTAACAATATAACTACTACACTAAACTTAAGTTGCTTTGTTCAACGTCGTTCTGTTGTAGTTTTACTGAATATATACATCCAGTATGTCACAAACAGAAATAGTCAGTCTTGTGTATGTTTTCTATTCATTTGCTTCGTGCTACATGTGCTAATGACATAGCACTATTAGCCTGAGTAGCACACACACTCCCTGGCGGAGAGAAGATGCAGAAACACGGGTAAGAAAACAGGAAACACCGAGGACTACCCCCGAATAGCATTAATGCGAGAGACGGATTCAAACCGAATGCACACTAAAATAGGAAGGACACACTGTATCAGCGGTGTAAATGTTCTTGCCGTTGCTTTACCTGAAGGTTTAGGCTCTTATAACAACGCAGCATGCACACGAGGCAAAAATGATAGGTCGGAAGCACTGATCTAAATTGCATATGGCTGCCCTACTTCGTGGACCCTGTGATTTGTAGATCAGCGAATCCACGACGCCTCCGTTGTCGCGCATGCGCACTGCTTGGTAGAGGGCTACCTATTAAATAGAAAAATAAAAAAAATACCTTTATCAAGTTCGTTTATTTAGCACATTATCAAGAGGTCACCCAAATGTGCTTTACAGAAATAGGATACAAAATAAAACAATGGAAGAAATAAAAGTACACAATTGATAAAAGAAAACGGAGAGCAATAGACGTGCAAACTTTTCAAAGAAAGCAAAGGAGTATAGTGCAATTTTTACCAGCATTTAAAAGCTGTTTACAGCTGGTGCAGATCAAAGATTTAATATTGTCAGCAACTGATTAAAAGTATATACAACTTGACGCAGTTTTAAATAAACAATATTCACTTTAATCAATAAATTATTAATGTTTGAATTTTACTTGGAATTGAGTAGGGACAGAAGTAGACAGTAGGCTATTTCATATCCAAGATTTTTGGTTTGCGCACAGTCCACCTTGTAACAAATAAGAGTATGAACTGGTTACTACCAGGCACGCGTTGGTAGTATCAAGGTGAGATACCTGTGGAGATCTTAGGTTGTGTTCTGAATACTGAACAGTTTATCAAAAGAATACATTACATTTATTTCCTTTATTATGTGTTCATTGATATAGTTGGTGTAGTACATACATAAGTATAACTATACAAACTGCATGTTTACTGACTGCAGGCAATAAGAAGTAAAGTGACCATTTGTCATACATTAGCATACCCAGGTGCAGTGTGTGGGGATGGTACCTAGCTCAAGGGTACCTCAGAGATGCCACTTGTAGCTTTGGGAGTTGAATCCATGACCTTCTGATCATAGAGGAAACTCTCTAACCACTAGTAAGCTGCTTGCAACCAACATGAATTTTTGCAGTATGTCTGAGAAGACATACAGCTTATAGCCAAGTTACAGTGTGTGAGAAGATCCTTGTTATTTTAGGCTCCCATACCCACTGATGTAACTACCTTTTTTACTCCAAACATTTTGTTAGCCTTCTATTTAGCTACAGCCAAAGGAAACCTATCCAAATGTTACTGCACTCAATTATGCAACGATGGAGTGTCAACTGCTCTTCTTTGGGATTAAGATAATATAGTTAAAAACAATAGAACTCACTGTAGCTTGTCTCAGATGAGCACTCTGTTTAGTCTTTTCACAATCACATGTAATTTCAATTTTAAGTCAAACTGTCACAAGCTATGGATGTACTGAACATGGAAAGACTCGCTTTTAGCAAATGTTAAAAACCTGTGTATTTGGAAACCACACAGGTTTACCAAGCAGACAAAACCAAAGCTTACAGTACACAGTGTGCTATTTTGAACTCAGCCTGTGGCAATAAAATAACGCCCAACATATACATATAATGTCCAGTCAGAAGCAAAAGCAAGGACAGAAGAGCAGAGGTGAGACTGAAGCGTAAACATCAGAGTGTGAGCTGCTCTGACTCAAGAACCACCCTATTTTCCCCATCCAGACACTGCTTAGCAATCTAGCAGCTATTCAGCCTGATAGCAGTACATGGATGTATTTCCTCTGAAACATTTTGTAGGTCTGGGCACGTTTTAAAAGTCACCTTACACCACAGCATTGCAGAGGGTGTTGTTTGAATTAGTCTGTGTGGGAAAACTCTCTTTCCTCTTTTCTCTAGTTTTACTAGTTCAAAAATGACAGTCTGAGGATAGTTTGGCTGAAAATTTGTAGGTTACAGTTTTTTAATACGTGGCTCATGCAGTTAAAGTTAACTGTTAAAAAGTCAAAGTAAGGAAACCCACTGCATGTCCAGCAGAAAAAACTAACAACTTTAGGAAAGTTCCTTTTTGGACAAACTATTCTCCTTGCTTTTGTTTACAAATCCATACAAGGCTGAAACCAGTGCTACTAAAAGGTTCCTTGTTGAGCCGGTTGATCAGTTTTTATGTTATTCTGTAATGACTTTGCTGCATTATTCGATGCAGTATATCACAAAGGTAACACTGCCTGCAAACCTGAATGTAGGAAATCTATTGGTCAAATACTGCACACTTCTTTTGAGGCAGCACACAATATATAGTAAGTCATTTTAAATTTAGAAGCTTTTACATTTCCAAGTCATGACAATTTATCAACATGCAGTAAAAGTATTTGGAGTGCTATTTATACCTACAACTCTTTTGTAATTTGCACAAGTTTATCTATTTCTCTGTGAGCAAACTCATCAATTTACAAATCTAAAAACTGCTCATCAAGTTTCTCATTAAACTGACTAAACTGACTTGGAATACTGGATCATGCATAACATTTTTTATTTGAAATTCTTCCAAGTAGAAATACATTCTTTCAAGATAACCCCTTGATTCCCCATTGGTTCTGCACTTGGGTCCAATCATTTTAGTGACTTGCTGTATGCCAATATCGAACTAAGTGAGTCACCAAAATGATTGGATTCAAGGGGACCCACAATAGAAAGACTCAGCCAGCATGAACACTGCAGAGCTGAAAGCATAGAGACAGTTAGAACCTGTCTGTTTAACATCAGAGATTACCACAGCAATTTAAGCATATTCTCCCTCTTCTGGTACCCTTATGTGGCTGGGCAGGAACCCCATGTTGACCAGCCGTTTTCATCTCGCCTCCCCTCTCTGGAGAGGTTAAGGCCATGTCCACATGTACATGGGTATTTCTGAAAACAAAGGTTTTTCTATGTATTTTCGCCTTTTGTCCACATGTACACAGCATTTTGAGTCAGTGAAAACTGAGGTTTTTGAAAACTCCATTTCTGCGTTTATGTGTGGACCAGAAAAGTAAGATTTTGACAGTATATGCTGGTGTTTATATTAAGTATATCTACAGTGCCTGACATATACAAAGTACTACTGCTTTCAACCTCATTACAGATGCACCGATCCGATATTCTGTATTGGTATCGGTCCGATCCTGACCTAAATTACAGGATCGGAAATTGGGAAGGAATAAAAAACGTAATCCGATCTCTAAAAAAATACAAAAAATAATTACAGCACACATAACGTGGTTTGCAACGTGCATAATGCATCATGTGATAAGAGATTCTGTGCTACCTAGCGTTAGGGAAGCTGGTTTATGTGTGCTGTCTTGCGTTTGGGTCACTGGTTTGCAGAGATTAACATGAGTGTATGTTGCTACTCTGGGGTCTTAGCTGTCATTACGTAAGCAATTTCCTCTAGGATCAATAGTTTTCTGCAGTTTGCCGAATACTATCTGAAGTTAAAAACATCAGCAGTGTTCAGACATCACCACAAGCTAGAAGCATGGCACAATTTGAAGTAGCCTGTACCCAGCTTCTCTGTAGCATTTCTCAGTGTTAGAACCTGCCTGTATAAACTGGCCCTATGCACCTCTATCTCTCTAGGCTCATTTAAATAAAATATATTTTTTCTCTGATTATGCATATTATTTGCCTATTTCCCATCATTGTCAGTATTACAAACTGGATAAACTAAAAGGTAGCTTTTTTTCGACAAGGCCACACGTCCCCTGCCCAAGGCTTTTGATTGATCACCAATGCTATATGGTTTAAGGTTTGACAGCTTTCCTAGCGATATATTCCCAAGGTCTCTGTGAAGAGCTCAAGGATGAGTTGGCAAACTGTCATCCTTGCTCAAGAGCTTAATGGAGTCGGACAACTGGCTGTGGGAGTGCCAATGGGCCTGGAAGGTTGAGCAGGCCCAAAGACCCAGTTCCAAGTTTTGTTGTGCCATTTCCATTCTCAGCCAATACTGTCCGTCCCATGTATTTGGGACAAGGGGAAGGTTGCTGCTTGTGTTGTGGTGGGGTCATTACAAGAAAAGCTCAGGCCAGGAACCCATAACTGGCTCATCTTAGGTTCCCAAGCCCCTGGGTTGTTTCTCAGCATAGCTATGTTATGAGATAGACAGCAGGAAGAGTGCTTTAGGGTTTTTTTCATTGACGCTCCAGTTGCACCTGGCCTCATTAGAATGACCGCTGCCATGGACAGTCATTTTTCTTTTACCTGTTAAGTTGGTGAGTCACCAGACCCACCCCCTCACACTGATAATCACCCAAACAGTGAGCAGTTTTTTGGTTGGAACTCCTGCCATTAATGATCTACACATTGACACATCTTAGCCTGTGGTAGCCTGGGATCGCCAGTGTCAGCCTTCATGCTTCGTAGTGCCAGGTCCTCTGGCCAAAACGCTCTTGTTCCCACCGGTAATCCTGATGTGATTTGGGTATGAGTATTGAGAACTACAGGTGAGCTTGAGTAAGCAAAAGGCTCAGCTCATCCTCTTCTCTGGCACCAGCCCCCCTCAGGGCCAGTTTTTCTCTTTTTCAGGCCTGAACAGAAGGCCATGGAAGGATCCAAGAGGCACTGGTGCTTTCAGATGACCCTCCAATTTTCTGGCAGGGCATGGTTCTTTTGTGGGGAAAAAGGGCCTCCGTCCCTGCATTAGTGCTCTCAATTAAATAACAGCGAAGGGCCACTACTCTCTACCTATCATGACTTCTCGCCTGCCACGCGGGAGGCCCGGGTTCGATTCCCAGCCAATGTACAGCAATTGCTTTAAGACTTGAGTGTTATCAACAAGGATGACACATGCTTATGCCAAACTGACAGGTGTTAAACTCACAGGTTAAACAACAGTGTGTACAATTCATTGCCCTCTGTAGTATGTAAACAAGAGAAGAAAGTTATTCATGCATGTTCATAGGTTCCTGCACATTAGCGCTCTTTATCAGTTAAATAGCTGACTCAGATTTAAGCTGTTTTCAGGTAAGAAACAGTTGCGGAAGCACTGATGTACGTCGCTCTGGATAAGAGCGTCAGCTAAATGCCGTAAACGTAAATGTAAATGACTTCAACATTTGAGGCACAGGCAACAGGTCTATATTGTTACTATGCTGGACTTCAACAATCAATACAATCTCATCCAAATCTGTGAAGGTGAGCATTCATCACTCACTTTGGGCATTACAGATACTTCATTATGCTATTTGGGGGGATAAACACACTGGGCATCTTCCAGTATTTTGTCAATTATGTTTTGAGGGAGGCTTGGGACCATTGCAAATACAATGGTCACAGTGCTGTTTTGGAAGAGCCTATTGCCTTAGGGTACCGGTCGGTGACTTCCGGGGTTTCCACTGGTGGCTCAGTGGAGACTTAAGAAAGGTATTAGAGTGCAGAATGGCTGTATACATGTTTAGGGCTACTTTCACCTCAAGCTGTGGTTGTTTTAGCTTGAGAAGTTGGAAAAATAAGACATCATACTGCTGCAACAGATCTTCAGAAAATCAGGCAGTAAATCTTTCGAAGTCTCTGTCCCTGCTAATGAGATAGCTGCAGAGGTGAAAAACTGAGCCTCTGCCACTCTGCCAACAGAAAAAACCTTTAAAGTCTTGTGGTGCATGGAGTTGGATACCTTTGGGTTTAGACTAAATCTGCTAGAAAAATCTATAACAAAAGAGAAATTCTCTTCGTAGTAAATTATGTCTATCATCTTCTGGGCCTGCTTACTCCATGTATTCTCTCAGGCAGGCTGATTTTGGAGAGGTCTGTGCCAGGAAAAAATTAAGCATGGATGAGTATTTCAGTGAACAGCTACCACAAAGGTGGTCCCAGTGGCCTCCAAACCTCCAAGAGCTGTCCGGCTTCAAGGTGAACTGATGACTCAACCATTTGCAAGCAGGAGTGGTTATGGGACTGTATGTTTTCTGGTCAGACAGTCTGACTGTTCTTAGGTACATTGAAAACGATGCTTAATTCTTTAACTTTTATCATCAGAATTTGTGGTACATGGATAAGTCGACCACACCAGAAGAAACCAGATGCCCAAAGATCACCACAGTGCAAACCTAATTCTGCAGCATGCTCAGTACTCAGTTAACTGGACTGTGGATGCTTCTATCCCAAGACATGCTTGATTGTGATGGGTTTAAGTGGAAGCCCAATGTAGCATATTAGACAGTCTTGCTAACAAATTTAGCCTTTTACAGGAAGCAAAATAAGAAAATTATCCAGACAAGATCAGACTCACAAGAGATAATTAAGATAATTTTCTTAATTTGTGGGGGAAAATTTTTGGGGAAAAAATTTGTGGGGAAAGGTTTTGAAAGGTTTAACGAATTCATCGGTATTATAGTATATATTATGTATTATCTGTATTATGATTTGAAGCATTGGAGGAGCATGAAGCAGTTTAGCATTTTCCACCATGCTTGTTGCTACTGTGTGACCGTTTTCTTTTTAGAAGGTGCATTTTATTTCATAGATAAATATTTCTTCTTAAGTTTTCTTCCATGACCCAGTTAAGAATCCCACCTTGTGTAAGAATGCTGAAAAGATTGACTTGTTTGAAAGCTCAGTCCATTACTGGGGCTTTAGTCACAAAGACTGCAAAACTGCTTCTGTTTGAAAAGTAGCATTTGCGTTTAGATCTGAAGGGAAGTCATCAGTAAACAATACAGAAAACTGTGGTCCAAACAGTTATACATTTTCAACCCCAAACTTCTTTATTTTGTATGCTATTTTCTTCTTAAGCCTCATGTCTTCAATACAGCTTTACTAACTGTTGTTTATTGTGTTTATTGTCCACACTATCTATCTATCTATCTATCTATCTATCTATCTATCTATCTAACTTCTAATTCGAAACGGTCAGCTGCCAGTTTGGTTGTTAAAATAAATGTACATAAGATGAACGTTTGGGCTATGCTCAAATGTTCACTGACCCCCTGATCATCTATCACAATCTGTTGTAGTGTGTTGAAAGGGTGGGTCTTTCTTAGGCATCCAAAAGCAAATGTTTTTGTTCACCTTCATCAATAATCAAATACATGAATAAATGGTAATGAATAACAGCTACTGCTAAAATGCAAACTCATTATTAATGCTTTGATTCACTGAAGCATTAGTTGTCAAAACTGTCTGAGAGAGCTGTTGAATGGGCACCTCTGCACTGAGGCTGTTAAAATAGCTATGTTAGTGAACTTTTAATCTCTCTGTGACAGCCCTGACCTTTCCCAGGCTGCAGGGTAGCCATAAAAACTCTTTAAAATTTAATAAGGCTGTAATTGAAGCATTTTTAAGTAGATGAGGACCGTTTTCTGCACAGCACTGCCTTTTAGCTACAGATTCTTGAAAACCCATTCCATAATTGGAACATCTCTCACTGCATAATATTTTTCCTCGGCCGTTTTACCCATACAGTCTCATAATGCTTTGAAATAGGTGATATGATTTCGCAGCTATTTAGACTGAAGTGAAATGGAGAACTGCAGAGCGGATGATGATGATGGAAAGGATGATTGTGCTTTCATTCCTTTAAACACAGTTACAGGATTTTTCTCTGTCACTAGCAGGTACGTCTTACTTTCTTGAACTGTGCAATCATTAAAATTTCCCTTCATGATATCATTACCGCAGTAGCTTAGGTGTTCCACATAAATTGATTCTATGAAGTCTTCATAGAGTTGTTCAAGTGAATCTCTTAATGTGATCAGCTAGTTGATTGATGAGAGTTAATTTAATTGGAAGATAATTTGAAAAAATACATTTTAAAATGCATTAAGCAGTAATGTCTGTATGCATTTAAATTTTAATCCAGTGCAGAATTTTGAGGTAGTCTTGAGCTCTGTGGCAACTTCTGCAATTAAAATGTAATTGTCTGCAATGACTTATGCCCTTTGTTGGTCTAAATGCAGGCCATTGAAGTTGAGCCTCTTTAAAGGCATTTTTCTCTGTTTGCCTTCTTCTGTCCTATGGTCTTCTGTGGATGTCTTATACTTTCCTGGAGGCTGGTACGTTTGACAGAGTGTGTCATGTTCACAGAGGGTTTTCTTTTCACGCCAGCCTGCCAATGCTCCAGCAGACTTATTCTGAAGGCTCAGCCACCTGAAAGAAGTTGCCATGTCTGCACTTTCATCATTCGTCCTGCTTCTCCTTTCAGAGAGTTCTCTCTCTATCTTTCTCTCCCTCTCTCTCTCTCTCTTGCTGTCTCTCTCTCTCTCTTTCTTGCTGTCTCTCTCTCTTTTGCTTTTTGCCTGTCGTTCCCTGGCTCCCACCCATGCAGTGTGTACACTGTGTGTACTCTTTGGAAATGACAGCTGAATGGAGCTTAAGCTCTGTTTTGTAGCATTTAGCTTCATGTTTTCAGAGGAAGCAGATAGAGCTTGTTCAGTTGTCACAGGCTGAGATTTAAAGTACTGCATGCGTCCTGGTGCCTCGGTGCTCTCATCCTCTGATTTATTAACACTGTTGCTTAATTTGTTCATAACATGTCATCTTAGGATAGCCTAAGCTCTGATCCAGAACCCTGTTCTTTCTCTTCTCCTCACTTACATATTAAGACAGACCAGCACCATTTGTTTAACTGCTTTGCATGACTCCACAGCAATTCTCTGTACTCTCTTTCTGGAAATGAACTGGTTCCTCTAGGAGAAGGTCTGTGGTCACTGGACTTGATTACTGCCAATGCATTTTTTTCTCAGTTGACCGGAGCAGAGCATCCCATGGTCCTATGCAGTTTCTTTAAAAGGTCCACATGGCACACTGTAGAGCATTTTCATTTGTAACAAACGCTTGACTTGTTTGAGACACTATTCCCAAAGCTAATTCACCTCCTCTGGCAATTTGCATGGGCCTGTGTCGGGCACCAACTCCACTCGTTCACCGGTGGTGATTTGTGTGCATGTGTAATTGACTGGTCTCGTATTCCTTTTTATGACATAGAGACATCAGTCTGCCACAGTGCACAGCTCAGAGGTCTGTTTGGTAGAATTATTAGCTTGTGCAAGATGATTTTTCAACAAGCTAAAGGGCTTTTAAAGATGAGCCAATGCAAATGTGTCAAAGACAGCAAAGACAGCCAATTCATCAGCAAATAAAGGGACTGACAAAGAAAAGGGGTGAGGTAAGGGTCACAGACAACAAAATGCAAACTAGTGAGTGCTTCCCCATGCACACAACTCCTCTTGTGTAATTGATCATCTATCATCATCATTCAGCCAGTGTCATGATGATTAGTGATATCAATTAAAGTAAACACAGAGTAATTGTATAAGCCTTGAGAAATAATATGACGGCACTAGGCAATCCTGGCAAGCCAAATCAGTTTAAAGCACCAACAGTGGCCTATACTGTTTCTCCACAGCTGTGAAAGGCCATTGCTGTCAATGGTGAACATGAGAGTCTTCCAGCCAAATGAATCTCAAACCAGCCATTTTCTGTGAATAGGGTAGTTAGGCCATCAGTGCTGGGTTAAATGCCTTGTGCTTCCAAAACGCCATCAAGGCTTTAGTCCGGGGGAGGAGAGAGAGTGAGCTGCCTATCACGCCTAATAAAGGGAAGAACAAGCACATCCATTGTTCATGAGCTCAGGCTGTGGAAGAGGGCTATCGTTTTAATATCTGTTTTATGTTCTGCCGGAAAGGCACATGCCGTTTGGACTGCCTTCCCTGCTCCCATGGCAGGGAGATAAAGGGTGATTGGCTGGCAGGATTTAATTAAAAGTACATTTCATCCCTCATACAGTGGTAGTGGCACACTCACACCGTCACATACCTCCGCTCTTTTGTCCCAGCTCAGCTCCGCTCCTTCTTCAGCCGTTCTTCTAATGAGGAGAGGATTATACAGGCATGATGGACATGGCCAATTCACTTGACAGAGGCGATATGACTTGAAATGGGCTCATTAAAGCATTTTTGTCCCATAGCTGTGGTGAGTAATTATGTGTGCTGATGAGACATGAGCAAAAAAAAAGTGTGTGAAATTAGCAGAAACGGAAAGGTTGTGGAACTGCCTTACATTGATTCTTTAACATCTTATTGTACGATGTTGGCCTGCTATGTAGCGAAGCTTGATGTGCAGAGGCTCAGCAGCTGTTTCAGATTCCTTGCCTGGGGCATAGAGTTCTTTTTCCAGTGTGGTCGTGTCTGAATCAAAAGGTCTAGGCTCAGGGCAAGTCCTGGTAGTGGTGAAAGAAGGACAGGCAGGAGGTTAATAGGAGGTTCTTCGGGTTACTTGCCTCCTAGATTATGCAGAAGCTCAGTTATATGACGCATCCCCCCCTGCAGACAGCCATCTTTCATTGAGACTCAGGCACAGTGAACTTAAGGCAGTGAACTGGGAATTTTGTATATAGTGAGAGTAATTATCCATCAATTATAAGACGCAACTTCCTTCCCTCATTTCAGAGCAGCCCTAAACTTTTGGGACTCACATTCACGGTGATTTACGTCACGTGAAATAGATCATCAGTGTCTTTGATACTATCTGATGGGTCTGATATATCCATTACATCTCAAGGAAAAAATGTGTTTCGGTCCCGTAGGGTGGATTTCTTATTGATTTGTAAGACTACATTCATGACTTAAGTGGAGCGCAACAATATAAGTAATGAAAATTGCTCTTCTGCCATCTGGATGCCACTGTCAGGAATTCATTCATGAAATAAGAGAAGCTGCCTATCAATAAAAGCATATGCCCACACAAAAGCATACATAAGAATGCAAACACACAGACACACACACAGACACACACACACACACACACACACACACACACACACACACACACACACACACACACA
>JBBPDB010000140.1:8486877-8500022 GCA_037974465.1 Brachypetersius altus
ACACACACATACACACACACACACACACACACACACACACACACACACACACACACACACACACACACACACAGACAAACTACATACACACAAACTACATACACACATGCTTTCCCCTAGTGACCACTAGAGTGCTGTGCAGCATTGCAGATAGTACCCTCATATACCTGCTCACTGAGCCTAACACGCTGCCAAATAAGAAACGCTGCTTTTTACAGAGATCTTCGCAACAGAATTCTCAAGAAGCAGGTGCCTATTGTTATACTGTGCATGAAAACTTTCCAGTTGATGACTTGCTATGAATATTTCTGAATACAAGATACTGCAGTTGCTACAAATCAGTCACTGTATTTTTAATACATATGCAAATATCTGGCCACCTCTGTCAAATCATTTTCGGAAGTGAAAATAAGTTTAGAACTCTACAGTGCAGCCAATTTGGCACATTTCCATTCACAATGAAAAATAAAGAAAAAATAAAAACAAAACAAAAATCTGGCCTCTGGAAAAGCTGGAAAAATGCAGCACAGTTTTTCCAATGTGTTCAACTGAGCCAATATATAGAAACATTAACAGGTGCTAAATGAAATGCAATTGTTGTTGGAAACTCATAGGCATACCGAATAAAATATACATCTATAGCAAGCAACAAGGCTTTATTTATTATTTAGGATAAGTAAGGTAAGGCTACATAATTGACTTAGGATATAGTTCATTCTTGCCAAATCGATAGTTGGGCTTAATGTAAACAAACAGAACATCATCAATGTCACAATCTGGGGGAAAAAAACGCAAGATAAATGTAAATAGTCATGGTTATTAAAAATCATGTTTACCTGGTAACTCTCTGATATACATTGTCAGGGCACCTGGACCTGCTCACTGTATAACAAAATGTAGTAGTGAAATGCTCAAAGACCATGGCGAATCCATTTCCAGTTGTACTGTCTGATGGTCAGTGATGCTAGTCAGTCGTGCTAGTCTGACCTTTCTAATGCAATGCAAAGCAAAGCAAAGAAATGCAATGAGTGGTTCAGTGATTTAGCTGGTGCTCTAGTATTCTGATGGAGAACAGGGCAAATGGAGGTGGCTGTAAGCCCACTGAGGGGAGTACATGATGAAGAGCCTCTGCAGCGTGAGAGAGAAAGAGAGAGAGAGAGAGAGCACGACAGCCTGCTCCTACAATTCTCTCTGCATGCTACAGGCTGACCTTGCAAAATCCAGCTCCAGGAAGTCCGGGGCTTGGCTCTCCCACTATGGGATAAACATGTTGGCCATAGAATCCATGCCAAAAATGTTGTCCCCCCCTCCACCCCTTAAACGACCCGTAAAACTGCACATGCAGCATTTTGTGTCCCGCGGCTGAATGCTCTGCATCAAAAGGACCAGTGCAGGAGTCGGAGGGAATTAACGATTAGCATTAACTGACAACATCTCTACTAAAGCCTCTTTTTTGTTATTGTGTGCACAGCTTCAGGGCACCAAAAGGGCTTTAAAGCATGTTTATACGCATGCTCCCTTTAACTTGAGTCTTACTTTTTTGTTGTTTTTTTTTGATGGGCTTTTTTCTCAGGGATGTTTCCTCTTCAGAAATAAACAGCTGAATTGATTTGCCATGCCATTCAATACTTGTACGGCAGATCGTGACAGCTCGGCTGATTAGTTTGTTGGTCAGTGCATGTATGAGAGGGAAGCAGTGGAACCGCATAATCAAAGCCTGCTCCCCCTGCGCGCTCTCTGTCAGCAGACCCCCTCATTACTGGCAAACAGCACCACCGGTGGTGTCACTATTCCCTCATCTTCTTGGCCTGCTCGCTTTGAGTGCTTCCCAGCAAAGGAAGACTGAAGAATCCACGCGGTGAGGAGTGCTTGCTTATTGCGCGGGCTAGCAGGCGCCTTCCATTTGGCTGCATAGGAACATTTCCTGCTTCCATCCTGCCTCTCCACGGTTTCTATCCTACCCTGTCTCTAATTGCATGGTTACACAAGGCTATTATTAGATCTCCTCTTTGTTTATATTGTCACTGTCTTTGTTAAGCTGTTGTTGGGTTTTTTTTCCTTTCACTTCAGTGCTCTGTGGTTGGTTGCCCTTTGAGCTACATGTAACACCATCACTGCAGGGCCATAGGTCTCCTTGACAGTAATAGTAGGGGCAGTTCCCTCCAGGCCTGCAGTGAGAATTTATTAAGATAATTAAACCATGTTACTTCAGAGATGAAAATTTTCAAATGCACACTCTCAGTTATGATTCCTTAAATTAAAGGGAGCTGATTAACTTGTGACAGCAGCTGTCACTGTGTCTGAACGATCAAATGCGCAGGCCTGCTGCTTTATATTCAAATTATTCTTTCAATGCTTTTGTTTTTGCTCTGGAATATCATTAAACATTCAGCAGGATTCACGCACGGGCCCAAAAGTAACCTGTCATGGCTCTATTCTATTATTGATTGATTATACAGTGAATTAATCAGGACCTTTAATTATTTACATGCCGAATGGACAGATTCATCATCACAGAGATGATGATGTGGCGGAGAGATGGTAAGGAAGTGCAGCAGTTCCATTATTATTATTGTGGCTGCAGCCTTACAATAATTAAAAAGAGCACCTAAGAGAATGAATGGCATGTTCATCTTTATTGATGCAGATATGGGACCTATGCATTTGCGGTTATGGAATTAAGAAAGGATTGTGTTCCGCTTATAGATGGATGCCTTTGATTAGTGCCCTAGCCACAGCCACACATCATGTAATGGCCCCCAGTTGAATGAGTTTATCAATAAAATTGATCATGCGTGACGAGAGGAAAAGTATTTGGGACTTCTAGGTGAGCCCCTGTAAATGAAATCTTAATAACCTGTTCTGCAATGCAACTTAACAAGCATGTACTTCCATTACATTCCTGCCATCTATGTTAGCTTAGCTCTGTGTATGAATGGATCAGTAATTTACCACAGTGATGAACTACGATGATTAGAGCTAGATCTTTGGTTTGGGTCATAAATATCGCTTGAAAAATGAAAAACGGAGACAAACACACGTCTCAAGCTAACGCCTGCTGGCCTCCTATGGGACTTTAGTGCGATAGTGCTAAGCTAATGCCAATGCACAAAAGCTTCTTGGACATTTTGATTAAACCAAGACATCTGAAGCTTTTAAAGGGCATTCCGTGTTATATCTGAGGCTTGTAAAGCATATTAACATACACTCATGAGCTTCTTCATTTGGTTCACCTACCTTGTCCATTTTATCAGCTCCATTTATTATATAGGTGCACTTTGTAGTTTACAGATTGGAACCCATCTGTTCACCCACATCATTTGTTTGCCCCCTTTACCCAGTTCATCATTAGTCACCATCCTCACAGGTACGACCAACAGGTATTTTTTGGGTGGTGGATCATTCTTGGCACAACAGTGACAATGATGTAGTAGTGGAATGTTAGCGTGTGTATTTGTGTGTGTGTGTGTGTGTGTGTGTGTGTGTGTGTGTGTGTGTATGCATGCATGTGTGCTGCATAGAGTGTTCCATCAGTGTATATTTTACCTTGTAGTTAGCATTTCCTGTGTGACTGCTTTACATCCAAATTATGCTGGTGGTTAAGACTTCAGTGCCTGAAGAGCTGGCTTAAATGTAAGAATTTAAGAATTTAGCCATATTGTTTCCAGCCAAAATGTATTAATGAACTAAGAAAGGTTGAGTACTGAACAAAAATGACAGTTGTGTATTTTGTGAGAGTTTTTTTATTACTATTAACCCTAAACCTACCCCAATAACCTACTTCAATATAACCTAACCATGATCCCAAAACTAAGACTAACGCTAACACTGCTGATCAGATTCTGTGTTTGTTAAGAATGACCACATCTGTCAATAATATGTAGGTGACAATAAGAATAAATGGTGTCTATTTTTTTAAATTATTCACTTTTCAATGAATGACCAGGGGCCTTCTGATGCATCTTCAAGGAATTAGTTGAGCAAATTCTTTATAAAGAATTGCTGGACTAGCAGACACTGTTCCCTAGATGCATTGATGACATTTTGTTATCGTCATATGCACATTTTGAGAACTCCATCTATATATTTCCTTATTTATTTATTTCTTCAAGTTTGTCTCATACATGTTTTCTTGGATGTGTCAGGTAAATCAGAAGAATTTTTCTTTGTCTTGACTTTGTTCTTACAGATTCTCATTCGTACTTATGGTATGACTCATCACATCCTCAGAACTGCAACAACTCTGTTTCTCATTCACGGCTGCTAAGACTCCAGCACAACAGCTTCCACTGGAAAAGCAAGTAAATGTGTGAATGTTTTTCTGTCTGTGGATTTCCCAGTCTCATAGAGAACATCATTGCCTGTGCTTGCAATTAAACCAGTTTACCGGAAAAAGAAGGTTCTGATTAATAAACATTTCTCAGACAACAATTGCCTTGATGGGACTTCAGTGAATGAAAGTAACTGAATGAATGTTTTTCATAAAACACAAGACAATGTATTTTACAGTTTTAAGATTACATAATTAATAATTCAGATATACTGCATTGACCCTGTGAGTTAAAATAGTGAGCTCGGTTGGTAAATCTCAGCATTATGCCTCCAACAAATGAAAGTCTTCCCATAACATGCTTCTGACTCAATACCAATAGAACAATGTAAAACTGACTACTGTTAGTTGACCAAATTTATTAACTCGGAATGGAATATGTAATTGCCACATTTCCAATATCACCACCCTTTTAATCCTCCCACATTTTGAACTTGAAATGTTTCATACAGAAAGTGTGTACAGAATGTCTCACTTAGTACAACTGGCTTAGTATTGTGTGCCCAGATAGAGTCCCTCTGGTGCTTACATATCTTCAAAAAATAAAAAAATGGTTAAAGCAGTTCTGAATCCTCCATGATGTTCCTGAGGCTACTTCTGTTTAATATTCATAGCAGAAATATACTGGTTAAAAGATAAGTGGTCTGACAAGGTCTGTAGGACCATTGCACTAAAAATATGCTGATATGTGCTAATTTACATGTACATTTACATTTGTGGCATTTGGTGGGTGCTCTTATGCAGAGTAACATACATGATTGCTTTGTAGTTTACTAAGAAAATATATGCCTTACACTAGTTGTTTCTGAAATAAATGTAAGAAATGAGCCTGGCCTCACAAGTTTTTGTGAAGCCATCATGATATACAATGTTATCAAAATACATGCTGCGATCATGCTTCAGGGCTTTTTTCATGCTAGGACAACGGTTTACTTTTTCATGCTAGAACAATCCTTCACTGCTCTATGTATTTTAATGTGCAGTGCGTGACATTGCCAGTATCAGTAGTAACTGGTGACTGAGGGACAGTAGGAGAGAAATAATGAGTCCGGTCAGGAATTTTAAACTCCAGTCTCTCAGGGGGTAGGTGTTATTTTTAATGTTCCATGCTCAAACATGCATTGTAGGTGACAGAAAACAATTTTTTCCCCCAATTTTTATTTTACTACATTATTTAAATACGACCCTTTACATTTTCTGAACCCTGAATGAACAAACAGAAATGCTGCAAAGTGACTTGGAATAAAAAAAAAAAAAACGGATGACAATATTTTGAATACATATATATACATTTTAAGGATGACAGTATATTGCACCACATTATGTCGGAAAATTCATTCAAAACAGGCCCACAAAAGAACCTAACTCTTAGTACAGTTTGTTTTGTGTTCTGCCTGATTCAAGCAGGTTTAGTAGTAGTGTTTGAGCACTGCTACTCTTGGATGTTCAAATTTCACTGTGGCATCGGACTCATATCCAAAGTTATGAACAGCTTAAGCTACAACTTTTCCCTCAGCTCAGCTCCATGTTAGTGGGTATTGCATTTAGTTATATTTCATTTCCAAATGTTAATTTTCTTCAGGAGACGAGCTTTATCTGTGTCCCAAGGAGTGTTAGAAGACAGTGTGAAGCTAGTAAAACTCAGGATGAAGCTAGTGTATTGCACTGTTCAGCACTCTCAAGGTGGCTACATTTTTAATGACTTTGGGTTTTTAATTGAACATGCTGAGGCATTGAGCAAGCCCCAGAGAAGTCAGTTGGTGAGGGGAATCCAAATACAGAGTGCTGCATAATAGTTTTTATTCTCTCTATTCACTTAAATTAAAATAGATCCCCTAATTCCACTGAAGTTGTGATAGACTTTCCTTTGGCTTTCATTAGCCAGCTAAAATATGAAATAGAAAAATCCTGAAAGTGAGACTGAATATTTCATTCTGCTGGCTTTTTATTTTTCATGCAATATAAGAGATCAAAACAGACGTGAAAAGAGCATACATATTTTACTGGGCCTAGAGCTCAGTTCTCCAAAATCAGATGCTGCTATTAAGGGGAATTCTGCATCTGATTACATTCCATGAAGAATGCATTTTGTCATGAATGCAATGCATTTTGAGATTTTTAAAGCCGGGGAGCCTGTCAAAGCCAACACATGTGCAGGGCCTAAAACCAATCAATGAATAAAACAACACTGCTGACTTCTCTCTGGATGGACGCTTTTAATTTTCTTCCCCAAACGAGCCTCTGTGATCTCTTCAATTTTTCAGCAGTCCTTCAAAATTTGCTCCTTAGCAGGAGCATCTCCAGAGAACAACTGCTGTACCCACTGGGAAAGTGGCTGGAGGGGCTGTTTCAGAAGACGCCTGTGGAAAAAAGGGGGTTCTATTAATTACCAATGTGGTCTTAGAGCAGGGACATGACAGCAGGTAAATGAGATTCAGAAGGAACAGCTGCAGCTCCTCATCTCCTGCGTCTGCTATTCTTAGAAGATAAAGCGCGGGCTGGACGGCAGGCTCACCGAATGGGCCCGAGAAATTAACAGTTTTGGAATGTGCGTCCTTGATTAATGGGCTTTTTCACACTGTGAATTGGCTTTATCTCTGATCGTGTGCGTCACAGAGGGCTTGGACAAAAAGACAGAAAGAGAAAGGACAGAAAGACTTGAAATGGATTCCAGGGAACATCTGAATTTCCAAAATGTGGTTGTTCCATTTGATCATCTTAACACCTGAGAGCTTATTTGAAGATTTTCAAGTTTGCATTTCCTAGGCTGTGGTTCCATCAATTATTCATAAACTTACTTTAGTCTTTACTGAGTAAAGGTTCCAGAGTTGAATTTGTTACATATGATAAGTCACAAGCCTGAGAGTAAAAACATTAAGAAATACGTTTGAAAGTATTAAGACAAAAATGAGATACTGTCAGGGCCTTCCATGTGACATGACTGGCCAGTGCAGGCCTATGTGTTTGGTTTTAGGGATTTAGCACTTGGACTGTTTCAGCATTTCTTGCAGTTTCAGACTGCTGAGTTATGCATATTACATTTTACATCCACGGCATTTAGCCGACGCTTTTATCCAAAGCAACTTTCATTCCCTACCTACAGGGGACAGTCTCCCTGGAACAACTTGGGGTTAAGGGTCTTACTCAGGGACCCAGTGGTGGTCTGCTGAAGTCAGGATTTGAACCCATGACCTTTGGTAGAGAGGCAAGTATCCTACCCACTGGTTTTATATTTTTCTGCATCACCTGGACACTGCAACCCAACAACCTTTATGATAAATGAATGAATAAACATGCTCTAAAATGCATTTTTATTCATTCAAAAAAAAAATGCTTAAAATGCTTTACATTAACTTACATTAGACATTAAAAAATATTTCTACCCTCTTCTGTACAGGAGGTAATTCACCTTTAAATGTGCCAGTGTCTGATTCATTTAAAAAGAAGCCACATGTAAATTTAGTAGAGTTCAGCTCATCAAAAATGAACAAGATAGGAAAGGAACGCCCACTTTGTTTGTGTTCACATCATTTCTTCAAACATGTTATGGCCATTCAGATACTCAAAGGGACAGCATATTGCTTTTCAGTATTCACTTATTAAACAGTCCCCCATCCATCATTTTCATCTGATGAATTCAGTAAAATATCTTGCTTTGTTTTAGGGGGGTGTAATGGGTTCCATATTTTGCTGCACCAGGGTGATGTTTTTGTGGGCGTGCTGTGCCGAATTTGGACATCAATCTCCCCTTTCCCCCTGCTGATGATTGGGTGGTGCAGGTTGGTGCCGAACACAGGTGATCTGACAGGATCCTGGATTCTGCCGTGGCATTATTTACTGTGCCGGGAGACACACACATACATTACACACATCTGGGAAAAGGTCATAGAGAAAGATGGAGAGCTGCAGCAAATTGCCTCTCCATCACATTATTGGGCTTTCATGTAACCAAGTCACTCATAGCTGTTCACCAAAGGCCCAAACCCTGACTGAGTATTCATCAGACTATCTTTATTAATCTCAGTAGATGATGGATCTAATTGCTGGCAGATGTGTTGAATCAGACTTCATATGGTGCCCGCTGCTGCTGAAGTCATTGAGTGCCTTAATTTTACAGTGCCAATAGCCTACAGTGAATGTGCAACTTCTTAATAAAGCTCTTAAAAAAACAGGCTAATCTTGAAGGACTAGGCTAGCATTGGGACGCTTGACCATAACCCCAACAGGGACTTTAATGACACTGCATTCAAAAACATAGACTTTAGTATTGAGTTGGTCTCCCCTTTGGAGCCGTGGGTATTTGTGCCCATTCATTCTGTAGAGTGTTTATGAGGTCAGACTCTAGGCCTGGCTATCTCCATTCCATTGTCTAGTAGTTTTCATCTCAAACGTACCCCACCCTTCTTCTTCGTGCTCAGTCAGAAAGTGAGCTCCTATATAAATCCAATATACTACTTTCCTCTTTCTTTAGGTACTGAACTGCCTTCCACTGCAACATTATCATTTAAGCAGAAATGAGATTTTAACTGTCCCTTATAGAAATGATGAGCTGGACTGTATTTCAGCAGTGCTGGACTGGCCATCGGGCATACCGGGCATTTGCCCGCTGGGCCGAAGGTAATTTTGGGCTGGCGCGGCATCCCATTAGCACACCCCCGGCCAATAGTAAATTTGGGCCAGCCAGGTAATTTTGGGCGGCCGCGAGCTGTGGCAGAAATGCAATGCAATAAGGACTGCTGTTTGGTGATTAAAGTTTTTATTAATTTGCCTCTTTGGGGGTCCAAATTGTTCTTGTTTTTCTCCATGCTTGAGTCTTGAGTCTAAACTTGAGTCCTCATTTTTTCTCTTTATTATCTTCTCTTTAAGCTTTGCTGTTCTGAACTTGCTTCACCTCCACGTTTGTTTTTTGCTGCGCCAAAAGTAAATGTGTTCTTAGCTTGAAACCCATAAGCAGCTGTGGAGGCACCTACTGCTAGGGATGTTACTCTGCTCTTGGAATGCTGTAGTATGGATTCAAGAGATCATTTTTATATTTCATACAAGCCCTCCTTTACTGTTTGCCCTGCCTAGCAGAGCCAGCGCTGAAGCTACGTGTGGCATTAATCAGGCACAAGAATTCACCCCCAAAAAAGACTCAAAGAACTTCAGTTCTGTCATATTCTTTACCTGTCAGGCTCACAGGCTGGCCCTGTTCTTCCACTAGCGGAAGCCATCAGCATTAATCTTCTGGCCTAAGTAAACAACCTCACATGGTCCAAAAACATATTTATCTTTCTTGAAACCTTTCAGCCTCTGAGAGGCTAAGCACTTCATCCACATTATTTGAATGTTCTTCTTCATTTTGATGGTGAGCTGACCATCCTGAAACAGAAGACGCGTGTATGAAAATAGGTCCCTGTGTGTGTTTATGATGGCATGATTGATAGGGTGTCGAACTGTAGGTAACTATGACTGAGTTCAACAATTTTGTAGACCTTGCTCACTGAATGAGTGGCTCAGAAGTTTTGTTCTTTCTATGGAATGGGAGCAAATGTAAGTTGTTAGTAGTTAGTAGTAAGTATGTGTTTTAAAATTGGGAGAATGAAGTCCAAAAATAAATTCGAATGAAAATTACAAACCATTTAAATTAAATGTTAACAACAATTTGTTAATTGTTAAAAAATTATTTTAGTTTTAGTTAATACTTAACTTGTATGGTTTTAATCTGATATTTCAGTAAAAGCAATACTATCAAAGATATGCATGTCATGTTCTAGTCTAGTCCAAGTAAACAACTTACTGGCAGGAGGAGACTGTATTTGAGGAGTCCTGGTGAGAAATGCACACGAAGGAGATGCTGAGCTGTAGCTTCTGATAAGCAGCGAAACAGAAACAAATAGCTGAATACAGCTCTACATCAGCTGAACAGTTAAATAGAAACAGTTCCAGAAGGTTCCTTGAGGCGCACCATGGTGTAGAGGAGTGAAACCCAGGAAACGGCAGGTTCAGCCACTTAGGTCTACCTGGTCAGTGTCTTCGACACTGGAGAGAGACCGCCAGGCGTACTACTTCACTTTACTTTGTTTAAGGGGACATACACAACTTGCCACACTAGCCTGTAGGCATGATGGAGAACAGATGCCAGATTCTGGTCCAGGCTGGGTATAGGTATAAGGTAAATGTATTTAATTAGAAGTAATCGTTGTTGACAGCGTATCCCAGAATAATTGCTCTAAAATAATACTTAACTATAGTAACTTATTGCAATTACTTATATGTGTTTGCCGCTTAATGAAATGGTGCACTAACTTGCCATGGGATAACGCATTTTCAGTGTTGACCTAGAAGACTTTGTCTTTTGTTACTGTGACCTTGCCTGTTATCATACTTGCATTAAAAATAAAAGAAAACAAACCAAACCCCAAACCAAAACACTGTAGGTGCCTGGTGCCCAATCTATCTATGAATCACTGCGTCTGAGTACTAGGATGTTTGCTCCTGGGGCATGTTTTCTTGTATCCGCTATATTAAGCCCTGTGTCAACCTTTTTATGGATATGAAGCTCCACTATAATTGTTGACTTTGTGACTTAGAAGTCATGTTAAACATTGTGCACACCTGCTTATCTGCCTCTACCACATGCGCAGTCATGTCTATTCATTTGTTGTCCCACCTTCCTATGTTACAGTAATACCACTCAACATTTTTGACCTCCCACTTTTCTGCACTGCATTTACCTACAATATACCAATTCACACTGAGTGTGTGTGTGTGTGTGTGTGTGTGTGTGTGTGTGTGTGTGTGTGTGTGTGTGTGTGTGTGTGTGTGGTTTGTGTATTTTGTTGATACAGCAGGGTCTTGCTCTTTCAGTTCACTCGAACTGAATGTCTATTGAATTTTTAGCATCCATTTGCATGCCTGTCATGACGGAGAGTGCCTCTTTAAAGTCTAATGAAGATTCTGATAGCAAAAACTATTCCACAGAGCAGTCAGCCCCTCAACTGGCCATCGGAATCTTAATATTTCAAAAGCTCTTTCCAGAGAAACACTATTTAGTAGTGAAAGATCAGCTATCTGTTTTGTTTGACCTGTTGCATCCATATAGATGCATAATAGGCAACTATTATAGAATAGGTACTACTCTAAGTGTCAGAAAAATGTCACATGGGTTAAAGATTGCATTGTCTGTATAATGCTGTGCTGTTCTTTTTTCAGTGTGATAGATTTGAACTGCTGGTAGGGAGCTGTATGGTAAACTGGACTAAATTGGACATAACTGTACGTAGTTGTTCTCAGATATTGAAAATGTCACTTGTTTCTGATATATCATTTATAATTTTGCCATTCTGGTCTTAAAAGAAACTATTCATCAAAATATTATAACAATTACATTCATTTACAGTTCTTTAACTATTGTGGATGAGGTCTTCACGTACCTCAACTACTAACAGGCTGTGTGCAGGATTTTGTTTTTTTAATTCTGCATCAGCTTCCCAAGACACTGTCTCTGTTCTTGTCCCCGATGAGCTGTAAGTGGAGCAAGTAAATAATCTTTAATAATTTTCATTCACTTAAGATGCATCACATTAAGCTCAAAGATGGTTCAGCTCGTTCCCATCTGAATTTAAAGAAGTGCAAGTCTTCTAATGCCTCCTAAGAAGTGCAACTCCTCCCATTGTGCTGTGCAGGGAGGCACAGAAGCAGACTTCCCTTCTTTCCTTTTCTTTATTATAAACAGAACACAAGGGGGGGGGGCAAAACTCAAATAAAGAACGATATACAAACAGAAGCCAAACAGACACGTCTCAGGTACACCATGATAGAGAGCCGACAAACAATGGAACACAAAGCAGGTTACTTATCCTTTGAACTAAAATACAAAACACCTGATAAAGACAATATCTCATCCCTGGCCAGGAGGGCACACACCCCCAGTCAACATGAAAGACCTTCCCCATCAGTTTGCAGTATTATAGTTTGATTAGAATATTTTAACAAAAGATTCATTCTGTATTGGGGTATGCTGTAAATACACCTGCAAAAAGTGCCTTAACTGGACGGGGGTGTTGGGGAGTGGCGTATGTAATGTAACCAAATAGACAATTTATCATTCATGGCTTTTATGAATGGTTTGCAATAGTGGGTCCATTGACTGAAATAAAGTGCTGAGAATGTTTTGTCAAGACATGTAGTTTCAGAGATGAATGACACTGCCCTCATTTTGTTAATGTGCAGAAGTTTGAGCCGTTATGAGACATAGATCGTATCCAGGCTGTACCTCCCAGTACCATCTGATGAAGAAGGCCTGGCAATTTTGGGCTGATCTGTGAATCTTTACAACATAACTGAGATTCATTTTCCTGTCTGGGTTATGTCTTTTTGATGAACCTGGTAATTAAAAAGCTAAATTTCATTTTAGTTCATTGTCATTTCCAAACTGATTCAATCAGTGGCTGATTTAGATGATTCCATTAGTTTCACATCACCTTTAGATTAAATCTTAGCCAAAAGTGTATTACACCCATAGACTTAACCCAGTAAATTATTTCATCATACTGCATCTTTCCTATTAATGAAAAAAGAGCAATGTGTTCCGGCGTTCGCACCTCCAGTCTAATATAGTGTTCATTTTCTAAGAGAACCCAACCTGTCAAAACAATGACTGGAGGCAGCAAACTTAAATATGATATTTTCTGCTAAATTTTGTAAACAATTACTATTGGTTTTCTTAGTGACACAAATGATTAAATCTATAATATAAGTGAATGTGACCATTTGTCATACGTGAACACACCACAGCACACAGTGTGAACAGCACGAAATTCTTCCTCTGCAT
>JBBPDB010000140.1:8506996-8533047 GCA_037974465.1 Brachypetersius altus
CCCACACACTGCTCCCCGGGCGCCGTGTTCCTGGCTGCCCCCTGCTTCACTTGGTGAATGGGTTAAATGCAGAGGAAAAATTTCGTGCTGTTCACACTGTGTGCTGTGGTGTGTTCACGTATGACAAATGGTCACATTCACTTCATTCACTCAAATTCCCTGTTTAAAAACACATAGAAGTGCATTTTGGTTAAATGGCTTCTCGTATCGTGATGTGATTTGAATAACATCTTGTGAGAGTACAATCAGAGTTATTGCCTACTAACATTTACTATGAAAGGCAAAGGCTCCTATCCAGAACACCAGAACAACTTACCAAAGTGTTTTGTTGTCAACTCAGAAAATGTATTTGCAGCTAATACAAAGAAGTTTCCAAAGATTCCTAAATCCCTTTGAGCTACGATGCTGCCAGAGACAAGAATCAGTGCTGGCACCTAGAAAGAACTGAAGATACACAATACAATAATATAATTACGCCTAAGTGTAATATGACACATTTCAAAAAGTGCTGCTTCAGTGCTCATTTAAATGCTTTCAAAGTAATCGCTAACCGATTAAAGTGTCATTTTCAGAACAGTCAAGGATAATTAAATTTTTGGATTGCATTTTTATAGCCAAATGCCATTTGTTTCTATTTTGTCTGTCTCCAGTTTTCCACAAAATAACAGAGAACATGTTATTTATTAAAAATAACACATTTTAAGCCAGCCAAGTGGACAATTCATCATTTTTACAGTGTATCTGCATAAGAACCTCACTCTTAAAAGTGTTTTGTATTAAAAATGATGTTACCTGGCCCAAAACGACCAATGGAAAAACAAAACCTGTTTAAATATTATTAAATATTATTAGTTTTAGAAATTTACCCTTCACTCCCCTGTCCAAGCAGCACATATATAGAAAACCAGCCCCTTTTAATGTAATGTCGCATGTCACTGTCAGACTATTTTTGCATGAGACACAATGTAGAACAGAGGCTCTTTACATATATAAGCATTAAAGGCAGAGCCACAAAATACAGCCTGTTTAACTGTTAGGTATCAGAAGAAAATGGAAAATAGCATCTTATAAAAATGAATTACAGGTATATTTAGAACATAGAACCATACAAATGCCACAGGTGGACCAAGAACAATGTAGACTGTGGACCCCTTAAGATGTAAACTGAATAAACTGAAAACTAAGGTTATATGTGTATAGTTATAATAATAATAATAATAATAATAATAATAATAATAATAATAATAATAATACATTTTATTTAAAGGCACCTTTCTGGCACACAAGGACAACGTACAATAAAACAACAAACAACAAACAGTTAAAAAAAAAATAGCTACAGACAAGAAAAAAAAATGCACCTGTTTATATTCTCCCATTTTCCTGTATTTAAACATGCTGTTTGATATCCCCGCTGAACGGCCTCCATGCAAAGTTCCAAATGTACCCCTTAACTTTTAATGACAGAATCAACACGATCAAGCTATTGTCATTAATAATTCCCTCACAGTGAACTTCTCATCTACATGGAAAGAGGTTGCATGGCTGAGTGGAGAACGTCAGTAATGTTTATTATATTTAGCAGTCTCTCTGTATCACCCTACATCTCACCACCTTCTAATAAAACCTGTCCATTGGTAATGAATGACTGTCCCTCCGGAAGGCTCTGGAGACTAATGCGTTAGCATGAAGTAACTTGTCAGTGCAAATCAAGACGACAGGTTGGAACTTGTGTATTGAGCGTTTTTTTTTTTTCAGTGTTGCACCCCACTTTTCTTATACTCAGCAAACTCCAAGTGTGCAACCATGCACAGAGTTGTACATGGACTGTCTGGAGAACAGTGACAGTGCACTGGGTGGCGATGGTCTTTTAGAGAGAGTCCTGCTTAATAGACCTCTCAGGTTAGTGTGCTGATTCTGTAAATCAAAGGCAAATGAGATACTTTCCACTGCAAAGTGGGACTGCTGTGTTGAAAGCCATAATATGGCCATAATAAGTCTAATTAATTGCTCATAATGAATTGCTTGTATTTAAGACTTTGCTTGCTAAACATTCGCATTTACTTATTGCCCAGTAATGCACATTGTCAGCACCGGATTATTTCCATTAGGCAAATGCATTCTGCTTAATGGCCAAGCATGTGAAGATGATCAGCTGAAATGATATAAATATGTCATAGCAGTACTGCATGATGTCTTTTTTATATGAAGCCTCATCAAACAAATAAGACATCCGTTTCAGATGGACCAGCGCGATGCCCTAGTTTTAATATTTGCAGTTTTTTTGAAAGGCCTAATAGATACCTGCAGCTATGATTCAACGATCGTCTTTGTCATCAGCAGTTCATGTAGCTAAAATAGCTTCACCCAGACAGCTCCACTTCTACTGGTGACACAAAGCCTGCATGAAATATTCATCAGACCTTTCAATATTCAGTTCTTGTATTTGCATAAAGCAGAGGTTACCTTGATACCTTATTTATTATTTGATCTGTTAAGTTGCTAACAAGGACCATAATTCAAACATTTGTTAAACGTGTATTGAACATGCATTTAGTATTAAAAAAAGTTGCCTTCCCCATTTCATGTACTTTCTGGGGTTGCGTAGCACAATGTTAAATAAGGATGTCTTGGCTTGCATTAAGTAGGCTTTCCTAATAGCCCACAGGCATTGATCAGAATTGACTGATTCAGCCTCCTTGCTCTCATTCAAAAAGTGAACAGGAGCCTAGAAGAATATGAAGAAGTGTTTCAAATCAAAATGAAGGCCAATGAAGCATGTCGTGATAAAGAAGGATGCTCCTCACATTCAATGTCTGATATTACACAAATAGACTTATTTCATTAGAATTCTTCAGGCACTGCATACAAATATATTAGAATTGCGTAAAAGGCTGAAAAAAAATCAATCATCCACTTGTATCCACAGTAAATGTCTGCTTCTTAAAATGCAAGTGCTTCAAGCAAAACAGCAAAGGCAGCGAGCACAAGGCTGTAGCACCGTAACAACACCTCTTCTTGGGCGAAGTGCACGTCCCTCAACAACAGGCATATGGCGCAAGGTTTCATTAAAGCAGCGAATGCATTTCCCTGGAAGGGAGCCACATTTTCCGTTGCCCAGGCACCTGTTAAAGTGCTTTTTCATGATTCATGCTGTACTTGAGTTTGTAAATATCAGGCATGTATTTATTTGCAAACAATGCGGGCGCACTCTCAAATGAGTTGCAAACCAAGTATTCAGACAAAGGGAAAAGGTAACTTCAGACTGGAGATGCTGTCAGACAGCAAACACTTTTCTACCAGTAAATGTGTCTTTTCATTTTAAGGCAAGCCTAGTGATGCCCCACTAAAAGCTACCTGCTGTGTGTTTCATTCATTATTTCACTCACTCATTCATTATTGCTAACTGCACCAACACGTGTGAGCGTAAGTAAAACTGACCATAAATCAAGCCTCTGCGCTTCTCTTAGTATGTCTGAGCTCATCTAAATTTAGTCGCAGACTATTAGGTTACCTTCCATTATCGTTAGCCCAATAAGCCACTCTAGTTATTTCTGAAACAGGCGTCTAACACGTCAGTCTACCAACACTCAAAATGATTAGCTGTTGCATAATTTTAACAGCTGAAGTAGACGGAACTTAGTCCATGCATTAATGGTCTTCAGCGGCTTTCTTGGACTGTAATCCAACAGAACAATATAAGAGAATTATTGGAAGCACATTAAGTTGTCAACATCTCTGCTCCCTTGCTGAAAGGCTGAAGTAACATGTTATTAAAATGAGGAGAAGATCAGCACTTTAAGAGAGGGGGTGATATGGTAAGATAAGGGCAGCGCTTCAGACTGCCTCGTTCCAAATAGCCCTGTCTCATTGTGGCTCTCCTCTGACAACTAAAGAGGTCCTCTTTATGCTGCTATTCCACTGGAATGATTTGTAAATGGTGTCAATGTATGAGTTAATGGTATGGAGAACACACGCCACAGAGTAATCAATGACACACGCTCATACCTGATAGAATCATTTAGAAGACACACAGGGATCTCTTATAAAACGCGTATAAAACGCCTCACTACCCCAAATGTTCCTGGGTCACATTTGCTATTGGTCTGAATCAAAGTAAAGCATGATTTGAATGTGCTTTCATGGCTTGTGAAATTCTAAGGCAGTAAACAGAAACCTGGAGAAAAAAACAGGCACAAAATCCATGCAGTCAGAGCTGTTCCTTTACATTCAGCGTCTTCTGTTAATGACAACCAGTGATCTAAGAAATGATCCAATTAATATGTCATGGATAATGAACAACACAGATCCCACAGAGACATGTGAGTGCTGTGAAATGTCAATGTCAAAGGTTTAAAACCATGTTGCGTTCATGCATAGAATGGTAATATGGCATTAAGCAGGCTCACGGAAAAATGTTTTTTCTCACTCAAGTACTTTGCCCAGCAACTGTGTAGTGTAATTTGTACCACCTGTGTTGACCTCATTTCAGATGTCAAATGGTCAAGCATCTCAGCTGCAACTCTTGTGGTTTAACCCCTTAAACCCCAGAGACGGTTTCCCAGGCAGTGATTAAGCCTGGCTTTCGACTATGTAGCATGCACTCTTAAAAGTACTGGTGCCTAAATGGATTTTGACAGAGGTATATGGTTCTAAGTAAAACATTTAATTAATACAAATCCATTACATTACGTAGAAGAATGCTACTTTAAAGGGGACATATTATGCAAAACTCACTTTAGTTATAATAGGTCAATGGTCTATACAAAACATGTTCTTGAAGTTCTTTGCACAAAATCACTCTCACATAAAGAGATTTCACCAGCCAGTTCACACCAGTTTCAGTCCCTTTCAAAATGAGCCGTTTGGATTGTTTGCATAGAACCACCCCTCATCTGTCGAGACCCCACCCACTAGATTAGTTGAAGATCTGTCATTTTGTCTGCTAGTTTTATGAGTACAGAGAAGTTGAGCGCTATGGCTACAGGCAAAAGCAAGTTACACATGAAGTGCTGCTCCAAAGAACAGCACAAGTACCTACACTTTCTCCCAGCCAAAGAAAACCAAAGGACTGCGTGGTTGCATTTTATTTTCGATGGCCATGTCCCATCAACAATCGGTTTCGTTCCACCTTAAATGCTGCTTTGAATAAGCAGCGTTGTGGGGGGATCTGTACATACTGTCCATGACAAGTCAGCAGATGAGGGCGATGTAAGTACTTTCAAATAATGACATTTGTGCTATTGTGAAATAGCTTGTTCATTTTGTTTAGTTTTGTAAGCATGGGATGGGTGGGCGTGGCCAGCAACAGCTTATTTCCATAAAAGGGACAAAGCCCTGAAATGGCTTGTTTTGAAAGGGACTGAAACTGACGAGAATAAATCTGGTGAGATCTCTTTATGTGAGACTGATTTTGTGCAAAGAACTTCATGAACATGTTTTGTGTAGCCCAAAGACCTATTATAACTTGTTTAAAAAAAAAAGAAAAAAAAAGTGAATTCCCTTTATAGAACACTTATTTCTTTTCTGTGGTGTTGCTCCAACAAAACTTTTCTGGATCCTTTATTTTAAGGCCATGTCCACACGTACACAGGTAAAAACAGTGAAAACTTAGGTTTTTGAAAATTCCAGGAAAAGCAGCTATTTTTGAAAAGTCAGTTTCTCTGTTTGTGTGGACAAGAAAAAAAGGAACCGTTTTGCGTCATACTGTGTGTCCCTCAAATAACATCACAGTATGCACCATGTTTACATTAGGTTTTCATCTACAATGCCAGATGTATACAAAGTGTCACGGTTCGGCCAGCGACCATTAGGGGTCGCTGTTTTGGTTTTGTCTTGTCTGTGTTTTTGGGTCTTTTATTTTGACTTTGTGTCACGTGTTTTCCACAGTTTTCCACCTGTCTTGTGTTTTGGTCTATGATTTCTGTGTGTATTTAAAGTCTGTTTTGTAATGACCTCACTGTCTGTCCATTGCCTCATATTCCTTAGTTCATGTTATCCTGTTCCTGTTCTTGTCTGTAGCGGCCCTTGAGCCAGGTTTGTTTTCTGTTTTTCTGTTTAATAAAGAGCCTGAAGCTATGGATGCCTGCCTGTCTTGTCCCTGCTGCCCCCGAGGTAAATCACGGACGCAAGTTCCCCCCGTCGCCCGTGACACAAAGTACTACTGCTCTCAACCATATCTGGAAGTTTTGGGATGTTTAGACTCATGCGTGGGGTTACTATGCATCCAGTATGAGGGACATAGACATCAGAGTCAGCTTTGGATATATTCAACCCAGTCACTGTCTCTGGTCATGACGTCCTCCCTCCAAGGCTTCTGATTGGTCACCAATGCTATATGGTTTAAGGTTATACTGCCATCGGCAGCTTTGGCATGCTTTTGACAGCGTTTTTTGCGATTGCGTGTGGACAGAGATATTTTTGAAAATGTGCTCATGTGGACACGAAAATCTCCATTTTCAGAAACCCATTGACCCATTGAGGCAGAGACTCAAGTATTTAGGATTCAACTGGATTGAGATCTGGGCAATTTGGCGCTTGAACTCTTTGTTGTGTCCCTTCAATTACCCCTGAACTGTGCTGTGCACGGTGAGTACATTATACTTTCAAGAGAGGCCACTGCCCTCACCATGAAGGGGTGTACTTGGTCTGAAACAATGTTCAGGCTGGTGGTGCGTGTCAAAGTAACATCCACTTGAATCCCAGGACCTAAGATTTCCCAGTAGAACATAGGCTAGACAATCACATTGCCTCCACCAGCATGCCTTCTTTCCATAGTACATGCTTGTGCAGTTTCTTCCCTAGATAAGCAAAGCACATGATAGAAAAAATATGAGCTATTAGTTCAGGCCACCTTCTTCCAATATTGCATTGCCATTTCTGGTGTTCACATGTCCATTTTAAGCACTTTGTGCAACAAACAGCAAGCTCTGTGGCTACACAGCCCCACAAAGAGCAAGCTTCTGACACCTTATTATCTTTACCACCGTTACCTTTTTCAGCATTTTGTGCTACAGTAGCCGTTCTGTGTAATCAAATTGAATTACACAGAACAGGCTAGTTTTCAATCCGCATGAGTATCAGTGGACATTCATGACCCTGTTGCATGGTTTACTGGTTGTCCTCCCCTGGATCACTTTTGATGGGTACTAATCACTGCATGCTGGAAACAACCCATAAAAGCTGGTGTTGTGGAGGTGCTCTGATCCAGTCGTCTAACCATCAAAATCTGGATCATGTCAGTGTTGCTTGGAAACTTCCTCTTGTGCATTTTTCCTACTTCCAACACATCAACTTCAAGAAACCGAATACTCACTACTGCCTAATATATCTCACCTCTTGACAGATATCATTTTAATGAGATTTTCCTAAAATATGTCAACAAAACAACTTTGCCCAAACTGCAACTAGCTTTTTATTAAGGTGATGCAAACCTGTCCATGTTTTTTAGGACACTGTATGACAACACCAGGGTTGGTATTCACAAAGCCTAGTCCTAAACCAAGCCTTAAATCTGTGTGACCTTAAGAACTGCATGTGGCTTTAGCAGGTTTGGAGATGTTAGGTAATATACTTTTCCCAGAACAGTTTGAGAGATTACTGACTTCTAGTGTTTGTTACATTAGTCTTAGAGCTCCAGTGCTAAGTTAAAGAAAGAACATTCTAGCACCAAACATGTCTTGGCTGATTGATCACATTTGTTGCAAATGGAAACTGTATAAATCCACTGTATCTCAATGAATCAAGAAAACTGACTTGCTGTCACTTGCATTTGTTGAATAGCACCAACAGCATAAAAGCAGTAACAGAGTGTTTTTGAGTGTAGCTGATTATCAACCAAATACTTAATAAAGCTATCTGCCAACTTTTTGCAAACTTTTCCAATTATTCATTCCATTAATAAATATGTGAAGTAAAAAGATTATCTTCTCGATGTGATGCCAGTTACATTTTCCTTGGCAATTCATTGTGATTCTTTATTTATTGTCTGGCATAGAAGTGCTACTCTGTATCCATTCAAAGCCTCCACCATCAAAACTCTGGCTGAAAAGTTGAAGACACGTCTAGTTGAAAGGAATTGTGTGGTGGGAGTTTCCTTTAATAGATTTTTTTTTCTGATGTTTCCCACGCACCTGCTATAAACGCCACATGTATGCAAATGCAGTCTGCATTCTCCCCAACAAATCAGCAATGGATGGGGGCATCTGTGCCTTTGAAGTGAGTGTGGAGGAGCTGAGCAGCTTCCCTAGAGATGCACTCGCTAGTGGAGAAGGACGACGCTGGAAAATTGTCCTTGCAGGACAAACTGATCTAAACGAAAAGTGTCTCTGTGCTTGGCTCTTTGGTTTAGTGGGGAGAATTGGATGGCATGAGCCATCTACTGATGAGGGAGGACGCTAGGTACAATGGCTACTTAAAAAACATGAAAGTGTCCCCCCGATGGAGCCAGACACATCACTGCTGCTTCATCCAAGGACCCTGCATACAGCCTTTGTATTGCCCCTTCCATATGCAGTTCTTGATGAATGGTGTGGGTTCACTTAAGAGGACTGTTATGATCTCGTCTGTGGTGATCCTGCATTGCTGTATTGCAATAATCATTGCTATTTGCCCCTCTGCTACTCTGATGTCAACACAGAAATAAAAACTTTTGCTCCTTTTCTGCAGGAAAATTTAAGTCACAACCCTACATACATTTTTAATTGGTTTGTAAGACTTTTACAGACATTTACATGTGCAAATGATGCACTACCTAATTATGCAAACATATGTAAAAAAAAATCTGGATTCTGGATAATGTTCAAATTAAAATGTTTATTTAAATGTGAAAAAACCTGAAAGACAGGATTTTACAGAAGACTATTCAAATCCTGTCATCCTATTGTTCAATCAAAATATATATATATATATAAATCTATTTTTTAGCTCATTTTATTTAATAAGTTTATTTCATCTACTACATATACAGCTAAAAATTAAATATTTGGAAATCCACCTGTAATATCATGCAGGATAGAGTTAGGAATAAAAATTAAGTGAAGTGATCATTCTGTCATACGTGAACACGCCACAGCGTGAACAGCATGAAATTCAACACAGCACCTAGCGGTCTTGGGAATTGAACCTGGACTTTCCAGTCACAGGGCAAACGCCCTAACCACTAGGCTACCAGCTGCCAGGTCCTTACAAAAGAATTTTAGACCTGAATGTAGATAACAGCAGATTTTGGGCCTCAGAGCTGCATTATATTGGTTATATCAAGTCATTGTAGTTACATTTTACAAGCCGTTCTGTGATACGACATTAAGTAGCTGTGCACAGTAAGGTTGTCACTTCTGGAAAATAGAGTTATTTGAGAGTGTATTAAAGGTCTAAAACTGAGAAAAATGGCTTTAAAGTATTACTAAGGATTTTGTATTTACTGTTATTTTGACACCATCATTTCTTTGAAACGAGACAACTTTGAACCAGGATATTTTCTCACAAGACAAAGGAGATGTCCTAAACACCATTTGTAGTCTAAAGTCAATTTTGACCAAATATGTAGTAATTGCACTTTGGCTTTGGAGGGCAGTATGGAGGGCTGGTTTAAATCTTTTAATGAACCCCTGGCTGGACTGGCCATCGCGCACACCAGGCATTCGCCCGCAGATTCCCGTCAGCACACAAATGCATGAATGCGCATGTCTTACAGCTGAGCTCTTTACATGCGCCGGCACATGCAAACACTAGACTAGAATTAGATCATATACCATGTAAACAGTTGACTTCAGTTAGAATCAGCACAATCAGAATGACAAAAAAAGAATGTAAAACTAGCCAAACCGATTACAATTTAGGGGATGTTTAAGATGTCATACAAGCAATTTTGCGAAAAAAAAAAGAAGCAGAAACCAGAATCAGACAATTGTATATGTATTCCCCTGGGAAATGCCATATAACACACATACAAAATAACATTTAAACATTTTTACACATTTCATTCTAATAGTCCACCACCTATTTCATTCTGTTAGTATTTATAACATCAAGACTAAACCTGTGCTCGAATTTTTGCCATTTGCTCTTTATTTATTTTTATGAAAGGTGGTGTTTAAGAGGAAGGCCCCTCCTGCATATAACACGGTCAAGATAAATATAATGCATTAGATTATCTCTTCTGTTGTGTGTGTCAGGGAAGTATCTTTTGCCAAAATTTGTTAAGCCTTATATGATCCTTGCTAGCGGTGTATCTACTTTTTTCACCTTCATAGATGGGGTTTAAGTTTGCCTCTTGTGATTAGCACTGTTTGGTTGTGTGTTTTTAACTTCATGTTAAATGGTAGGTGGGTAATGTTAGGCCTATTGGTTTGGTTTATTCCTTGTTCATTTTACAACTGCCGACTCTTTCACACACATCACTTCCTTTGTGCTCTTTCCAGCATTCCAGAGAAAATCATACCTATAATGAAGGAAGCATTCCTAACATTACCTGTTTTTTATTCTGTATCATTCTGGATGTCTAGGGTGTTGTATCATCATAACCTTATTTGCTATACGGGGAATTGATTCTACAAAGCAATTGTCCTGTGCTTCATGGCAATATTCATATGTGTGTGTAAAGAGCAAGAGGGGTTACGCAGGAGGAGGTTTAATGTCTGAGGGGACATTATAAACAACTTGGAAATCACTGCCTTAAACCAGCCAAACAACCAAATTCCCTCTCGAGAGCCAGTGCGGTAACATTTGTTATTTACCACTTGCTGACCGAAATCTCAGTCCCATTTAATCGGCAAATGAAACAGTCCTTGGGTGCAAAAGTGAACTCTTTATCCCCCCCACACATGTCACCTTGACTCCTTAATTTGCATCAAGAAATGGTCTTGATTGTAAAATCACAACATTTAATTTTCATTCAGTCAATATTCATTCAGTCTTTCATTCACAATAATAAACAATCAAACATGGTCATGTGTTGCATTGTGCTCAGGTAGAATTTCCCCCTTTATAACAGTAGGTTTGGGGCTCATGCATTATCACTAATTAGCCTCAAGAAACAAATGCATTAATTGCACCTTCAAACAAACACTCCATTCATTACAAGTCTGTAAATATTGACAAGCGGGACGTCATGCAAAATCCGTTTGTGCCGAAACAAGGCTAACGAAGCTCAGGGCCAGCAGAGGAGCCTGCTGTCATGGTTGAGGAGGCAGTTGATGCATCTCTGTGGCATTTGGGCAGTTTGATCACAGTCACCAAGTCTGGATAGGGATAGCTCACGCCATGCCGTGTTGCTCTGTCACCCTGTAATTGGGATTGATGCCAAACCGAACTGAATAAGATGTTATAGAACCGTCCACAAACTAGATATGACAAGATTTACTGAGGGGCAATCTTACGTTTCCTCACAAGATTTCTTTTCCATGGATGATTGGCTCTTTGGAATTGCCCACAGGAGGCAAGCAAATAGTGAGGAGGTGTTAATGCATAGCATGTTAAACTGACCCCGGAAAAAGGAGCCAATAAGAAGATGATATTAGTTTGCTGATCTGCTATTAGAGAGAAAGCTCTTGGTTTCTTTTGCTGAATGTGCAAGATGTTTGCATCTAAAAATAAATACTTAGCTCTTGTCAATAAAAAAAGCTTAAAGAACTGTGATACAATATTTATGCCATATTGCCTACCACAAAGGGAAGCATTAGACGATGAGTGTAGGAATGAAAGATATTGGCTCATGTCAATGTCATCAACTCGCTCAAACAATAAAGAACACATCCTCAGGTGGGATGTAATATGACACGTCACTCATGTCACATAATTTCACAAAGAATACATTAAATCAGAGACCCCTAGCTATAAATCACTTTAGAGATCATTTTAGTGAATGGTTCTCTGAATGGTTCTCTGGGTTTTGGCCTGAAGTTTAAAGACCCTCATAATGTGACATGAGTGACTTGTGTCATATTACATCCCACCTGAGGATGTTTTTTTTTTTTAAACAAGTTGATGGGTTTTGTTAGGTCTTCGGCCAGTGGCCGGTAGGGGCCACTGTTTGTTTTTGTTTTGGGGGGCTTTTTATTTTGAATTTTGTGCATGTTTGTGTCATGTTTCTCGGTTCCAGGTGTCTTGTTTTCAGTTTGAGTGATTATATGTTGTGATTGGTTTCTGTCTGTGTCTGTCATGTATTTAAGTTCATGTGGGCCTTGGTTGTGGGTCCATCGCCTCATTTAGTGTCACATCTATGTTTTCCTTGTATCGGCCCTCGAGCCAGGTTTTGATTTATGTTTCTAAATAAAGAAAACACAGTCATGGAAGCCTGCCCACCTTGGTGTGATCATTGGGGTAAAGCACGGCGTCGTGGCAACCGCCGCAACGCCCGTGACAGGTTTACACCAATATGTCAAACAAGAAACCATTTAGAAACTTAAATCTAGGCACTATTTGGACAGGATGAGATTTAGTGAGGAGTGATTACTCAATGTATGCATTGCCCTCACACCTGCCACATGCAATATTTTTAGCTACTAATAAGCAGAAAACATCTTCAAACATTTTATTAGTCACACTTTATATTGATGGTCCCTCATAGATTATCGACAAATATTGTAACTGTAACTGTAACTTTTAATAATAATCCTATGAAACTATTGCATTGGATTTGATTAGGTTAATAATTAGATTTAGGTTTAGCGTGAAAGATTTCTTTATGATTAAGGTTAGATTTAAAATAACCTTTTATGATGGTTGCGTTACATTTTTTAAATGTAGTTAGTTGAATGTTAGTTAAAACTGACAAAAAAACAGCAGATCATTCACTTTTAGTTTAAATGCTTTATTTACTCTTATAATCAATCTACCTGCCTAACATGTTTGCTTTCAGTTCATATTACCACACAAAATCTAATGTTCAAGCTTGATTTGGGAGACAGAGAATGCGAGAAGGAATGGCTTCATACAAGCCTTTTTCAGCATTATGGAATATTTACCAGTTAAGACATGAATAACACAGGGTTATATTTACAATTTGTGTTATAGTAGGTTAAAGGTGCTTGAACATTTTATAGCATTGGAGTGCGTGCTGCAATCACTGTAAATGAATTACGTAACCCCACCTTCCCATGTATAACTAATCCTAATTGACCAGGGAGTTACAGAGCAGCATGTGTGTTGATAGTAAATTTTAAGTGTATCACTAAGTTTATATGGAGGTCTCAACCAACCTTGACTTTTTGGTGCGCACAGCCAGCTGTGTCCTTAGTGATCTGTGGACAACATCAAGCGTGAATCACATCCACTTGCAAGCGCTGCTCTGAAATCCCTGAAACTGAAACCAAATTAAATTTATAGCAGGTTACAGTAGTCACTAAACCAGCTTAGCTCTTCACTTGACGGTCAATGAACATAATCGCAGGCGAAAAGCACACTGCAATTTTTTTTTATGATAGTTGCTTGCTCAAGAATTGAAAAGAGGTCCCCTAATCTCAAAGCAGCATGTGGTTCAAAGTGGGGATTTACTACTTACAGGTGGAAATTAAATTAACTGAAGTGGAAGCCTGAATCAAAGCAGGCAAAATGTCTGTTCTTACATGTCTTCAGTTAACCAATTTGCGCTCTTCCCTCTCTGATGTTTTGTGTATGTGTTCAGGGTGGGGTTGGTAGAGAAAGACATACACAGAGAGAAAGGATACTGAAGTTGTTTATGTTAATGTGGTGCTTTGAACGTTTTCATTTATGTAATGTCACTTTTGGTATCCTTGTACTCTCTGAATAGGTAGCATCATAGGAACAGCAAAAAAGTTCCTAAAATGTATGTATGTTAAATGAGTGAGATTTCATTCTAAGCCAATTTATACCATTTCTATTGGTTTGTTTGTCATGAAGTAACATTTGTCATATATTCAAAATGAGTCAAAACCAATAAATATTCAAACATATGCATTTAGGTGATGCCTAGTCCTATCCTCATCCAGAACATGTCTGTTCGTAAGAGCAGATCATGTCAACATCATTAAGAATTCATGCAGAGTATGTTACTAAAGTCACCTAGTCCTTATATTAACCTATGCATCTTATCAGGGGATCTAAACTTAGCCAGGAAAACAGATGCATGAGATATGAACCCTATCATAAAGTCAGCTGCAGACTCCTGCCTGCCTCCACTCCTGGTATGTTCATCAAGGGCAGATATGATTATTTGAGACCCCTGAGGACATCCTGAGATTTTATTCAATCTGCATTTTTCATGTTTTTGTTCTGCCTATTGGCACAGTGAAACTGCAAATAGGGTACATCTTGGGATGTGTAGGATATTGATGTGTTTATCTGCCTCATCAACCGGGTAGATGTGCTACGGCATAACAGATTTCAGACTCAATAAACATGAGGATTATCTATAAGGCTATGGCTCTCAAAAAGATTTCTCTACCCATCGCCTGGGACATTACTGGAAGTGAAGAGGCTCAGAAGTAAGAACTTTAAAAGTGGCCTTAATATATCTATGAAAGGTGGACTTTTTTTGCACAATGTTTTGAACTGAAATGACTTTGCATTAAGACAAGCCAATAAATGCCAAACGATGCCTGAAATTTAAAGTACTGCTCTAAGTCCTCCCGTAGTCTGCCACAGCAACCCAACCTAAATGTGATCCAGACAAGCTTATCGTGTCCATAAATTTAAATGACAAAATCAGTATTTTTCTCATAAAATTATCATTTGAAATGCCTTCCTATTCACAGGCAAACTAACCTTCCTGACCTTCCCCCCAGAGTATAAATGTCCATGGAATTTTAAAGCAGCAGTAATTAGATCTTTTTGTGAAGAGGTTAGGAGGTCCTAATCTTCATTCGGCCACTAGAGCAGCCAACAGTGAATGCAGACTGCGATCATCAAAAGCAACATAACTTCATGGCATCACGTGACCTATTATGTGTGATAGCAATCGGGCCAGTGTTTGCACATCGCATCACAAATTAACACTGCCAGCGTGTCGGCACATAAATACAGTTATCCATCTTTGTGTGACATGATTTCCCCCCCTCCTTTCAGGAATAAATGGAAAATATCTCACGCTTGATAACACTGTTCTTATACAATGCTGATGAAATCAAGAGAGAAATGGTCCTCTGACACTCAAATGACAACAATAAAATCCAGAAGTTAATTTCAAATGAGGTTCCAATCTTTGTGCTTGCCACAAAATGTTGTCTTTGTCTGAGAACAACAAGATGTGCCAACAAGCCCTGTTCCATTTTAAAGCACTACAACTTGGCTTTTTATCTGAACAGACTGCTTACTGTTCTCTCTCAGAAAGAAAGAAAAACAAGAAGGAAAAAAAAACAAAAGCATTTCTGTTTTATGCAGTGTTGCCAAACATGGATAATCTCAGTCTTATTCCAAGGAGGGATCAGGACTTTACAAGGACGGGAAAAATCGCTTAATTTTAGTGCTGTGTTTGCCGTGCTTTATTCACAAGTTTATGCACTAAAAGAGCACCGTGGTTATTACACTGCCACCCCGCTTTTGCTTCTTATCCATATACAGATTTTTTTGTTTGTTTTTGTTCTATGGATTTGCATATTCAGTGGTAGGCTAATGCACAGAGAATTGTCATTTTAGCAGCGTAACAGGGGGCTCCGAAACTCCAAATGGATGTGGCTGATTATTTAGGTATCCTCAGAGGAACGGCGTATGTCATGAAGGAACTGTGCGGCGGGAGAGGAAGAGCATGTTCCAGGATGCTGGTTGTGTCGCCTCTCATTAAGGCAGAGCTGTGTGAACGCTGCGCCTCTCTGCCCAGGCTACTCATCAGGGCTAATGAGGAGGAAGGAGTGGGGCTTTTCCTGAATATGGAACGAGAGGATATGTCTGAACCAAGAATGCATCAAGAGCCATTCTGTAATTGTGGGTACATGTCATATTTGTTGAATATGTGCTGAACTAAGTGATGAATTGAATTAACTTGGCTGTAATGTGCACATCTTTTCCACATGGATAAAACATTTCAACACAAATTTGTCTCCAATGTGCTTATTTTTTGATAGAAATTGTTTTGGGAACATTTTTTTGTGTTCAAATTGAAATTGAATGCATAATAATATTATATATTATACATCAATATATTTTGAATATTCATCAAATGTGTGACATGTTATTTTGGACTACTGTTTGTTTATTGATGTATGCCTCTAGCTTAGCCCATGATACTTACATAATATTTTTTATTTGATAGTATGTGGGAAAATAAAAAAATCACGCAATCCAAAAGAGGCAGAGCAAAAACTGAAGACAGGAGTATCATGGGCAAGGCTAGAGGCATACATCAATAAACAAACAGTTGTGAGAAATCCAGACAAACAATGAAAATAACTGCAAATTGCTTGGCACACCATAGTTCCTACTTCCTAAATTACCTGTCCTTATATGATGCTTGAGACAGGAAGTAGTACTTTACTTAATCTTGGAACCCTAGTTCTCCTAGAGGTGAGGCGGGTGAACAACAGCACTAGTTGTCACAGCACCCCCTGCTTGGCATGACTCCCGGAGTCCTAAACATACGTAGAGGTCAGCCCTGCAGCAGAGGTGTGAGTCTGCCAGGGTTGTCCTGATGAAAGGCCATGATCAGAGTGGGGTCCAGAATATGACAACTTGACATTTTCCCTCTGGACTATTACCTTCCCAGTCCACCAAATACTGGAGTCCATCTCGGTGCCTCTGACAGTTAGTAGGCTGGTGTCCAAGGCGACGGTGTTGGTCAAATTGATGTTTCTGAGCTGCCACCAGTCTTAACTTCGAGTACTGCGTCTGGTCCTCCTACACCCTTTTGTCTATTGGTCACAAGTTAAATGATATAAAGAGTTGTGGACAAACTCTGCCCACATCTGCTCATTGGTGTTGTTTTTGGCTGTAGTAAGAACGTAGCATATATTTTTTTCTGTTCAGCCATTCGGTCTGTCAATGATATTCAGAAGAATATAGTACATCCGAGTTTCCTGTGGAATACCCTCCATACGTGGCATCAGTTGAGTGCCTTTATCCGAAACAATCTTATGTGGAAGTCCAAAAAGCTTTAACACATAGTGAAATGTTTTCCATTTTCATTTTCCTTATCAGGGTGTTAGCTGATAAGGAAGGGATATCTGTAGCAAAGTCCATTGCAATATGTTACCATGGCCTTTTCAAGGTTTGTAAGGGGTGTAGCAAGCCATAGGGTCAACCGTTTGGGGGTTTGGAGCATCAGAACCTTTTCTTTATTGTCTGTGTCCAGCTTGGGCCACTGCCACGAAATCATTTCTGTCATACATTTAACCAATGGATGCCCAACAGCTCTTAAAGAATGCATCCACATGAGTTTGCTTCTTTCATTTATTCCTTGATTTCCCAGTGTACAGTTGCCATGATACATTCTGTGTTCTGAATAGGAAGATGTGTTTCACCATCCTCATCACGTATCTGGATGCATGTACCAGTGCCAGCCATGCCATTTTTAGACCCTGGTCAATAGGAAGGAGTAAAATTAAACCAGGCAAAACAATAACGCACATCTTGCATGCCTTGGGTTCAATCATTTTGTTTCTTTAAAACACTCCAGGTTTTTATGATCTGTAAGTTTAAAAATGGGTATTTTCTAGCCAAAGCCTCCACTCGCTTAATGTATATTTAATGTTCAAAAGCTCTTTATCTCCCACATGGTAGTTTCTTTTCACAGCAGGATATTTATTGGATAAGAAAACATAGGGGTGTACCTTGCCACACTCCATCAGATGTTATGACAACACTGCACTGAACCCTTTCTGTGGATGCATATACTTTGAAAATAAAAAGGATTTAAGATTTGGGATAGACAAGCAAGGGAGTTAAAGCGAGGAATCCTTTTAGCTTATTAAAATAATTGTTGTGTCTCTATTGTCCAATGCAACTAGGCAACTAGGCATGCAACTAAGAATCAGAATGGATGCTGCTCCAGAACTAAAATTGCAAATAAACCGGCAATAAGATTCATAAATCATTGCACCTCTTTAACTGACTGTGGAGTGGGCCTATCTAATATTGCTTGAACATTTGGAGGTTCCATGCTGATTCCTTGTTAGCTAATAATGTATTCAAGGAAACTGACTGCTTTCTGGTCAAAATTTATTTATTTTTTTGCCTTGATGAATAGTTTGTGCTTCACCAAAGAGAAAGGATAATGTTGCCATTGGGATTTAGCAAATAAATCTAAATATAATCTATATAGACCATTCAACTTCCTAAAAACTCAGCTAAGATCTCGTTGATGAGGACTTTAGGCATTACCAGGTACTCATAATGCCCCCTGTTGACGAAACGGTTTTCCATTCATCCTATTAATGGATTCTGATTTATTTTTACACACTGGGGATGTCAAGCTAATTGAGAATCGTACTACCTTGGATCTTATCCAGAAGCTAGGGTAAGAAAGGTAAGGGTCTTTTTTAGTGTTATATTATTAAATATACTTTTTTCTTGGTGAAAAATATGCTTGATGCCGCTGAAGGTGAGGAATGGCAGATGTATCTGAGTGATATAATCATCTAGAGCTTGCTGTTCTGGAAGCGAGAGAGGATAGACACACCCCTTGGGTAAAGGTGCTCCCGGTAGCAAGTCAATGGTGCAATCACTGGCTCTGTGAGGGGGAAGGAGTTGAAAAAGCTTCTTGCTGATCATTGTATTCTGGGTGAATGTCTATGCCTTGGTTTGATTTAGGGCTTTCCAGGGAAGTTTCATGAACAGAAATACAAAGGCAAACATCAAAACATTATTTTACTCATTTCTGAATATCTCATTTGGCCCAGTTAACATGGGGGTTGTGTAATAGTAACAAGGAGTGACCTTATATGAGTGGGGTCTTAGGACAGCAGTTTTATGTTTTCTTCATAAAAAGGTCTGATGCATAATTTTAGTGGCAAAGTTACTTGGTTGACTACCCCTTACTAACCAGAGAGTAGTTTTTGACAGTATTCCTAACATTTTCATGACTGTTTCATCAATATAGTTGCCTGCTGAGCCAAACCCATTCCCATTGTCAGGAGGAGTATATATTCAGCTCCAGAAAAAAATTAAAAAACACTGCAAAAATGTTCAGTTTCTCAGGTTTTATCTTTCATAGGTGTAAGTTTTAAGAACTGCTGACAATAAAAATAAGAATCTTTAAAGCATCTTTTCACTGATGGAATTTCACAAATCCAAGAAATGGCTGGAGGTTTTGAAATAAATCTATTTGCCAAATGGTCCCCTTACCATGTATATAGTTTCTGTCTTCATGTCATTACTTCATGACTTAACAGCAATTAATCAAACAAGATTCCTTTTGAGTGGTTCGTTCATTCTCACATTTTGACAGAATGTAAATGGCAGAATTTTTTTTTATTCTAACAGTGCTTAATTCTAACAGTGAGTCATAGATGAAAATATTTCAGTGATATATCCAACAGAAAGGTACAAATTGAGGCATGATCAATGGAGATCTGAATTTAGAACTTAAGAACTAAGTTAACATGTTATAAGCAAGCTTTTTTAAAAAAAATGTATAGCTTAATATAGGGTTTAACACTTTTTTAAGGCAGACATCACCTCTATTCTGCAAATATGCTTCTGCCTTTCTAGTTCTATTTGAGGAGATCTTCTCACTGTAGTGATTCAGTACTCCTGTGTGTTTAAGGAATATGTCTTAAGCTATAGAGGTGCAGTGAAGGGCAGCCTTAAGTGAGAGTAACCTCCCATCTCTTGATTAGGACATATGGCTGACTCCAGCGAGAAGGGGAGGAGATGAATAGAGCCCTGTATGTGGGGAGCACAACTCTTGCTGAGTGGCAAAAAGACGATGCACCGTTAGAGCTTGTACAGCAGCCAGCAGCAAATCTCAATTACTAATAAGGTAAATTCTCTGCCTAATTGGCGGCACACCATCTGTTTCGAGCAAAAATAATGAGTACGATTGTACTGCCTGTTCAAAGAAGGATATTTCTAGGACGATGTTATATTTGCTTATTCGTGCTAATGTGTGTTCACGTCATATTTGTACTAGAATTGTTGTCAGATGTGCCCAATTACATTCCATGGAACCCAGAAAGGTGATTCTATTACATTTGGACAATTTAGATATGTGGTGCCACAGCTCAAATCTGAGTCCCGGCTTTGTGTATGGAATTTGTATATTCTCCTTGTGGTGGCGTGGGTTTCCTCCAGGGTCTCCGGTTTCTCCCACGGTCCAAAGACATACGCATCTGGTGGATTGGGGATTCTAAATTGAACGTTGGTGTTCATTTGTGCATACACAGAAAACCTTTAGCAATTGAATAGGATGCTTGGTGTCAATTGAATAGGAGGCTTGAATGGCGCCACATGCCCCATGCTAAGTGCCAGCTAGAGGGGTATAAAGCTCCTCAGCAATGGGCTGTGGAGCAGTGGAATTGAAAGTGAAAATGATCATTCGGTCATACGTGAACACAACACTGCACACAGTGTGAATAGCATGAAATTCTTCCTCTGCATTTAACCCATTCACCAAGTGAAGCAGGGGGCAGCCAGGAACACGGCGCCCGGGGAGCAGTGTGTGGGGACTGTACCTTGCTCAGCGTACCTCAGAGGTGCCTAGCGGTCTTTGGAATCGAACCTGGACTTTCTGATCGCAGGGCGAATGCCCTAACCACTAGGCTACCAACTGCCCCAGTTGCATTCTCTAGGGTGACGAGGCTCCATTCAATACCTATGGGAAGTGATGGAGAGTCCAGATCTAATTCAGCGGCATCTTTACTTGACTTCACTAAAGCTGCTGTGGTTAAATCCAAGCATATTCTCCAATCATTTAGTGAAAAGTTCCCAGAAGACTAGGAGGGACAAAAAAATCCAAATGAATACCCTTCTGTATTTCATTATATGTGACAATTACAAAATTCATAATAATACAAATAATAATAAAACCAATTATTATACATTGATGGCAAATATGTTTATATATATTATATACATGCATTGCTGCCAGTGTTGCTCATTAACATTCCATGGAACTTAGAGATGATTACAGGGTGATGTTTCTGAAGTTGTCTTCCCGAAGTGGACAGTACTTTGCTGACTGACTGATTAATTTCTCAACTCTTCATCAGTCCTGCTTGTCCCTCCCTTACCTCCCATGTCTTAATGGCTGGTTGCACAGTTTGATTGTATGCAGATGAGGGAACCTGATGAAGTCATTATGTGCACACCCATAACTGCAGGCTCTCTGTGCTGCCACTCGACTTCCACTTATTAATGATGTGCGGGGGAGAGGAGTCCTTACCTAACATACGCAGGGCTAGCAGGCCTAATAAATAGCTTTCAAAGGACAAATGTTGGAAGATGGACGGGCACTAAGATTCTCGCTTACTTGGTTATTTCAATTGTGCCAGCTTTTTGTCAGGAATATATTAATTGCAGATGTCTGCTGCTAATCAAAAGTGTGGAAATCAAGGCTTGTGCTGAACTTACACTTATTATGCAATGATAATATTATGAACTAAACTTAAATAAAGAGAATCTGCCTAGTTCCATAGCAATATAACCAGAGCATGCATTTGAATTTAAATTGTGTCCTTTATGCATATTAATCAGTGTTTTGAACACGATAAAAAATAATGGCTCCCTTGGCTTCTTAAATATTGAGTTCATACTTAAATTGGCAGATAAAGAAAGGTGCAGGTTTTCTTTATGTTAACTCAACAAAGTTTATTGTACTACAGGGCAGTGCACATTATTTCAGATGTGGTGAAACAATGACAAGTTTGAAGTTTTATGTGAATCTGGGGAGACCTTCATCACTGCAAACCCTGCATCTGCTGCAGCACCAGAGGCAAATAAGCCCAGCCATGAAGCAGCATGGCTGGTATATGAACGAGCTTTCCACGATAATGAATTCCAGGTCCATGCTAATGAATGCTTATGCTTTATGGCATTATGTACAGTTTTTAGGCATAATACATCTTTAAAACAGATAGTTCCTGTGCCTCTGCAGTCCTGCCATATGGCCTTTAATCACAGAAAATAGCTGGTGCTGTGACCAGGGTGTAAAAATAATGAAAAACAGATTCCCTATTCCCTAACAGTGGTTTCATTCATTCAAATTGAATTTATTCTAATTCCAGCCACTGGTACCTTCAGATCACACACACACACACACACACACACATATACATTTATATGTATATGCCTGTTCACACATGATAACATAACTGTCATGCTCGTTCTAACATGAAAAGCATCCAGGCTGACCAGTGAGGCTGCAATAATTTTGGTTATTTCCAGACTCACTAGATGAGGTGAGACGCATATTCATATTCATTTGCCTTTAACAGTGCCAATACCAGAATCACGAATAGTTGGCAAAGGTTTTCACTAATTTTGCTGACTTCCCACCAGGACTCCAAACTGGTCTGCGGAACTAAAACAAAAATAGAAACGAACAGCATTTGCCAAGGAACAAAAACAAAACCTCAGGCCTAATTATATATAACTGATCCAGAACAGAAATGGTAATTTGAACGTCTCTTCCAAATGAATACAATTCAATACATTCGTTTTCATTCGATGTCAGAATTTGAATAAACTCATTATGTATGCCTTACTTCCAAACTCCATTCCATCACATTCATTCACTATATTTTTTTTTTTTTTTCCATATTTACTAATCAGCACATTTTACTTAAGCTGTCCGGCATCTCAGGAGCTCTCACTGACATAAGGTTGTAGTTAGGGTCTCCAGCTTGTTTGACCACCATCATTATTCACTAATGAAGGAAAGTTAAATGTGCTCACTGTGAGTGTTAAACCTCATTGCTTTGAATAACCAGGCCTGTTTGCTGTTGGTTGTTATGGCAGCATGGGTAGCTTAACACAAGAAACAACGGCTGGTAAATAATTACAGGAGCTATTTATAGTTGTTTTGATGTGACTTACTGATTCACAAATATGCATGAGCATGTACTTGTCACAAAAATGAAGATGTTAAAACACTGCTTCTGCTCAGAGTGAACTTTTTTTTTTTCAATTTGGTGCCCTGATGCTCACTTAACATTTTATTAGGTGTAGAACAATCCTTAGACTGCAAAAAAGAACCCACCCCACTTACTACATGAAGGAACAATGGCTGCTTGCCCTTGAACTCATGCAATATTCAGTGGGAGGATGAACACATGTCCTCCTGGCAGGCTTTATTGGGGAGAGCGTACGGATCGAACCGCAACTAGGGGCCTTAGCCATAATACATGCTCCTCTTTCAAACTCAGGGCAAGAGGTCAGTGTTGTTTTGCTCTGACCTCCTAACTACGGAAAGGACTAAACAGATGCTGAAGGCCCTCTGGCTTTGGGTATTATCAGAGAAAAAATATTCCATGATATGTCTGTCATGTGGGTACTGACTGAGCCCTTGCAAAAATTCTGTATCACCCGCGGTCAAAACTCAGACACAGCAAATAACCAGGAGGAGACCTGTACATGTTCCTTTCCCTCTCAAGTGAACCTGTGCCAATTACAGGAAGTGTATTGGACAAGGGGAAAATTCCACCAGGAAAAAAAAATCACAGGAAAACACAGAATCGATAAATACTTAATAGCGTCTCACTCCTGGCTGATAGTGCCTGGCAAACATTAACCTTTGCATGTGTGGTGATAGTGAATGCTATGATAAGAAATCAGAAATAGGCAACCTCTTCTGTTAGGGACCAGTCTTTTCAGATAGCAGTCCCAACACTGAGGGGATATCCATTTCTGCTGATTGTGACTGAAGTTGTGCAGGGTTACAATTACTGCACAACTCAAATGAAAACAACAATACGTCGCCCGCTACATTTCTTTGAGCACTTTGCTGACCAAGAGAACAGGAAGACATTTGAGGATGAAGATGCTGAAATTTCAAGCAGTGACCGATCACGTTAAACGGGCAGCTTGACGGCCTGGCGGTGAAGGCCTTGGCCCTGCAATCAGAAGGTTGTACACATGTTGAAAGCTGTACACATGTTGCCAGTACAGAAAGTGCTAACAGTGCGACAGCAGTGTTGACCACAAAATGACAAGGACAAATGTGACATGCTTATGAATGCATGTAAATAAAACCATGTATTTTGGAATGTAGTTCTGGCAGTTGGGGCATAAGCGCTAACTGTTACTTTTAATAAGAGTGATAGATCGCCTCCATTATGGTGTCCATGAATAAAATACAAAATAAAAATACACCACCAAAAACTACATATTCAATTGTTAAGGATATTTTTAACAGTCGGGGCTGGCAGTGGCTGTTTAAATAACTAAATAACTGACTAAATTCCGAATGGGTTATTGAATTTTTTTAATCAAATCAAGGCAGAATGAGTAATAACAGTAACATAAAAAACCCTCATGTTAAACTTCTCTGGTTCATGTAACAGAATGGGTCAGATATACACACAGGACTGACTTTTTGTAATGATAGGCTTTTGAAAGGTTTAGCCACATAGAAGATGATGATGCCATAGAAGAACCACTTTTGCTTCCATAAAGAACAATATACAAAGAGAGGAGAAAGACCTTATAGACTCATATAGCACATTCGCATGATATAACGGTTCTTTGTGGAGTGAAGAGACCTTCCAAGGACATTTATATGATGAAGCTTTCACACTCACATTTCCTTAACAAAAATTATTATCTGAATAACCGGTTAGTGAAACATTCCTTATGAACTATAAGTGGTTCTTCTAGGTCAAGCTTCAAAGAATCCTTTCAGGGGCTTTTATTTTTAATAGGGCACCTAAAAGACCCCTCCCCCCAGTCTGCCGTCTATACTACTTTTGCTATGATTGTGTCTTTGGACCCAGTGGGTTACGATAGGAGTTGTTTGTTTTTGACCGTTTTATGCAAGACACTATGTTTGGATGCCTTTCATTTAAGAAATGTAAAAAAAAAACCAACTTGACCACATCTTTTCTCTCATCCTTTTCTATTAATACCTATTTGCCCAGGGGAAAATGACACAAGCCTAAAAGGAATCAGCTGAAGCCGCCATCAAAGAGAGATGAGAAGTGATTGAGTAGCATGTTAGTGGGGCATAAAACACAGTTGTACTCGATGTGCCCTTTCTGCTAAAGCTGTCGGTCGCCTTTTCAGTTCAGTGCCTCCATACGCTGCATTCTTCACACATGAGAGCAGCAGCGCTACAGACTGGGCAGGAGCTCTCTTGAGGAGCCATCCCACACTGCCTCCATCTCTCTGGTCTTCTGTTGACACATATGGGGGGCCTCCATGTCCCTCTTCAGCTCCAAATACCATTTGTTTGGCTCATCAGTGTATGCAGGACACAAAAAGGTAGACATTGAAGTGGAGGTGTGAAGCTTTAGACGCTGTGGATGATGAAAGCTGCATTTTACAGTAGATGCCAGAGACCACAGCACAGCATGAGTCGATAGGTAAAGTCATGCATGAGAGAAAGCCTCAGTCGATCATGCAGCGAGACAATGTGCAGACGTATTGTTTCACTTTACATGTAGTTTAAGAAATAGATCCTGCAGGAATCAAATCAGAAAGAGGAAGGTGAGGGAAGAAAGGAAGAACAGTATATTCTTTAAAATAAAGGGGACAACAGGGTTCAAAACTGCAAAAGCAATTTTGGTTCCTTAAAGAACTTTTCAGTGGATGGTTCCAGGGTTAGCTGGTGTAAGTGGGCTAGAATGGCTAAGCCTGCCAAAATTACATTTAACCTTTGGTATCCATTATTCTACTTGCTGTTGATGACTAGAAGCCACTCATTTTGGATTCTTGTAGATTCACAAATGACAGGAACAACAGGTCAAAAGGAAAAAAAATGGCTTAGATGGGACAGATTCACTTCTAACCCTAGCTGTAGACTTACACAGCCTATCTGGGGGTGGAGGTGGCTCAGTGGGTAGGATACTTGCCTCTGGACCAAGAGGTCATGGGTTTGAATCTTACCTTCAGTATACTACCAATGGGTCCCTGAGCAAGAAAAAGTGAAAAAAAAGTGAAAGTGACCATTTGTCATACGTGAACACACCACAGCACACAGTGTGAACAGCACGAAATTCAACCTCTGC
>JBBPDB010000140.1:8553611-8567778 GCA_037974465.1 Brachypetersius altus
GAGAGAGAGAGAGAGAGAAAAAATCACCAGACAATCTCTTAACTTCTAAGGGTTAAATTTACCATTTGAGCTACGGACTCAGTGAAGCAGCTGTAATGAATGAACTCTTCAGCTGTGGCATGCTTATGGACACCCCTCTGTCTCCTGCAGGTAAGTAACATGCCAGCAGACAGGTGAGCGGATTGTTGACTGTATAAACAAGGACTCTGGCAGGGTGTCAGGTGCTCCCATGGTTTAACAGGCCTTTAGCCAGACTGGCAAATGAATGGCTCCCCAAAGCACCTCCCCCCAGGCATTCAAATGCATTCTGCCCTTGCACACACCTGATCAGACTCCAAGCTTTTAGCCCTTGCCCACTTCTCTTGTCCCTTTTTGGACCATCAGATCTGCCATTGTGAGGGACACAATGGTGCTAAACCCTGACCAAATATCAGGAATGATTCCGAGCACACCATCAGGATGCAACGTCATAATAAGCTGCTTGAGTGAAAAGAAGCTAGCCTGCAGATCCCTGATGAGGCTGATAGTGGGATCAAAACCACTAGCAGAGTGGCTATTATGGTGCAAAAATGAACCTCGTGTTCCTTTCCATGGGCACCAGGCCTGTCTTCCATTAAATCTTGAAAAAATGAATATGCACATGACTGAACAAAACAACCAGAACAATGGTATTAGTGAGGAAAGTGAAGGTTCGTAAAATATGATTCTATACCCTTAAAAATAAAGGCACCAAAATAATTATTTGGAGCAACTATATTTCAATGGATGAACCGAACCATATGTTTTAAATGAGTGAGAGTGAAGTAAAACATTCCAAATCTGTAGCATTATTCCAAGCCATTCCCACCATTTTTATGGTACACTTAGTTTCAATAGAGTGTAGCATAATATTTTGCACTGCTTTTACCTTCTACTCATAGATGGGGGCGGGGCAAGTGGTTGGTACACAACCAAAGCTGGTCTGATGCTCAGGCACTTAGCCAATTTTAATTATGTATGCCCAGCATCTGCTGTCAAAATAACATGCCCAGTGCTTGGCCCTCGTTAGGGTATCAGTCTGAGCAGATAGCTGTTCCATCCTGCCTGGGACGGCCCAACCCACCCCACCGACATAGAACCCGAAGCGGGCAGCTGCAGCTGAAAGAAAGGCGTGTCAAGCCTTTTTCAGGCAGCCTTGGCATGGGCGGGCAAAAAGGGTGTTCACAGAGTAGCCTTGGGGATGTTGGGCCACGTCGCTCTTTTGTAAAGCTTTAGTGGAGATGCTGTGTTTATCCCAGCGGCTAGGCATGTCGCACCTGCACCCTCGTCTGAGGCTGTCATCTTGCTTCCTCACTGAGCTGTGGCTCTCCCAGCTCATTCACTGAAATAAAGCAGTGAAAATCATTTACTCTCAATAATAGAGAGAACATCACCCATCCACACCTCCCACCCCACTCACTCGATTTAAGAGATACGGATGTGTTAAAGCTAGAGACATGATACATGAACAGTGAAAGTGTTGTGCATTCACTGTTTTTATCTTCTCTATACATACTATTTGTACCATCTATCGTCTCTAATTTGAGAATAGGCCCTTTTAAGTCTTGAAACGTTAGTCCCATTAATGTCCAACAATTAACCTTTCCATTCTCGCCTCTCGTTGGCAGCCACTGTCTAAAGCATGTTTAACCTAGCAACAGTTGTTATGAAAGGACATGGAGCAAGGATGGGCTGAAATAGAGCAGGTCCAAAAAAGAGAAGCAATCGGAGGTTATTAAAATGAAAAAGAAAAAAAAAATCACTGAGAATATTAACATGTACTGTACATAAATAATCACACCATTCATTTGTCTATTAAGTAGCCAACCAGAGACAACGATTCTGCATATTCAAATTGATGCAAATGAGCCTCCTACGTAATGAACTGCTGCCTCTCAGACTGTGGAGCTGGTCCAGCCTTGCTCACAAACTAACATGTGTTTATGTAAATTATTGAAGCTCTTATACCTCCAAAGACCACTTTGGAAAGTTTGCACTGCCCGTGTCAGCTGAATAAAAAAAAGAAAAGAAAAGAAAACGCGTCTGTTTAGAGTGTAAACTCTTTGTCTGTTCTGTCATTTGCTGGAGGCTGAGTTCTAACTCCTTTTTTTCCTCGCATCTGCATCTGTGGGATCCCAGAGACGATGTTAGTAAAAGCCTTAACCCTTTCAGACCTGCCCTCGTCTGCGAAACTGCCAAATCCTGCTCCTGTCATGGAATAGCTTCTAAATGTCTGTGGAGTGTTTGCTGCCTTCGCCCTCAGCACTTACATAAGCTGTCCTGAGGCGACCCATTTTCATATAAATCCAAACAAGGAAGTAAAACACTGGCCTGTGACAATCCATGTATTCTGACATGCTTATTCACAAGGAAACGACTGCATTTTTCAGTAACATACAGGGAGCACTTAGACACACACACACACACACCACTCTCCCTTCTTCCCTCGCTCTCTGTCTCTCTCGCTCACACACACAACCACCCCCCCTCTCTCACACACACAAACGCACACACACACACACACACACACACACACACACACACACAACCATGCACACACTACACAAACACTCTCTCTCTCTCTCTCTCTCTCTCTCTCTCTCATTCCAGGATTTTGGGGCGATACTCTGTCTTTCAACCATGAAACCAATCCAATGAATTTTCCATTCCTGGAATGTAATTTTGGGTCCCAAGGCTTAAGTACCACAATCCTCTAAACCTGGATTTGCATAATCCAATTTTGACCATAATACCGTAGAAATAATAATAATAATAATAATAATAATAATAATAATAATAATAATAATAATAATAATAATAATAATAACAATAATAATAACAATAATAATAACAACAGTTATCATCATGCTTTCACATTAAAGGATGCATGTAGTTGTTTTTTTAGTTGTAATAGCCCTCGTCCTGTGGAGAAAGCAAGATGGGGGGTCCCCGTCCGTGACATGAGAAGCACCATAAATACTGCTGAACGTTATCAAAAACAAAGCCACCTGTTGTGCAGGATAAATGCTGAGTTACCCAACGGCCATGCGCCTGATGGAATCTTCTCCTCCTGACATGAGCCTGTCAGCAGGAAGCGCGCTGTAGGCGTCTAACCCACAGCCCAGATGTTAAGATGGATCTTCTGCTCTCAAAGGTGGCAGATGCTCCATTATATCAACTGTCACTTGACGTGCCCTCTTCAGAATTATAACCAGCCCTGTGCCCCCACCACCTCTACCGCTTTCTCCTCCTCCTCTTCTTTCACCACCTAATAGGCTTAGACAAATAATAAATGAAGGATTTAAATAAACCGCAATCAGCGCTTCACCTCATGGCTTGCTTTTGCCTTTCTCCCCAAACCTCCTTTATGGACATTAGAGCTAATTTCCTCTAGCTATCGACAACTGCTTAAAATATTTAACCCAGGCTTAGACAGCTTAGTGCAAATATTGTCAAATCCCATTTTCTCTTATGGCTCAGAGACACTGAATGGGGGGCAAATGGACAATTTACAGTGTTTGGGCTAATATTCACTTGAGAGTGGAAGAGGCTTTGCTTATAATTTTGCAATACATTTTCTCATTAATAGAGCGATGGTAAATAACACAGAGCCCCCTACCATCCAAAGCAACATGGACAGAAAATAACACACTTCATGTACCTTAGAAATGCAGCATGCTACTTTAATTTATGTCTGGTGTCTCACTACTAAATAACCTCATTTACCTGTATTAGAGAATTATGTCATAGCATGCTGCATTGGGAGCTGTTGAAAAATAGAAAATCAATGAGAACACTTTTTTAATTTGCCAAATGCTGGTGTTTTTGAAGTGAACCCATGTTTCAGGAAAGGCCAAAAACTAGAATAATGACACACGGCTTAATCGAACAAACACCAAAACATCCTCTAAAGCTAAAGTGGCAGAGGAATGAAGAACCCATCCCTCTTCATTTAACCCTCACCTGTCAGTGGTTAAAATTAATTCTAAATCATTAAGGGTCTAAAGGGTCACTGGGCCAGTGAAAGAGATAAACCAACTTTTGCTAATTCAAATAACGAGCGGCTCCTTAATGAAATACTCAGTCTTACAGTATACACTGTGCATTTCAATGTTTATGCCTCTGTAACACATTTTCAGCCAGTCGCTACACTGAATTCTATTTGTTTACTTATGAACTGTGAAAAGTTTGACATATCAAATATAGAGTAGGCTTAAAGTCAAGAACACAATTAAATAGGAATTATATTAATGTCATTTAGGTTTTAAGCATTTGTGTTTGTGTTTTCCCAAGAACAGATCTGCATTTAACATTTAATCTGCATTTTGCATTTAACTATGCTGCATTTACTAAAACAATGGGGGCTGCCCACTGATGCTATTGTAAGTGTGTTTTGGGTGAGTGCAAGGAAAAGAAATGATAATCAGTTGATATACTTGTAACAAATAGAGAGATGGTTAAAAAATGCTAGTGTATTCCCAGGCCCTTCCAATGAAGCGGTCTTTATGGATCAAATGTGGTCCAAATAGCCCTTCTGGCACCTTTATTTGTTTAAGTGTACATCACTTTTCCACTGTAATGAGGGACATAACAGTGCCCGTCCATTTAAACTTTGTGGATAAGTGTAGTGCCCAGCATGCATTCTGCTATCTTCCAGAACTGAGCACAGCCTGTGGCTAATGCAGCAGAGCCCCCATGTCCAGCTCCGGACCACTGATCACTTCGCTTGCCTACTCCCAGTGAGCCAGGGCTGCACAGGCTCCACAGCAATGACACCTCACTGTCAGACACATTGCTACTGCTGCTGGCTGCTGGCTCTCAGCCCCCCAGTTGTTGTCATAGGGGGGAGGGGCGGTCATAAATCAGCCCTGGAGGAGGACGGAGGAGTTTCGGGTGTGAGGAAAGCAAAGGAATGGCTGCCAACACAACCCCTCCTCCAGCAGCCCCCACGCAGTTTACCAAGCTGCAACTCCAGGTTGCAGACAGAGGACGGGTTTCCGTCTCCGCACTCTCATCAATTTCCTCTTGGATACTCATTCATAGGAAACGCTCACATGTATGTTAACGTTCATGAGGAAGATCATTATACTTTAAAGTTATTTCTTATTTACAAAAACAGTGAAATGTTAGGGAAGTAGTTGTACACTTAAGGGACAAAGAAAAGGTTTTCAGAATTTTATCTGACAATCAATTCTATTTAGTAAACAAATCTAGAAACTGGCAAAGAAAGACTGAAAGAGTTATACAAGTAACTTTTGGAATGTTCCTCAATTAGCAGGTTAACTGGTACCATGTGTGGGTTTAAAGACTGTGTATAAAAGGAACATTCACCAAAGGCTCAATCTTGGCAAGGTTGTGGCTCACCAATTTGTGCTAAACTTCATGAGAGAATTATATATCAGTTTTAAAACAATGTTTATCAGTGCAAGATAGCAAAGATGGCTAAAGGAATCTGTATGTTTATGAAGGCACCACTGATGCAGAAGCTTCTATTGAAATTTTAGAGAGACATATGCTCCCGTCACGATGACAGCTTTGCCCAGGAACTCCATTTATATTTCACCAGGACAATGCCAGACTTCATTCTGCCCACCTTACAAAAACATAGAGTGTGTGTGTACTTGACTGGTCCGTCTGCACCCCAGATCTGTCTCCTATTGAAAATGTCTGGAACGTCATGAAGAGAAGAATCAGAAAACTGACCAAGGGCTGTTGAGCACCTCAAGTCTTGGTGGTAAACCAGCCTCTGTTCCAACTTACTGGAGCATGCTGCAGGCATCAACTACTAAATGTGTTAATGTTTACCAAATAGAATTAAGTTTATCAGTGAAAATCCTGAACATCTCATTTTTGGCCTTTTGCCTGTTAAATGAAGATGTGATGTGTAATAATACATACATAAATACATTCAAGGTTGTGAGACTTTCCAACCTTTATTTAACAGGTAAAAGGACAAAAAAAGAGATATATACTGTGATGCCACAAATTTGCTTCCATGAACAAGCATGTTTGATACAGAGACTTATGAATGTGAGGAGCCTTTAAAAGGTTTAAAGTTTCCTCGCTTAAGAACCATTATGTAATATGAAGTTTCTTCGCCGATTTAAGTGTTCTTCCAAGAAGCTTTATATTGTCTGGAAGTTCATTTCACTTTACAAACGTCTTTCATGTTCATACATTGACAAAACGTTCTCTGGTAAACAAAGGCTATTCTTTTCTGGCAAAAATGATTTATTACGGTATTCATTTTTGAAAGCAAGCAACTGCAGAGTGATTCCAAAGTCATAATACAGATCATCCATATACAACCGACTTGTGGTTTTGTTGCTGAGAGCTGAAGGGCTTGTAGTTGGATTGTCGGGCCAAATTAGTTTTTTGGAAACCTCTGGAAATTGGCGAATCTCTCACACGCAACAGAAACAACATCTCTAGACCGACGCGTGGCCAGTGGCGAATTTGGATACCAGACTCTCCACACAAACATGACGGAGCCTTCATGCACCAGTGGCTCGCCAATATTGCTGCCGCTTCTTCCTGTCTAATTCTTAGAGCTTGTCAAAGAACCCGCTGTGCGTCCTGAAAGTTACTAAAGGCTACTAAGTAAATGATTGTTTTTTCTTGTCCTGTCTCAGCTTGCTGTGTGTACAGAGGAATGTGTTAAAATGCTTTTGAGAAGGCACAGAGTGCACACGTGTCACGCGGTAACAGAGGGATTTGCAATTACCCTCTAGCCCCGTGTGTTGAACCCACACCATTTATAGCCTCGCGGTGACAAACAATCTTATTATGAGATTTAACTTCGCCCCAAGTGGACTTCTGGATCAGTGTGCTTTCGCAGACTTAGTCCTCCAGCGCGCGCAGCCTCAATAAAGTAGGAAAACCAACCCACAAACGATATATCAAATATAATCATTTATAATATAGACTATATATGGTTTAACGTTGTATCCGCGCTGTTACGACAGATAAAAGTGCGCCGTAGAGGCGTGATGGAAAACCTTGCCTCGTGCTCGGCTCGGAATACATAAAGGCGAGGACTGGCTGAGAGCGCTTTCAATAAGGGCTCTCCGCCTCGAATTAATCACTCACTGCTTAATGGATCTGCGAGGCTCGCGCTTGACGCAGTGAGGACCCGCAGCTCTTTGTATTCTGAGGCCGAGCGAGAAAGAGAGAGAGAGCGAGAGAAAGAGATAGAGAGAGGGAGTGAGAGAGAGGATTTGGAACCCACTGTCTTCTACGCCACCTTGAAAACGTCTTGGGGTACATGGTGACATAGGGGCCCGGTGGCACTCAGGGGGCTCCACTTCGCGAGGACGGTAAGTGTGAAATGTTGTGGAATGCAGCTGGGGAGTGTTAGGCTTGCTGCACACGTCGCAACGGAACGCGTGGTACTTGGCTTTCAGTAAGGTTGCGGGAGGAATGTGTGTGTCTGTGTGAAAGGGAGAGAGAGAGCGAAAGAGAGAACACAATTTCAAGCTTGCGTAAGTTATCCCGGTTCTGGAGGCTCTGGGGGTGGGCAGTGGTGAAACTGGTGCTTGGTTGTGTTGAGATTCAGAACATTTTTATGGCTGCTGTATTTTTTGTGTCGACACACGAGCGGACAAAACTAAGCAGGGCGTTGTGGGCGCGCTTTTAGTCCCAGATCGAGTAGCGTCGTACACTTTTACTCTAAAGCAATGCATGCATTCGCCCAAGCGCCACTTGTAGAAAAGCGCTGTGCTGTGGGTAGGGGTCGTCACAGCCTCGCTTCTCTCTAGACGCTTGATCAGTGAGGTGTGTGTGTGTGTGTGTGTGTGCGCGCGCGCGCGCGTGTGTGTGCGTGTGTTTAGGCGCTTTATTCACTTCATGCTCGGTTTTTTCTGTAAGAGCAGCGAGTGAAGCGAGAGACGGGTTTCAGCACCCCGGACAGCAGCCGGCTCCCAGTACTGCTAGAGTTCTCCTTCAGCACCACTAAACTGTAGATCGCCTCGCTTTTCCGACCTTTCTCCGGGATTTTCGGAGAGCTGCGTGAGTACTGCACGTCTCCTTTTTATGCATGGCGAATAATCATGTAGAGTGGAATCATGTGCTATAAGTGGTGCTCAAGTTCCCCAGTTAGCCTCCTCTCCTCACTCATGATCACCAGTTTTGGTGTGATTCGCTGCTAGGCGGGTCAGTACCTCTCGAAGTGGGAATCTCGTGTGTTTACATAGGTAAGAGAGGCACGTGCATCAGCAAAAAGCGTTCGGTATGACAGAACTACGTGCGATTTTGTCTTTTCTGTCTTCTGTATAGCCTGAATCTGAAGAGTTTGATGAGGCGCTGCGCATATGTAACTCAGAGCGTCACAATTCAGAGAATTCCATGTCAAACACGCAAAAATAACACTAAAATTTAAACCAGCACTGTGTGGCTAAACTGCGACTCGCTTTAGCTCTCAGAGTTTATCCAGCTGCGCGTCTTTATCAAATATTTTTAGATTTTTTAAAACCCAGTCTACCCTTACGTAAACTTTAGTATCAGGGAAATGAAATCAGACGCGGTGGACTAGCTACTACAATATAAGCCATATTAATGGGATTAGGGAAAGTGAACGTGGTCGGTAGGATGGTGAAAAAAGAGGAAAGGCCAAACTTTCTAATCTTGTCTCTCTATGACTTAGTGAAAGGTTCTCATAGAGAACATGCAGTCAAAAGTTGTGGTGCATGAGATTTTTCCTTATCCGAGGGTCAGAAAGACCCCTTGTGCCAAAAGGACTCTGCCTTTATTGGGTGATAGAGGAGGGACATAGAGTTCATAACGTTGTCATAGCACAGGATGCACACTTTTGTATTATTATCTGAATAATCTGGATTGATAGAACGATGGAATAAGCAGTAACAAAAACCACGCCCACCACACAGTCACGCACTCACACACACACACACACACACACACACACACACACACACACACACACACACACATATATATATGGGCAATATGGGTGCAGTGAAGGAGCATTTTGGAAACCTCAGTACTTATACATAATGCACTCTGGTAAACTAGTTAACTGTTGCAGTGTTGCTGATTAATTCTCTGATAATTTTGCTTTACATCCTTATGTAATAATCAATATGTGAGTGGAACCCTGATGTGTTGCAGATTGCTCACTTTATGAACTCTCAAAATAAACCTGTAATTTCTCCATTGTTCACAACTCTATATGATGAACTGCTCCTTGCCCGCTCACATTGGGATTTAGACAGTGGCCACTAGATACCTAAGCGTTGTCACACAGTCCATAAGGAGAGTTACGCTGTTTTTGAAACGCTACCATCATTTGTTAGCTGCTTGCGCAAAGCCAGCTGCCTTTTAGTGTGTGCCTCTTTCTGTCTCTTATCTTGATTATGCAGCTTGAAGATTGAGTCAGCTGTTTTGTATGCAAGTTGACTGAGCCCGGCTCTTTGTGGAGGAAAGTGCAATCGTGCTGCGTATACTGAGAGAGAGAGAGAGAGAGAGAGAGAGAGAGAAAGAGAGAGAAAGAAAGACAGAGTGAGAGAGAGAGAGAGAGAGAGTTCTAGTCTCACAAGATGGGTGAAAGGAGAATATATAAAAGTATTCTGATTTTCAGTGCTTGTTGGACAGAATAGATTGTAAATAAGCAGTAGAATGCTCATATCAACATTTACACCCTTTATAGAATATGAAAAAGACAAAAAACTGCCATTTTCAATGCCTTTTGTGTCTGCTTAATACATAAATCCTTCATACGTAAGTACAATCCATCAACACAGTAAGGTCAACTCTGAAGGCTCCAGCAGACTGCTTGGTTTAGATAGAGATGCCCACGTTGTTGAGTGCAAGACACCCAGATCATCCCATAACTGTGAGAGAAAGAAAAATATGGTAAACAGCAGATGTCTACTGTCCTTATAATTTTAACAAAGCATATTTCTTTACACATTTTTCTTGCCATTTTTAAAAGAACCATTGACTGAAAGGCAGAGGTGCCGGAAGCATTTGAAATGTTTGTGTGTGTGGGGGGGCACATCGGTCTATATCACATGGGGTGACGGGGGAGGAGGTGTATTGGTGTGAGTGTGCAAAGTCTCGGCCGTTGCCCATTGTGGTGGGGGGTTGGACGATGGCGTGGTCGTAGCTTTTGTCCAGGCAACATTTTTTTGGAAAAGTAGGAGGAATATGTCCCCTCCTGGTATAATGGTTCTGGCGTTCATGCTGAAAGGCTCTTTAGGGTGCCTTAAAGACTGTTGCACCAATGACTTCTTTTTGGTATCTTTATCTTTATAATTGTCCAAAATACAATGGACAATTATATATTTAACAAAGAGCCCTATACTCACCATGTTTTGCCTGAACAAAGCTATTGCACTGCATTTTGTTCATTGATAAATCAGCAGCCATGTGTTTCTACTCAGGTTATTTCCAATCAACATAATGTGCTATACATTTGGGCAAAAGGATAATTTAAAACAGCTATGTGTAAAATGAGGAGGCTACTCTAAATTAATTGAATTATCTAGGTATTACTGGGTTTCAATAGAGAAAGCCAGGGTCCAATGTATTGATGATATTCAATATTATGGCATGATTAGAGGCAGATGAAGATATAATAGCATTTTTTTTAGTGCAGACAAATACATGAATTGAGATTGGTGCGCCTGTCTGGTTGGTGGGTGTGGAAGGGGGATATAGGGGGGTGTTGGCTGTCCATAGTGCTGAAAAGCCTTGAAAATGCTATTGTGTTGAAGTGGCATATGGGCTTTGATTCATCTGGCTCCTTGGGGACAGAAAGCATGTGCTTTTGATAGATGTGTCTTGTTTACAGAGAACCGCAAGCGACTGATTTGCATTGTCTTAATGTCCTGATGATTGCAACATGCTGCCTTAATCACTGCATGAGTCCCATTTCAACTTACAAGGGTCTTTACTAAAACTGAGCTCAAAATACTTTGAAAATGGACCCTCAAGTCTAGGCTTTGATGTTTCCAAAGCACAGTTCTTTTTAGGGAATGTGCGCTGTCCAGAGAATATATGTCTATTCCTTAGATGGGGGCACCATTATAATTCATCCTACTGTGAATGCCATGCCTCAGGACTGTGTGTAAATGTGCAGATGAGCCATTGACAGTCACCAGAATGCGCTTGGAGAGAAAGGAGAAAATAAGGCTCTGGTGTGCATTTTGGTGCGCTCTGCATTTAAAAAGGTGTTGGCACTTCTAGATAAGGCTGAAATTACAAAGTTGATGTCCTTAAAGCCTCTGCCCTTCAGTTCTGTTTTATTTCAATTTAGCAAAGCAAAGATTCCACAATTGCTGAGATGGTATCTTGTCAAAAGCACACCGATTGCATTAGCAGCATTCCCCTTCAACCAACAGCTCATGTGATGCATTTAAGTGTGTGGATTGAGATTACCGTATTGTGGCCTGCCCCGGCCTGGCTGAAAAGTGTTTACCCCACTTAATTTGGAAACTTTGGTACGATATCTGATAACTCTGTCAATGCAAGGTCCAAGTCGAGGTTCTTTAAAAGTTGGCTTGAATGTACATTTCTAATTCAGATCTTTTATTGGGTATCAAGTGAAAGAATTAGTCACTCATCCATGATTACACTTTAGAATGACTGGAGATTGGCCAGCAGCTGCTGGCAGTTCTTTGATGAATAAAGACCCCATTAAACAGGTATCGCACACGTGACAGAGCTAATGTTAAACCCCTCCTTCCCCGCAGCCATCACCTGTGTAAAGTAATTAGGGGCTTGTTGACTGGGTTACAGAATAGCATGGCTTTGTACCTGCAGGCCTGAGGCCTGGCTTGATGAATACAGCGTGCATGAGAACCCATTAAAGTTGGTGACACATAACGGGTTTGTCAATGCTCACTTCAGAGCCTCTTTCATTGATTTGGTTTTTGAGTGAGTGCATGAGCAGAAGGGCCAACTCCCCCAAAGCAAAATGGCACTGTCTCTATCTCTTTCTCTCTTTCTCTCTCTCTCTCTCTCTCTCTCTCTCTCTCTCTCTCTCTCTCTCTCTCACTACTTTAGTTTTAAGTTTAGTGAAATGTGAAGTACTTTTTAAATGTCTTATGAACAGCTTTGACATTAAAGTTAAATGTTTTCTTGGAACCATTCAGGATCACACATTCATAAGAGTGTAGTGCAGTTTCAACATATTTTATTAATTTAAAGGATAAAATGTTCTGGACAACCATCATAATATCGAGGAAGATGTTAGAATGTGTTAAAAATGCAGATAAAGTGTAACTGCCTTTATTAATACCAGGTGCTTGGATTTGAGTTTCAATTATAAAAAAAAAACAGTAGCCTGCTTTTTCAAAATGAATGCGGCATTTTTTAAAGTCTAGATGACTAGCAGCTGCTTGTTTGAGTGCCCATAATAATAGGAGCAGGGATATGCTGGACTTTCTGGCACAATGCCTTTCTATAAAGGGAGTGATGTTTGGGAGGTAATGAGATTTGTGCTCTTTGCTCACATTAAAACTTGTTTTTAACAGTTGTGCCCATGATTAACATCTTCAAACTAAAATACTCAGCTGAGGCAGTGTTGAATATTTAATAAATAAATAAAATAGCATGCTGGGGAAAATAAAATAGATTGACTAAAGCCAGAGAGACCATTCCATGCTTTTATCTACTGCATTCTAAAAATATATCTGGTTTATCATATGCTATATTTTATTTGTTATCACTGATAGGACTGAACATCATGTTTTTTTATATTTATAATTTGAAAACAAAGACTGACCTTTGTGTTAAATTTTATGATGAATGGGCCACTAGAAATGTTTTAAACGTTTTATGAAATTTTTTCTTACTCTTAAAAATTGGTGTTTATAAAACTAATATAATGTCTTCACTCAGCAAATAAAGAAAATATGTATATTCAGTATAAAGCCATTGCCACAAGAAAGGTGATCACTTTCTTTTTTAGAATAACTTTTATTCTAAATTGTGTCACAATTCTTGACACCTCATTTAGTATTTTGTCCAACCCCCTTTAGCCAAGAGAACAGCACAGAATCTTCTTTTGTCTTCTTAAGCTTAACCCATTGTTTTAAATTTGGTTCAGGTCAGGGGGCTGTGGTTTTGTGTCAAAAGTTTGATTTTGTGTTCATTTAAGCATTTTAAATTGCAATTAAATGTGTCCTTTGGTTCACTATCCTGCTGGAAGTTCCAACTAAACATTTACATTGTGGGGCCCTCTGAGTACTTTGCACACTGAAGCTTTAGCTTCTTGGCAGAGGCAGCCAGAGCTTGATTGAAAATCTGCAGGCAGTTTCTGGAATCCATTATGCCATGTATGCACACAATACTGAGAGGGCCTTTGGAGGCGAAATAGCTGCACAGTATCACGGATCCATATGTAATGCTTGGTGTAGGGACTGTTATCTGATCTTTATTTCTATGGCAAACTCACCTTGAGTGTTTGAAGTTCAACTTTTGTTTTGTTCTACTACAGCATAATCTGACTACAGCACTCTGTCCCAGTTAAAGGAAAACTTTTTGTTTGTAGTAAAAATATAGGAAAGGCTTCATTCTTTCTTACTTTCTAAAGAGTTTGTTGGCATGTGATGTCTTTTGGTGGATTTGGAGACATGGTCACCCTGAAACTGTGGTCTTTGGAGATTCTTTTGCTTCTTTGACCATTGTATCCATTTCATTATTTGTGCAAGTTAACACGCAATGGAATGGTCTTACATCTTCCCCATGGTTGACTAATAAACTTGTCATTTGTTTACCCCACCAAAAGAGGAAATCAGGGATGCCAGCTTCAAAGTTTCTAAACACTTAAGCCGACATAAAATAGTTAAATATGCACTGGATACATCATTTACATTACCTTAATAAGAATTTCTTTCTTTACATCATTTTTACATCTATCTTTCTCATCTCAGCTTTTAAAATATTTTTATACATTATTTCTTCTTTGTATTTATTTCACATAATCAAACTAGTCCCCGTTTGTCCTAAACTTCTAGCTGTGAAACTCTCAATAAACTATATTCCCAGTCCTAGTGACATCACATTTTGACATCATCAAATCTGATACACTCACACACAAACACACACAAATTCACCCCCACCCCATACATACACACACACACACACACACACACACACACACACAAACACACACACACACAAACACAAA
>JBBPDB010000140.1:8571487-8591780 GCA_037974465.1 Brachypetersius altus
TAGCTGCCCCCTGCTTCACTTGGTGAATGGGTTAAATGCAGAGGTTGAATTTTGTGCTGTTCACACTGTGTGCTGTGTTCATGTATGACAAGTGGTCACTTTAAAGCGTGTTGCTATAAATGTCAGGCGTCTCAGTACTTTTGTCCATATAATGTATGTACACAGTTGAAAACAAAATGAGAAAAAGTGTGTGAAGGACAAAAAAGTTGGGAATAGCTCATGCTTACTCCTAATGAGAAAACAAGAAACAAAACTTCTTCAAAATACATGGATCGCTTTCTTGCCATTCCCTGCTAGAAGAGTGTCTGGTTTGTAAACTCAGCTTGAAAATTTAGACCACGCTGGCCGCTGGAGCCAATGTGCTGGGAGGCTGGGTAAGGAGAAACATGCTGAACTGAAGTGTGAGAAACAGGTGCAGTTTGATGGAGGCAGCCAAACAGCCATCTGCTGTAGAATGCTTCTAGCCCCTGGAAAGAAGCTGTCTCATACTTGCAGATCTGATTAATGTCTTTGTCTGCTCACCAAAAGATGGATCTGACAGATGCAAGTTAGGGAGATTCTGCAGCAATGACGCAAATCATACAGTTTCACAGGAAAAAAAATTGAGTCAAAGAAAAAGAAACATTTGCTGGGCTTTATGGTGCATACAGCAAACCTGAGGAACAGGAACAGGTCTTTGTCTTACACTCAAAAATGAGTTTTTTGGCCAGGATGTACGGTTCTAGTAAAAACAATACAACCATATATTATAGGAAGGTTCTTTAAACTTTCTCTAAACTTTTAAAGGTTTTCCACACTTTAATATTTTGGATACAAGAATCTTTAAGTAACAAAAAGTGGTTCTTTTATGTCTCCTTTTGACATTTTTTTTGTTCAGGAGGGTAGCTGTGCCTTCAATATTATCAATATTCTTCAGACAGCCAATTGCAGTACACTATGCAGAAGGGAACCCTTAGGGTGTTCTAAGCCTTCTAATGATTAAAAAAAGTAAAATCATGCTTGCAGTTGCTTATTAGAAAACTACAGAGTAAGCCCATTTTCTCTGTGGTATTCAGGCAGGTATATATAGATGAGCTCTCTCATTAGTTAGGACTCTAGGTGCTAGGTTTACTAGGTCAGATTAACCACAAACACAGTTAAAATGAGTGGTAACAATTTTGTAAAAAAAACCCTGATTTTAAATTTTAAACAGCCACAAACCTGGAAGTGTAATGCCATTAGTTCAGCCCTTATATCCTACTAAAATGTCTTTTTTTAAAAAACTAGTTCATTTTTTTAACTAAACTGAATATATATGTCTAATAGTTTTCTGCTACCGACAAATCACAACGGAGTCTGCTTCTGTGTTTTTTGTCTGCAGACATCTCAGCCAGGTAATCTTGTAATATAGCAAAAAACAGAATGCTCCCTCTTTTGATAGATTTATCTTGTCCACAACACCAGGTATAAAAAGAAATGTTTTGCTCCGACAGGACCACAGTGTAAAGATTAGGTCAGCTCACTGGCTCTCGCATTCAATTACTCTGACAAAAGACAGAAATGTCTCCTAAAACAAGGACATTAATAGCATCTGTCAAATCTTTCATGGCCCTTCGAGCTACCCCACACTTAATCACATTTTTTGTCAATATCACACAGATCATTATAAAAACTCATGGGATTATTTTTTTGAGATTCTCTTAGAACAGGTATGTGGTATCATGCAACAAAACAGTGATTTTTACATGATCAATTACATGAATTTCTTTATCCCTTAGAAATAAACACTGTTTTATGTAACTGTGCCTCTATGACTGATAAATGTCAGTGTTCTCTTTCGGCTGTCTTGTATTGCAGCTTAGTTTCCAGATATGGCAATGGCGAGTGAATGGGACATTTTGAAATAATAAAAAATGTTTAAATTTTGTGTCACGTTTTTCCTGATATGAGCCCTTTAAAAGTACCAGTTCTGTTTACCGATAATAACAGTAAATGAATTCAATTTTCTTAGCAGCTGGGAGTCAAACAGCAATGGCAAAAGAGGAGCGTGGATAATTGAGTGTTCTACTCTACTGGTGTAAGAACTTGTGCAAGCTGGGTTATTCCTCATAACAGAGAAATATTAAATCTGTTCCTGGGCCACAGTGGGGCACTTAAAATAGCAGGCAGCAGTTGTGCCTCGCAGGTTACGTCACTGATACCTGTTTCATGAGGAGAGCTTTTAGGGTTAACTGCAACATCTGCTGAGACCACAGGGGTCCAGCATCTGTCAGCCGTTTGATGTTCTTACATACAGCACGTATAGAAGAGTGGCTCTTTTGGTTGTGACTGAAGGTAGAAGTGGCAATACTATACTGAAAATGATCTAAAATCATGTTTGCAGTTTTTTGACAGCACTACTGAAGAGCTATTTAAACTACTAAAACATCACCACCCTTAATATTGTCTAAACAATAGAAAAGACATATGTAATGCAATCCCTTTGCCCAGAACCATTTTTTTCTTCTCCTATAAAGTTATTATTTTGAGATGCAAGGCTGTATTATGACACTATGACATTAAGACCAAATCATAATGAATGGCACTCAAAATCATTATTTTTCATGCATTGAGTAAATGGATGGACAGTATCAAGAGAACATGGCTCCTATGGACGTTATCTTTGTTCCGGGCTGCTAATGTGCAACATTGATTCCTGTTTCCGGGGTACCATTAAGAACCCAAAGCGTTCTTAAAGTTCAGCAGATAATTAAGCAAAATGTCTTTTAAATTCTATTGACTACAGATTGCCCCAGCTGCCAAGATGGGGTTTAATGCATCTTAAGATTTTAAAGGCCTCTAAGCATTTCTGTCACGATGGGGCATAAATTTTCATTTTGGCAGGAAGAGGCATTGTACTTACCTAAGTGAATGCATCAGACCATAATTAAAGACTTGGGATTGTTTTAAATAATTCATCTAGTGTCTGTATAAGTCCTATGATAAAAAGCATTAAATGTATTAGCAGTCCAGGGGAAATCAACTGATACTCAGTGGTAGAATGCAGAGACAGCAGTGTTACCATAGAAACTGCCTCCAAACTTGAAAAAAATGTACTAGCATCTATTTATCAAAAATGTGCCAATATTCACACAGTTTGTTGGCCACTGTGTATGCTAGCAGCCTAATTAGAAGACTTCCAAGCATGCATATTGGGTTGTTTCTTCCATTACAGCATGGATGAAACTTATCAGCATAGCATTTGTACAACTTTCAGACAACAGTGTGTTCTGTGCCCTACCTGGTACTTATATGTAGCCTATGCACATAAATCTTCATTGAAAAACAGAAGCACTTTTACGTTAGTACAAAAATTGTATTGCAGTCCCATTTGCAAAGAAATGAAAAAGAATACATTAGGAAGAAGGCTGTAACAAGCATATATGGCCCACATACTCCCATGGCATCTATTGTGTGTATAATTATAAAAGCACACAAGGCTCATGAGGGTTAAAGAGAAGAAAGCCAAGAAGGATGAAAAAATCTTGAAGTAAGGAAGGAAAAACAAGGATCAAATAACTGGTGCTGATTTAAAGTGTTCATTTGAGACTGCAAATTGAAAATGCTACATTTGCTGTGTGAATGGCTTGTGATTGCCTGAGTGAAAAAAAGAGCCTAGAAATAGCAGATAGCCTGCATTTTTTTATAAGACACTTTTTGCAGCTGACCAGAAAAAAAGGCAAAATAGAACTCCCTATGAATGTGGAGAAAATGTAACATGCATTCTATGTATTCCTGTGTACTGATGGATAAAATATTGTTTTCACGTCTCCTGTTGCTCTGTCAAAACCCAGCTGTGCCAGTTGCTGGATTGGGGCTTTGAAGTTTGGATAACTGGACAAATATAGAACAGAAATTAATGCACTGATTCACGGACGTTATAGAAGCACTGGCCTGTGTCGTCATCTAGATTGACTTCAATTTCTTGTAAGAAATTGGAAGATAACGTATAAAGCGGAATTATTTTCATTCCTTTTAGTGTGTTTTGTACAAATATATATTTTTAGGAAAGAGTTTGGATATGGTCACAGTCATGTAGAGCAGTGCCTAGTCATTTCCAGGGAATGGGCTGCTCCTTTCATGATCGATTGCAGTGTAATGAAGGTGGACATGGCGTTGGGGCTTGCAGGGGCAACAACTTCACAGCACTGCACTGACTGAATTAAATCAATTTAACTCACTATATTTGTGTGCCCTTAGCAATAGGCCCATCTTGCTCTGTGCCAAGTTTGGAGATAGCTTTTCACGGAGCGCATCACAATACAGATTACATTCCAGCTCTCCTTCACTCGCTTTCCCTTCTCTGCTGCTTTTTATTCTCAAAAAAGCAGGTACATTTTGGATCTTTATCTGTGCCAAGTGTAATTGCACAAAAGACTGAAATCCAGTGAAAAAAAAACACTTTATGGTTTCTGGAGAAACTGAAGTGTGTGGGTGTCTCCTAGCAGCCTTGCTCATGTGGGATGGGAAGTGCTCTTGGTACCAGATGCATTCATGGGTTTCTAGTGACAAGAATTTTTTTACTTTGGACCTTTCTAGGTGTGATATCCTTGTTCCATGATACTTTACTAAGTAACACATTAAAGAGAATGGGGAACCATTAAGAAATGGTACACATCTCTCTTTTTCTGACCGCACCCTTTCCCTCAGGAAGGAGGGCTAATTCCATGGTAGCTGCTATATGAATAAGACAATATAGCTCAGCTGGAATTCAAGGCTGGATGGAAAGTGATTTGCAGGCTGATGTATTTTAATGATTAGTAGGCAGACCTGACAGCTGGTAGGAACAGAGGTGCTTCCCCAGCTGAGGCACATCAGCCTCGTCTCTCCACCTGTTGTCTCTCCCTCTGCTGCTCGTTACACAGGGCTGCCTTTCAGGGTCAATCAGAGCGGCCTGCTGATCACCCACTGCGAGACCACAGAGCATGAGAGAAGAGAAAGACTGAAAGGGTAAAAAGACAGAGAGCGAGATAAAGAGAACAAGAGTAAGCCGGGGAAAGCGCTTGCTTCGCTCACTGTAGGGTGGCAGATTGCAAAAGCTCTAACATGTTATCCAGCAGACAAATATGGATATCCATGTAAACCCTGTGTGTCAATTACAGCATCTCACCTTAATGCTGGACCACCCAAGCCTGAGAGCACTTGTCTCTTAGAGATTATTTTCACTCCTCTCCTGTCTGTGGGGAAAAGCCGGCTGTTTGATCAGACTCGTCTCCGGCTGCTCACCTTCACGGCTTTACTGTACTCCACCAAAGCTTCTGTAGGGTTTAACCCGTCATCCAGTGGACTTAAACATGAGGGGAGAGGGCCACTCTAATGATGTGGGGCTTCATGAGGTTGTAGGCTGAAGTGAAAGTGACAGCCTAGTCCTGGCAGAGCTTGTGCCATTAATTTGTCGGGAGCTCGCCATCTTTTCCAGAGAAGCGTTTTATGTTTTTCTGTCATTTAAAATAAATCAAAAGACTTCAGGATGCTGTCACTCTCTGGCCCTCTCTGTAGCTCACTTGACAGGTTCTCACATCTGAGGGATGCTCAAATATCAGGGCAGGATTGGTCGCACTCGTTGCTATGTTGATGGTCCACTGTAGATGCTTTGCAGAGTCTATTCAACTGAACATCTATTAAATTCACCTCAGCTCATCCCCAACCCTAATTGGAACGGTCAAGTGAAATCCTGCTGGGCCGTTAGCATTTAGCATGGTACTGTGACCTAACAAAATAACATAATATTAATAAAAAATGTCACGTTGTGGCCAGACCTCCTTTTCTCTCATACATACAATTCGAGTGGTAGTCCCAGTTTGCCAGTTAATGATAGAGTGGATTATTGATGTTAATGGCTGAACAATGCTTTCAATTTCATACTCTTGTGAATAACTGCTGGATAACTCACTATAACAAATGAATAAAATTAGTCAGAGAATAAGAACACCAGATCAAATAATAATTAGCTGACACTCATTTGAGCATAGTGATTAACCAGGGGTTTTTTTTCTGCAGTGTTAGCTCTTAGCATGCATACACACTTGTGACATAGGACTACTCAAAAACATCATGTAATTCCTGGAGTCTCACTTCAGCTCTGAGCTAACTGTAAATCTAACTGAATTTTCACAACATAGTTTGTTAAAGAATCTGAGCATTTGTAGATAAGGGGACCATTAAAGCGAATGTTTTCTGAGCATAAATACTTTAGGTAGCAATCAGTTAATAGCATGGTAGCTGATTGTTCTAGAGGTCCTAGGTAATGCATCCCTGGACTACATGATCAATAAGGTTGCAGGTGTAAAATTAAATCAGCCTCAAGTGGGTGATTGGCAGTGATTTCACAAAAGCTACTGCAGCTATTGCATGAGCTTCATCACTTTGTCTAATAGACCCCTGGGTATTCGAGGAATTACTGAAAGAAATAGCCCTAAAGACACAGAGGTATTTATTGATTTCTGAGGTTTTCAAAATATATCCTAGGAGGTGAAGAGGCCAGAGAAACATGAATGACAGAAAATGGCTTGCTTCCTGTTCTCACTATCTCTGAGTGTGCTTACTAGCCCTCAGATGGCTGGGTTGGAGCACCCGGTGATATGAATGACTCTCCCGCAAATGGAGCCTTTAATCAAATGCTTTTTTGAACATGTTTCCTGTTTGATATTTGAAGAATCACTGAGAATGTTTGATCTGTTCCAAGGCCTCTGTGCTGGGTTTAAAGAGTACGGAAAGTAATGTAAAGCATATTGTAGCACTTATACATCCATAGAGCCAAGTGCCAAAAATAGGTGTTTGGGATTTGGTCCTGCATTCTGTAGTCCAAAGTCATCTTCCATTGAATTTTGGATCAAGGATTAAGTGTTAAAGTATTCAGCTCATTTTGTCCTGACTCACATGCCCAGAAGACTCATTTCGCTTGATTTTCATCTTTGTAAAACATTCCCCTTTTAGAAAATGTTCTAGTCAAGGATGGTAACCAAGTTCTAGACATAAAATATTTCTAAACACTCTAAATGAGTTGTATTTATAAAATCTGATTTTATAAATACAACACAGTTTAACAGATTAGTTAGTGACTTTGCATTAATCAATCAACTCGTTATAAGAATGACTTTTCTTGCTTGACTTTTGCTGTGAGAGTAAAGTGCAGTGGATAAATACAGTGGAGAATGTGGGTCTTTAAAACAGCGGCGTGAAAAGATGCGGCTGGACACATTAATCACACCATAAAAAGGCAGAAAATCCAATTAATTCTCTTTGATATTCCAATAAGATCTGGGACTGATTAAAAACTCTAATCCCTTCTGACCACCATATAAATCTGCATTACCCGAATTCTCAACAGCAGGACCTGACATAACCATGTAAGAGAGGGAGACTTATTTGTGAGCGCCTCCTTATTTTACTGAGTTTAGCCTAAATAAGTGTATCCTTTGCTGTCTTGTTGGATTTTCATGGTTAAGTTCTCAGTTCTGATGGTTAATGTGCTTTTAATTAGAGAAGTTTGGTCTTTCTACTCTCATTCCTCACTGCATCTTGAGCATATGCTGAATACCCATCTCCACAAAAATGCAGCGTCTTTCCACAAAGATGCTGCATTTTTGTTTTGTTACAAACAGACAGAAACTAAAATTCTTTAATCAAATCTCGGTTTCTTTACTGTACAGTCAACCTTTCGGACATATGAGATTTTGTGACAACAACAGCAAAGTTTTATTGAGGCATACATGTCCTCATAGCCAGTCAAGAAAGGAGTATGCATCCTCTGTCTGGGATGGTAAAGGCATGAACCGTTTCGTCAGCAGAGCACACTCTTGGTTAAATATGTAAGAAGCTCTGCTCCGAGAAATTCCCCAGAGTACGCAGACCTCTGATTCCTTATGCAGCCCCCTTCTTTCATTCATCACCGCCCCCCCACCTCATTTTCTCTCTCTCTCTCATTTCCTCTCTCCCCTGGGTGATGCAGTCAGCTCAGAACACACCCAGCTTAGTGCCGGTTTTGTCTCATCATGGGTCATGCCACCTGTGTTTACAGGAAACCGATGGACACAAATTAGAAGCCATGTAATGTGACACATGAAAGTTTTATCACACCTCTTGCAGTGTGAAGCGCTCAAACTCTCTCTCTCTCTTTCTCTCTCTCTCTCTCTCTCTCTTACACACACACACAGACACACACACGCTCTCTCTCTCTGTCTCTCTGTATCCCATCAGACTGTCATCATTTCAGCGTTATAATAATAAATTCATCTAAAGAAGATTATTCTTTCTGTTATCATGCTGACACTTGTTTCTCTTTCAATCAGTAATATTCCTAAGGAAAGCTAAGAAGAAATTGTATTTCTCTTGCTCTGGATATAGATTCCGTGATTTAGCCAGAAAGGCTTATAAAACTATGCCTTGTCAATCACAACCCGTGGCACTTTTACAAAGCACATCAAAGTGGTGGAGTTTCGCAATACGGAATACGGAAATGATGATCAATATGGTAAAGCTTTTGAAAGAAACATTCGAAACAAGTATTGTTTCGAACATAAAACCATGGCATTGATGGGGGGATAAACAGCTTTAATGTTATGCAGAAGATGATGCCAAAGATAAACAGCTTCAGAAAAGATATGGCAGACTCATCAACCTGTTACTGCGCTATTTGTTGTTGAGATGCTATTGTGGTCGCACTACACAGCCCACGGTCTGTGTTTGTGTGTGTGTGTGGAGATCATGTCTTGGCAGCAGTTCTGCCTGTGTTGAAGAGCTCTGGCCATGGTCCCTCATGCTGCGGCGCTTGTGTCTGAACTGGGCTGCATCTGCTTCTCTATGTGTTTTTCTCCCATCCTTTGTTCCCTTCAGGTTAAGAGCAGGATCAGAGCATTATTTTCTTTTCTCTTGTTGATTGGTCACAGGTAACCTTAACTTCTGTCCAGCATGCGCATTGAAACGCTACATACTTTGCTTCATAGAACAGGCTAGTTCCTTTTATTTAGTTCCCCCGATGTAGACCATGAAAGGAAACCACACGTGAGATCTGTATGAAAGCAATCTGTTTGGACACAGTGGCTGGGGGGCAGGTTGTCTCCTCACTGAAGTGAAATTTGAAAGAACAGAAATATGAAGAGGACCAGGTTTCATAGCTACAAATACTGCATACTATTCTATGTTTGTGTGTGTGTGCGTGTGTTTGTGTGGCTGGGGGTGGAGACCTGTTTTTTTTATGCGCGTGGAAAACAATGCCATTGTGACCCCTGATTAGCAGCCGCCATGAGAATTAGTTTTGCCAAAGGGGCTGCAGACCAGCGGGGTTGTACTCTCCTGCGGGCCATGCCGACAGACATCAATATGGTGCCATTACTCATATCATGTAGCTTTATTGAGTTTTGAGAGAATCGCGAGCTGTGGCATGAATTTTTTAAATGGAACTCAGATTTAGACAGTGCTATTTTGTTGAATTTGTAGACACATTTATTTACCTATTTTTGCCAAGAAGATTTAAACTTAGCAGAAAGCTTTTTGAAATCTGTTTAACAATTTATAATACTGAATTGCCTTAGAGTGGGTGCTCCCCAGCTATGCTCGCTATGTGCGTGTTTATGGCATTTTCTGACCTGCCTCCGCTTCTCTTTGACTAAGAAAGCTTGAACACCTTTGCGTAAGGGAAGAGGTTGTGAGGATTATGTTTTTATTATTTTACCTATTTTGTTACTGGGGAAGATTTTGGTATGCACATTGAGATGGCTGACCAAGACACTGAGAGGGTGAGAGTGGAATTACATAACAGGGTGTCGCAGGGGAGAGTGGAGGGAATCCAGCAGTAGGCGTGAAAGCCTGGGCCAGACGGGGGCCTAGTGTTTCGTGGAACGCCCGGCATGCTCTACCTCTACCATCAGCCAGCCACTCGCCTCACTGCTGATGGCCCTAATTGTACACGGGTGACTCAGCCAATAACATTACAGGCTGCCGACTCCCAATACCCAGAGCCAAAAACAGTCTTATTTCACAGAAGGAACTTGGTTATGATCTTTCTTTGAACCTTCTGTATTCTCATGAGTCATTCATAGACCTCTCCCTGACATGCTGAGGTAATGCACTGGATGTTGCTTGGGGATTCTTTGGCAGTGATTGCTGGCTGGGGTGGATTGATTTAAGTGTAAATAGAGGCATTTAAACAGGGTTCGGCTCATCACTACATATTAGTAGCAATCTCGGTATTGGCTCTTGTGGGTCATTATCCGTTACATAATACCTGTTGTTATTGTCTGCTCCTAGTGCCTTTGATTAAATTGCTGCAGGCGTAGTTTAACAGAATGAGTGTGTGTGTGTGTGTGTGTGTGTTTCAATGTTTGTGTGTGTGTGTATGTGTGTGTGTTTGTGTGTATGTATGTGCTTGTGTCATGGACTCCATGATGAAGTTCTGGGCTGTAGGCGGTAAGCTCTCTCCAGTTCTTGCCTGAATTACCTGTCCACATTGATTAGATAGTCTGTCTGAATGGGATCTCAGATTTTCTTTCTTACAGAATTAAGATAAGCTCTCATCCAGTTGTGTTCTACCTCCCTGTTGACCTTCCTGGTGTATGTGTAATGAATGAAATGGGGCTTGTGGCAGGGGCATTTCCTGACCAATGTCACCCTCGAACCAACTGCTGTGCCCTTCCTAAACCTAACCCTACTTCTTCATTCCTCAACTTACTTTCATTTCACTTTGCTGCCCCCCGTTCTCTCCTCTTGCAGCCCTCTACTTAAAAGAATTCAGCTAAAAATGCGTCCACTTTTTCCTCTTTGTATTTCTTTGAGAAAAAAAGCGTCTCTCTAATTGACTAAGGAAATTGGTCAGTGAAAAAAAAAAGGTCAGACAGAACTGAAAATGGTCAATTAGCATTTAAGTGCATGATCTAATTTGCCACTAAGTCAAAAGAAGTAATCCAGCTTTACAGTTTGTTCAGATTCTAGGCCTAAGTACCAGCATTAAATGCATTGTTACAGACTGACACTTCCTCTGCCCATTATGTATGTTTTTCTGTAGCTTCCTTAATCAGGGTAATCCATATTTGAACGGGCTCCTATTGGAGTGCCACATTTGCATTGTGATACAAAGCGAGCTCGCTTCAGCCGAGATGGAGAGTCTGCACATATGAGCGCGGCCACTCAGCGCAGGCTGCAGGAAGCACCATGCCATTTTAATTCGCAGCCAGGCAGGAGACGGGCAGACAGAAGTGCTATTGTCCTTCCCCTTCCTCTCTCCCCCTGCTAATCAGCGGCCTGCAGTGGTCACTCACGCCGCCATTATTCGCTGCCTGGCAGAGACTTGTTCCCAGGGGCTCAGACTGCCTTTATCGGGCCGCTTTCAAGAGCGCCGCACTGTAGAAATTAAAGTGGCCTCATCGAGTGATTTCGTTACCTCTCTTATCGTTTCCTAATCCCAGCGTAATCCTGCCGTCGGCACCGTGGCCAATCCCATAGGCTCAGAAATTCTCGGATGGACTGTGCCAGCCTAGACTGCACTGTCCGACACCCAGCCATCCCTCTCCGCACTCACCCCTTACACACACACTTTATATTGCCCCAGGCCACACATCTCACTTTTGAGGGCACATAGGTTCTCTAGTTCCTGTGAGGGCCAGTCAATGAGTCTCAGCTCTGTGAGAAAGCAACCCAGAGAAAAAATACACATGAGTTTCCCGAGAAAAGCATCATCTTAATTGGAATCATTTGGCGACGACGACCTTCATTAGCATCATTTGTGTACTGTGATGCAGACTCATTCTTTCATTGGCCTTTCATTGTCTCCATTGCTTTCATTGGCGAAAGTGTTTGGCGAATGAATTCCAGCAGTTGCCTGGTCAATAGAGGCAATAAAGAACCGTCCTCAGAATACAAATTAAATTAATGGATGAAATATTTTTCAAATACCCGAAAACACATTTTATTTACTTGTGAACACAAAATAACAAGTTCCAATATGAAACAGCGCTGTTTAAAATTCAATATAGCCCTCTATTCAATCTATTCAATCTATTTAGCATTCCCTTTCAAAATATATTGTTCTGCACATTCAATGACAGAGCACAGGTCTGTAGTTAATGTAAATTGCTCTTGCTCTGCAGAGTAAACTGCATTGCCTGCTGGAAAACAAACGGATTTAGATCCTTATATCTTATTTCTTATAGTTTTTGTTGCTGTAAATGATTTTTTGCTGGTTGAGTTACAGAGGGTCCTCGAGTTATGACATAGATCCGTTTCTTCAAGAGTGATGTAATCTGAGTTTTGATGTTAAGTAAATAAAAAGGAAAACTCTCTCACTCATACCCTGCTTTACTGCATATTCTACCAGCACACACAACCAAAGTAGTTAACATAGTTCACCCACATAGAGTGGGAGTGGGAGTGGCAGTGAGCTTCATAAACTCGAAACTTTGTATGTCGAGAGTGTTGTAACCCGAGGACTTTTGCCTTGCTACGATTAAGCTGGGTATCTTGCTATACCAGATGGCTAAAGTGAAAGGAAATTTTCATTATTCAGTGAAACAGAGTGAATTGCTTGTTTTTGAATATTAATATTGAATATTAATGTCACATGTGGTATTCCTTAGTATCATGTAATAGACTTCTACATGCCAGCAATTCAGTGTTTTCAGCAAAGCAAAAATATACTTGCAGTGCATTTTTCAGTTATAATAATTTACCTCACTCCTCAGTTTTGAGTCACCAGCTGCCCCTGAATTGCAAGCACATGTCCAATTGCAGGTGTGTACATGAACACGATGGCAGGTGCCAGACACCTTCCCTGGCTCTTTTGTAGACTCCTGTGTGCCTGCATGTCCCTTTATCTCGTCTTTGCATGTGCATACATTTAGGTCAGGAGGAGGTTCAAAACATATGGCTCTTTTCATGTTTGCCTGCTTCTAATCCCCATAATCCATTATTTGTCATGCTCAGAGTGCAGTGTAAGTATTTGAAGTTTAGAAGGAAAAGAGGATCAGGGCAGGACTGAGAACAGGACTAGGGCCCTCTACAGCTGACATTATTGGATCGGAGGGGTTGAGAGTATTGCTGTGGGGCTTCTATTGATCGACCATTCTGTCCATGCCTGGCATGTGTTCAGCCAGACCTGACGCTTCATCAGATATGGCTGTCTACGTCAGGCTTTGAGTCTGATATTATGAGATGGTCAGGTGCATTAGCCCAGTTTTAATGCTAAATGTCACTACTTAGCTGCCTTTGATGAAGGGGGGTTGAGGCATTAGATTGTAAAGTATCTTTCAGAGGTGAACAGGCAGGAAATTAGTCAAGTTCCTGCATCAAACCTTTTAAATTAGATATTGATTTCGGCATTTAAAATACATAGCAAGAAAGGCTCTGTGTATGCTATAAATAATTATCCAAGGGCATGTCCTGGCCCTGCTTCAGGTTTGATAGATTTACATGCAGAGAGGAGAAACGACTGAATATAAGAGTCTGGGTATGTAGAGTTCCAAATGTCCGAAGGCTGTGTGTTGTCTGGCACGCACTGACTCCTGTCCCCTCTGGCGGTGTCAGCAGCAGTTGGTTGAAGTGTCTGAGGTACAGTTGTCACAACAGAAAATTCAGCCTAGAGTACCTGTTCCAGGACAGTGGTTTCAAACCAAACAGAACAAATAACACCATAACTCAGTGGCCTCCCAGCCTGCACACCTTTAATTCAGCTGCAAGAAGACAGACTCCCTTAATTTTAGGACTTGACACAAGCTTTCTCTCATCACGAGAGTTTCAGTCAATCATAATCTGATGGACATTGCAACCCTGGGTGCTCTGGTTCTCCCTTTCTCTCGAAGTCCACTGCACTGACACGTGTCAGGGAGCACTAATGAGCACTTTAATGTACAAGGCTAATTTGTTGTCTTACATTTCGACTGCTTAATGGATTCAAGAGACAAGTCTCCTGGAGCCTACTTGCCAAACACAGTCATGCTTAAGCCTCCTTCTCTCCAGCAACTCAGGAAACACAGGGCCACTTTGTCTTACCCTTTTCTACACTCAACCTACAGCATGTAGATGTATGCTGAACATCTGTTCACAGAAATGTCTGTCAATACTCAATAGGATCGATGGAGGCGTGCCAGAAGTGTGCTAAATGGAAGCGGGAGTCGTTGACTTTGTGGAGTTTCTGTGACTTTGTTTCTGTGCGAAAAGGAAAAGGCTGAGGCGGCAAATTCTTACTTCATTCAAAGTGTGATGTCGCCCCAGGACTTATCAGTTGAAAAGAGAGATGTCCTTTGTTGTTCCTGAAAGACTCCCCTGCGCTACAGCATCACTCACAAACAGGAGAGGAAACTGTACTAAAGGCTAGTTGTTTCTCCTCGAAGGAGGCCAACACGAGAGTGGAAATTACAAGTATTAACCTGCACAGCAGGTAACAGGCATCAACTTATTCTTATTTTTTCTTCAAGAAAATGGGTTTTGTACACAGTTTGTAATATGTTTTAAATAACAGCATAGCGAGGGCAAGTTATGTTTGAGAGGAGATTTGGAGGTCCTGCTATATGGTGACTGTATATATGATATGGCCAGTGTGCTGAAATTACTGTAATGATAGAAATGATCTATGTGAAATAGGCATAATCTTCTTTGTTTGGACCCAACCAATTCAACTGGTCAAAGGCTTGGCAGTTATTTGATGTGTGACAAGTTAAACAGAGTGTGTCAAAACAACTTTGAAGAGCTGCAACTATCCAAAGCTTAAATGGCTCATCCATGCTCAGTTCACTAAATGCTGGTGTCAGTCTAAGCTGGTAAGATATGGAAAAAGGGCAAAGTGGGGGGAAACATCAGTTCTTGCATGCCAAAAGGTCAGAAGAAGTCATTAGAGAAACATCTGATTCCAGACAACCAAATAGAGAAATATCTTCAAAGGGATAATTCATGCTTCATTAGTAGGGTGGGTAAATTTCAGGCTTACTTACTGATTGCAGGCATGGGGAAAATAATTAAATAAAAGATACTAAACCAGCATTCATTAGGCAAGCCAGCCATTTGTGTGTGTATGTGAGAGAGAAAGAGAGAGAGAGAGAGGGAAAGAGAGAGAGTGAGAGAGAGCATCCTGCTGGCTCCTGTAGGAATAGCACGCTTGTGGATTCATTGTTCTAATGAAGTTGGCACAGGCCATTTGGTGTCAGTCTAGTGACAAATCACTGTCAAGCTTCCACTAAGTGAAGCATTTTCATGGCAAACAGTAAAAAGCAAAGCACATTCATTACTGAGCAGATCTACTAGACATGTGTGCGCCTTTCTGTTTGCTCTAAAAGAGGAGGGCAAGAGTCCAGTACTGTGAAAATCCATCCCAGCTTCCATGTGCAAAAGTGGAAAGACTCATGATGGCATTTTCTACTGTATCCAAGCCCAAGACACATAATCATTTCAGTGAACACTGCTGCAGAGATTAAAGACAGGGCACAATCATTTGTATCAAAATATAACCTGGTGGCATTTGAAGGGGATAAATGGTTGCTATTACTATCATTTGATTGAAAGGAAATACATTCTAACAGTATTGTATTACACCAATAGTCCTTACATGGCTGGTAGCTGAGCAGATATTATAGAATTATTTAAAACCATGGCCTGTCATATTTATTCACTGTCAAAAGCTGCTACCTCTTATCCTAATCGTTGACCTGTCCCAGCAAATGAGCAGACGAGGCCTTCTTTGTTTCACCTTTGTCTGCATTATGTTTTTGCTTTTAAGGTTTTGCTCCTGTATTATGCATGTAGGTTCTGCAAGATGGTTTTCCAGCTCAATATAATTTCACGAGGATTGGTTCCCCGTCGCTCCTCCACATTCGGGAGCATTCGAACGAACATCTCTGACTTCGTTTACTGATGCCATTTGGACAGCTCTCTTTTCAAAAAGGAGAAATCAATAGGAGGATTAAATCTTGAACCATGGTGAGGGAGTGGAGAAGAACAAGAGAGATAGACTGCCTCCTCTTCCAGCCTATGTCTCGAGAAACCTGGCAAGTCTCTCAAGCCTTATCTAAATCCATGTTGCAGCAGATGTGTCCTCTTCAACACGTTTCTCGTCGCTGCTCCTGCTGGCAATGCTTGGCCACAGGTCTGAAATGAGTCCAACAGCATGGAAATGTTATGGAGTGGCGAAGCAATGGGAAATCTCTCAGCCGAGATGGAGGTGTGATGTTAGCGCTGCAGCTTTAGCGCTCTGAAAGCAGGGCGAAAGCGGAAGCACCGAATCACGCGCAGGTGAACACAATCTCTGCTACGACTTTCAAAGGTTCTATGAATAATGCAATTGTTGAAAAGGCAAACATTTGGGCTACCCAAGAGCAAAGACAAATACCTTTCAAGTTCCATTTCATATTACTTACTTTGTTCAATTATTCATTGTCTGAAGAGCAGCTTTCATGACAATAGTGGCAACTGTTAGGCTGCATTTCTGCATTTACCTCGAAGATAGCAATCTGAAAAAAAAAAAGCCTGTTTTCAATAGATTGTGGCAATTTATCTCCGGCTAACTAGACGTGGACCCTCCAGCTAAAATTACAAGTTAAGTAGCAAGTCTGCATTTCACATGATTATATGCTATCCAGTAACACGTCAAGGGAGTGTGATACAGGAAGGTACAAAATGGAATGATGTGTGTACATATATATGAGAGAGAGTGAGAGCAAGTGAGAAGATGAGACGGAGAGTGAAAGAGGGAATGTGTGAGAGAGATGTGTAGAAACACCTCATCTCTTTATGCCGGCGTAACTGCCAATGGATGACAAATGGCAGTGAGGAGATAAGAATGGTTAATGAGATGTAAATGGGCAAATGCCTTTTTGATAAGCAGGAGGTGGGGAGGAGGGGTCTCTGGAAGAGTATTGCACATATGTCTTTGTATAACACACAACTCCAGCAACCATCCAGCTTTAGAGCGGAGTACAATTACTGAGAAATGTGCTTCACATAATGTAGTGTATCTTCACAATACAATAGAAAAGGGCTCACAACTCACCCTTTAGACTCAATCCTAGTTTAACTCATTTGATCTCCCCTACCAATGAGATCAGGAACATGTAGAGGTGGAGGTAGGTGTTAAGCTAGGATGTGAACTGTGCTTTTGTTTGTAGAAGGGTAGACCACCAAGATCAAGGCATGGTAGAACTACATCTCATTTCCTAAAGAATCTTTTGGTGGAATCTTTAAAGAACCATTTTGTGTGTAAAAATAACATATCAGAGTTTATTATGTAATGTAAAGGTTCAATACCGATTTGATGTCATACTCTTAAAAACAAAGGTTCATATGTGGTTCTTGGTGTAGTCTATAGTTTAACTGGTATTGAAGCTAAACTATTAAACACTTCACACTTCTCATTTTCAAATGGAACCTTCCATTGAAAGGTTATTCTATGACATTGTTGCAAAGAACACTTTATTGCACATCTGTTATTAAGGGTATAGGACTGTAGTGTGTTGAGCGTACGCTGTAATTATCAGATCTGTGACTTTGGCTAACAGACATGCAGATGGAGAAGTAATTTTTCACGTAGCAGCTCTCATCTGATTCGAAGTGGTATTTGTTTAATGTCCATTCATTCAGAGAAAGCCTTTCTTGTGCAACGGATGACAAAAAGATGCTGCTATCAGTAGCAGGCCCAAAATGATTCAGCAATATGTGTACTCATGTAATAAATGGATCTGGGTTCCTCCATCTTAGGTATATCCAGATTTTTAACCCAAGGCTTTAAAGACTGCTAGCAATGAGACAAGCTCATCAATTTCTGGCAGGCCATTGATTTGTGCTGCATTGCACTAAGGCAGTGGAGCACCAGTTCTGATTGACACGGCAGGAGTCTCTGTCTGGGCACCGCCTCCACCAGCCTAGGCTAATGAGGAGGGCCCAGTGCATACGCACGCAAACAATCTAACATGAGGAGAGAGACGGAGCAGGGGGGTCGGGAACTGTGCTGTCAACAAGCAAACAAAGAATTGTGTGATTTGTAGGGTGACACGCCATGCTGCTTTGTGGCATCCTTGAAACAAGTGTGGTAGATTCACATCAATACCGAGGCTGCTGTCTCTAGCATCATTTTGTGCTTCATTCCCGAGAGAGCACTTTCTTTTTTGCAAAAAAAAGGAGCTTACTATTCCTATCACCTAACTGTTTAAATGTTCCTTTCGCCTTGTGTACTTGCTCACATGACAACTTTTTTTCTGCTAAGATTGCACAGTAGTCATTTTCATTGCACAAGAAATGTGCTCAAGTTTTTCCCTTTGGAAAATGTAATTGATCTAGCTTAATGGTGTCAGGTTATTACTGAAATGTGTTGCCTCAAAGGGTACACTTTCGTATCATTCCAGTAAGCCTTGATTCGTATTCAGCAAGACTCTGGCTTAATTGACAGCTGCTAATTGCTTGTCATCCTTTCGAATAGCAGAAAAATCATTTTCATTGTGGGATAATCTATTTCAAGTGATTTGAATGATTTGAAAGAGAGGAAGTCACATAATGGACTAACTGCTGCCAGCACTCATGGTTTATTAAGTCAACTGATGGAAAATGCACTGATAAGTATGACTGTGCCAGGAATACATAAGGTATCTGAGAATCATTCCCATTATGTATCGTGTGTCAGAAACAACATTATACTTAATAGTTACTAAAATATCAGCCTGTAAAAGAAATTGACAGCCATGATTTTACACACACACACACACACACACACATACACACACACACACACACACACACACACACACACACACACACACACACACACACACACTCAAGCATGTGCTTTATTTAAACAAGACAAGTTTCAAAGGATTTACTTTTTGGGCTGACAGAAAATGCATCAGCTTGATGTCAGGTGAGGCAGATGATCCTTTATGGAGTGGGATGTTTGGCCTCGCATCAACGATGTGGCTGTATCTGATCCACAAGTGCATTACTAGTTCCTCTAAGTCTTCTTAATAAATCAGCTGTGGCATGACCCATCAATACAAAGACGTTGACTAATGTGACGAGTGCAAACAAGCAGCTAGTGAATCTTTCCATTATTGAGTGTTCCTCCAAGTAAACAAGCGAAACCGATGGCACCACTGCCGCATGCAATTACTCCCTTATTGATTCAGGAATTCCATCACACTTAAGCATTTTTAAGAGAAATACCATTGTTTAGCACAGGGACATGACTTTACATTACAGCGCGCTTGCTTGCGGAGATTAGACACAAAACCAAAAAACAATCTTCGTCTTCGCCTTAAGGGGTGCAACCAATTCTTTGCAGCATGGTAAACATGCCACATGATTGCAGAAATTTTCATGTTGTTTCGAGTCAGGCTCGGTGCTACCATACTTCATCCTGTCATGTGCTGAGTTCTAGACATGTGAAAGTCCTTCATTCTGAACCAATTTTTGGAATGACCCTGACACAAGTGTGTGATTATAATTTCAAAAAGCACCTTTCAGACTGGCCTTTGACTCCTAGGAGCATGCCTCATGAATGTGAATGCTTGTGGTAGCACGTCTTGCTGAATAACACGCCCAGGAGGAATACAAAGACAGAGAGAGAGAGAGAGAAGTGCTAAAGGAAGCAAAACAGAATGATTTCTCCTCTTGAGCTGCGGGTGTGTGGCTGTGTGCGATTACCAGAGCTCCAGTCAGCCGTTTAGCCGTCCGGGCCTGATGCGCTCTGACTGCTGCACACTTGCGGAGGTGGGGGGGGGCTTAATGAGCGCACCATGGATGAGAATCAGCACCGGCAAATTGATTTTCCACCTTTATTAACGATGGAATATTTAAACAGTTGAGAGCCAAATTCCACACGCCATACTTTCACATTTCTTTTTCATGGAGGCACGCAAAGGCAGGCATGCAGGTTCATTTAGCTGGCAAAGGGCAGACCATATTTGCTGTGCATTACTAGCGCAAGGGTCAGAAGGGGGCTTGTGAAGAATGCTCGGCAATGCTGTGGAACACCTTGCTCTGCAGTTTTTTGGCCCATCATGCCTCCTGCAGTGCAGAGCAAAGAACTCTGCTGCTTCAACATAACCCTGATCATGGCCTGCACGCTTAAAAATGTGCTGAATAGAGTTTTTAGACTAACTTTGGTGAACCTCACAATGCATGCTTCTTCTTCTATCTATCAATCAATTAATCAATCAATGTATCTATTTCTCTCTATGTACCTATATTTACACACACACACGCACACACACACACACACACACACACACACACACACACACACACACACACACAATGTATATATATGAAACGAAAGCTATAAGACATCTCTCTACACCTTTAAGCCAAG
>JBBPDB010000140.1:8608504-8618909 GCA_037974465.1 Brachypetersius altus
TTGGGTTGGGAGCTGGGTCTATACTACGCAAGCTATGATGACTTTCACCTTGATATTTTAGCGCGGATTTACTCTCTATCTCTGTCTCTCGTGCGCTCTCTCCTTCGTGACTTTTCCAGAGCCTCAGGTTTATATTTACATTTTCTTTAAGGGTAATGTATTAAACTGAGTTCAAAATGAAATTAAATTGATCTGGGAGAAGAACATTTGGAGGCATATTTATGGTTTACACTATAAAAATAGGCATTGGGATCATTTTGGGGGGGGCTATATATATATATGTATATGACATATAGGGTGAGATTCTTTTTTCTGAGATTATCCGATGTGTTACACATTTAATACAGTAGTTGTTACATTCAAATAAAGTAAATACTTATTCTAAAATGACTTATTTATACCCATTACTATGGATCCATTTATCATAAATTATTCAAACAAAGTAAAGGACATAGTCAAAAAATAAATAAATAAATAAATCAAAGGATAAAAACACAGCTGTAATCAACACTCTCCTCTTGCAACGTGACTAGTTGGAGGGCAAAACACCACTAGAAATGTGTCAAAGCTAATTATTGCCATTTAGTTTAAGAGTGAACAAGAGATTTGTTTTCTTATTCAAGTTCTGTAAACTCTCCATCATTTCTGTTATGTTGATGTTTTGTCATTTCCTTTAAAACAATGCTTTTATTTGAAAATGAGAAGAAATATTATCAACATTCCATAGGCAAAGCTGTTCAGATCAAAGCATTTTCATTAAGGGTAATGTATTAAGCGGAATTTAAAATGAAATTCAGTCATTTTTTCTTAGAACCGAACTAAAGATTTTTTATATTTTATTTTGTGGCAATATGTAATTCATGTATTTTAGTGCCAGTTATTAATACAATACAACTTGCCACCAGATGAACAGTAAGATATTGAACTGTAAAAAGGATTGGTGATTACTCCATTACTACAATTTACTCTATTTTTTAATAGTAAAAAATACATTAAATTATGACTGTATTTACCCTATTATGCATAAAGGAAACAACAGGCATACCAAAGAAAGCCCTCGTGTATGAATGACATATTTATTTATTTATTTTATGAGACAGAGACAATCCACATCTTATGTTTATGTATGTAGTCCTTCCATTGATTTAATACTGCTGTCTTTCCTGTAGCTCACTGGGGTGTAATTGTTTTTATTTGTAACCCGCAGGGGCTGTTCCTTAATTAATTAAACTTTGATCCGCAACATGCCTTACTCCCTGCCTAGGAAAGTGATATGAAAACTAGCCATGTGCTTCGGATACCCATTTACCATCAGGACCATGTTTACAGGACATGGAGGAGGAAGCTTCCTTGCTCCCCTCTGATGGTGCAGGAGAGGGGGGCCAGAGGTAGCGTAGGCCAGGGCAGCTGCAAGATCGACCCTGCCAAGGACGCTGAGCTTCCCAGGCCTGTTCGGTGCCATTAAATGGGTCATTGAACAGCTAAATGGAGTCATTATGATGAGTAATTAAAAGAATAGCGCCCAAGAACGCTCCTCTGGCCGCCACTAGGTTCCGCTGCCTTTGGGGCCTCATAGGCTCTCTCATGCTGCATGACAGCTGCCGTAGGCACTTTCACTATCACTTCTTTCACTGGCATGCAAATCACATCTTTACCAGCTAATTAACCCACATTATCGAGGCTTTTTGGGTTAGCTGAAATTCTGACTGAGCTTCAGATCTGCCTTAGGGAACAAATTTGTTTTGCAAGTTGGACTTTTGAAGGCACTTGTTGGTTTTCCTTTCAAATGTAAGCCCCTAAAGGACTTGGGGTGAACTGAGCCACATAATGGCCTCAAGAGAGGTGGGACTCATGCTGGATGAGATGAGTATTCAACAACAGTGTTCTGAGGATTAATCTCCAATTGCATGTTTCAGTTCGTTGGCATACAGGCACTTTTTCAAAGTTATGCAAAGGGAGATCTGCCTATGATGCACAAGGAATGGCTGTTTTGTTAAAAAGTCACATCTCCAGTGGAGCATCATGAGCATTCAGAGGTTTTTATACGCGTTGTTAACTTAATAATCTTTTCATACCAGTTCCTTTTCTACAAATCCCTGTCCTATCTGCCGAACCTGATCTTAGTTCAGCTAATAAATGCAGCTTCCACCTACAGTCAACAAGATAGCCATCAGTATGAAAGGATTAAGATGATATATGATAAGTGAGTGACAACATTGAGATACTCTGCTCTGCATAGTGATAGCTTCATATTTCCACAAGGACATATTTGTGTATCTTCTTACGCTCTGTTTTGAAATAGATGGCCTGTTTTCTAGGACGCCTTTATGAATCACTTCATATAGACACATAGATGTCATTCCAAACATGATTTAACACATTTACAAAAACAAGGTGACATTGACAATAATAACTGAGATGCCTACATAACCCTGCTCAGAATGTATGACCATTCATTTTAGGGCTGTTTGGTTGCTGAAAGTGCTTTTTAATATTGTTATAGCAGATCGTTTAAATGTATAGCAGATGTTTTGAGAATGGTAACTCCATTTTTAGAGCCATCCAGCTTGTTTATTTAGCCATTTTTACTCAAGAGTCCACCAGTTTATTCCAGTTTATTCAGCTGTCGGTGGTTCATTTTTTAAAAACTTCTGTAATTTTTCCATTTGCCATTTAGCGTAGCATATAGCATTTGGCCACATTCAGTGTGCAAATACATGTCTTCATACCTACATACCTTCATTAAACATAAAATAAGGATACACACACAGTTTATGGTCACCATATATATCTTGTTAATGGCTTTCATTTTTTCTCAGTGTATGATTGAAACTATGTTCACTGATAAAGACATAAAAATGTCTTCTTTGATTACCTGTTCTGATTCTGAAGAGCTCAACAATGAACAGGACGAGATAGTAGATATGGTTGCCATGGTTTATCCAGACTGCTGCTAACACTTATTCCAGCCTAAAACCCCTCTGAAACACAGCTTACACAGTAACAAGTGCAATCTGCATTCTGAGTGTTTCAGAGAGGGCTGCTATAGGGTGAGACCAAGCTGTCTGATACAGCTTGTAAGCTAGGGTCTGGTCAAAATTCACAGCAAACCAGAAGTTTTGCCAACTCTCTGGTTGCAAATATTTCAGAACATGTTTAGTGGTTGTGGCTGTTGAAATAAAAGTAAATCCTGTTTACAGACACTCGAATTTGTCCAGAATCAACCCCCTGAGAACTAAATGATTTAACCAGCAATAAAACATGCGAAAACAAAAGGACTGTATCTTTGCAACACATTGGCTGGGTTTTGTGATGTCCTTGCATTCACATACTTGCATTTAGGATGTTTCTGGTCTTAGAAAGTTTACACAAGAGTACAGCAAATGCAAACTTTTACAAATTTTGTCCATCCATGAGGTACAGGGTTGGAGCAGGTGGAGTATTTATGGTTGGAATTGAAGTAGGCAAATCAGACTTCGCTCTTTACCCACCCATGAATGTTTCCATTGACTGATATACCTGTACGCCACAATCCACTGTTACAAAAGTTTCTTTTTAGATGAATGAGTTGCGTTTTTGACACCATGTGAGCTTGTAGTGTGTATGAACAAGATAGAACCTGATGCGGCATCAAAAATGCAGCATGTTTAGTGTATTTCAGTAACAATGCATATCTATATGCAGGTGACAAATACTCCATTCAAATGATTTCAACTTTTGTTGCAACTGATTCCAATACAAAGATATGTCAGTCAACAGAAACATGAATGGGTGTCTAAAGACAGAAGTCTTTTGAAGATGGAGAAGTACCTAATGGTAAATTCCTTCCCTGTTTAAGATGATGCCAGATTGCCTTAACACAAAGATTCATTATGTTGTTTGGCAATCTGGAAAAATGTGTGTTTGTATACTGGTTCTCTAGCTTTGTGCTGCTTTTAAATGGTGAAAGTCAACGCATTGCCTAAGGTAATCAATGGCATGAACCAAAAGCCATTGCTTCCTTGCCTTGGTGCTTTTCTAAGCCATCTGTATGACAACCTCAAGCAAGATTTTATGGCGATTTTTCATGTTTGCACTAGGTTTTTATTGTTTGCTGGTTGACATTAAACTGTACAAACTTCTTGGCCTTGTGCCTCTTAGACAGACAAGATTCGCATGCATATATGCGTACTGCTCCAGTCTTACATTGTCTAGTGTGAAGGCACATTAAGTCTTATTCATGCATGCATAAAGGTAAGACTAAAGATTAAGGCAGCAGTTTGAATCAGTTATTGTTTAACATAAGTGTAATATAGATAAGAAAAGCTTCAAAGATTTGTTCATACTTATGCACCTTATTACAAAAAATAAATAACCTTTTTACTGATATGTTATATGTTGAACCAATATGATTCCTGGAACCTTTATTTTTAAGAGTGTTTTGTAAAAAACAGAAATGTGTCAGGCCTGTGAGGCTTCGGGACATGTTTGGTTGGCGGCCCTTTTATGTTGGGTTTTTCTGAGTTCATTCTGATGACTTGGGCACGTGGTCTAGTTTGGGGTAATGATGGGTTTCAGCTGACCGTGTGCTCAGAGCTAATGAGTTAGTGATGTCTGTTGGTTTCTTGTGTTTGGGGTTTGAGTATTTATGTTCGTCTGTGGTGTACCTAGATGTCGGTCCACCGTTACTGTTACCATCACCCAGGTTGTAGTTAGAGTTCTCTTTCCTCTTTCCATTCAAAGTCTGTTTTGGGCCCACGTGCCTTTTGTTTCAAATATTTTGGAAATAAAAAGATTGAATCATGGAAGCCTGACTCTGTGCCTGCTCTCATTTGGGGAGAACAGGGAAGCGTGACAAAATGACAATAAAACTGCATTACAGGCCAAGAAATGCTACCGGCAAGAACACATTTGTACATCGTCTGAATAATATTAATATCTCCTTTGCATAACTCATTTTGTGAAAAAAAAAAAAACTGTTGGAAAAAATGACTGTCCAGGTACATTTCAGTCCTCCAAGGTATAAACAATGAAAATGTTCCCTTAACTTTTTAAAAATAGAAAAATAATATAAAACGCCTGCAGTCAAAATAGGGTGTATGGAGTCGATGCAAATTAAAAAAATATATAATTGCAGTGGAATATGGTGCCATTACATTCAGTAAATAAAGATATACCCTCAAGGGTACCACCCTAGTGATAGTGTACATAGCCTGAAAGGTGCCTTTTTGTTAGTGTAGTATAAATACTAATCCATACAATAGCTACAGGATGGCATGATGAGCCAAATGTTTCCAACAATCATGCAAAAATATAATTTTGGCAGCAAAGCAGACTATATTGCTTTGCCCCATTTCACAATCAGCAGAGAAAATATTTTAGACAAGAATAACTTGCGCAGTATGAAATTCTGGCAGTCATTTAAATTGGGTGGCACAGAAAGTTATGTAGGGCTTAATTAGTTGCCTGACTTGCTGATCACAGGCAGAGCTCACTCCTGCTAATTGAAGTACGGGCGGAATTTGCATTGGATCAATGGCTGAGGGTAAAAGAAAGGCTCATACATCAGAGTGGCCGGGCTGTGACAGTAGGAACTTGGGGGCCACCCATCTCTGAATGGGCCGGATCGATCCGCTGTCACACACCAAGCTAAAGATACAGGATCAGCATGCAGACAGCCATAATTACCCTAAGGTGTGTGGGAAGAAAGGAAGAAAGACAGAGGTTTGCTTGCAGTGTTTTCAGCCTTTTATGCATGAACAGTAGAGCCACTTCAAAGCTCTTCATTAGGGCCTGTGTGCTAGACACACATGCTGTGTGTGTGTGTGTGTGGTTTGGTGAAGACAGACATGCCCTCTTATAGTACAGCTACAGGCTTGCTCAAGGATGCAGTGGCAGTGGACAGAGGATAACAGACTCAGTAATAAATGGATATGTGACCGTTCTTTAAAAAAAAGGGGGGGGTTATTAATTAGTTTGTTAGTGTTGACTTATTTCCATAACCTGCAATTACCTTTCCGAGCAATTACTATAAATTTTTTATAAGACCAGGAACTGTGAGATATGAATGGAGTGTCTTTTCATGGACTAAATGCTCATAAATAAAGGTTTCCGAAGTGGATCTGCTACACGATATCGTTATTCATGTGTGTGTAGCATGCTTACACAGCGAGTATACAATAAAGTCATGAAGAATTCAACACCCCACTATGAAAGCCTTTTCCCATCATCAATTAATTAAAGCTTTCCTTTTGTTGTCTTTCGCATTACTCTTGGAATTAAAAAAAGAAGAAAAAAACACACCAACTAGGTCAAAGGAGGATTGCACTAATGAATAGCCATAATGAATAGCCATTTGTCTTCTCTTTTCAAAGCCGCAGAAGAGCTAAACAATTCTTACCCACTGGGTTTTTGTGTTTCTCCAGAGAGGAAGAGGGGCCAGCTGCTGATGAAGGAGCTCAGAGATGCGTGTTCTCACAGGAGAGTTTAACCTGATCAGCCGGGGTAAGTTTGCTTGGCACTGCTCCACGAACCTCGCTGTGTCACACTGAGCCACTGCCCCAAAACCTCTCAGTCACAATGCCGCAGCATCATGCACATCTAACAGGCAATAAAGATTCTTAACAATCTGAGGTCCTTAAAAATCTTAATAATAAGGTTCTCCATTGGCTCTCAGCTTGGATGCACATTTCCAAGAAAAAAGCTTGAACTTGTGTAGTACCCCTACATGATATACTCCATTTTTTTGGTTTTCCATCACACAAACCTGGTGCCCAGTATCTGGTACCCAATATTATTTTACTCCATCTACTCCATTATGCTTCCAAGTGAGCTGAGTAGGTACTGTGGCATGGAAGGACTGTAGACTACTCATCTGGTCAGACGGAAGCATCTCTATTATTCAACAGGGAACATGGTATATTTTCAGACATCCACAAACCCACCATTTTCTCCAGTGCTGCTGTGTTTGTCGTGTTGAAGATGCTTCTTGCAGCATCACTAGCTACATCAAGGAGGTACTAATTGCTGTGCAAAATTGACAAAATTCCCAATAATGAAGAGAGTTGAGTCGGTAGCATACAGTGTAAAGTGGTTATCTATAAATTTAGATATGACTGTCCACTGGAAGGTTGTTTAAGGAACTAAAAGTGGTTCTTCTCTGCTCCAGCAGTTCTACCACTCTGTGGTAGCAGGGGCAATCTTTTATGCTGTGGTGTGTTGGGACAACCAAGCCACCACATGGGATTCAAAAAAGATCAATACACTCATTAAGAAAGCTCCTTCTGTTTTGGGAGACCATTTGGACTCTTTTGAAACAACGAAACAGAACACTAAAGAAAATTCTGGCTATACTGCACAATTCCTCTCATTCACTGAAACACACACTGAGGGGCACCTCTGAGGTCATTCCTACCTGCTGCCATTAGACTTTGAGTCTCTAATCTGACTTACACTTTATGTATAGTGCATTTCAGTATTTAGCTCTGTATGTTTTGTAATTTGTGAAATTATTCTAACAGTGTGTATTGAGGGCCGTTGTTTATATGACTGTGGGAACTTGGGATCAATAAAGTTTCCATCTGTCTGTCTGTCTGTCTGTCAATACAATACTATACGGACAATCATATTGTGATGCCTGACCATTACACCAACAGGGACTTCAATGATATTGCATTCAAATACATAGACTTTAATAAAGTGTTGGTCCCACTTTTGCAGTTATAACAGCTTTCACTCTTCTTGGAAGGCTTTCCACAAGAACTTGGAGTGTTTCTGTAGTAATTTATGCCCATTTATTCTGTAGAGCATTTATGAGGTTAGGCACTGAAGTTGGACGAGGAGGTTTGGTTCATTATCTCCATTTCGGTTCCTAACCAAAGGTGTTGGATGAAGTTGAGGTCAGGGCTCTGTGCGGCAAAGTGAAGTTCTTCCACGACTAACTCATCCAACCATGTCATTACAGACCATGCTTTGTGCACTGGGCCTAGCCCAAATCCTTAAAACAGGTGTGTCCCAATACTTTTTGCCATATAGTGTATCTATCTATGTGTTGTGTTGCTTGAAAGAACCAATTGCAGCGCCTTTACATTTAAGAGTGTCAGCATTGTAATGTCAGAGGATAAAGCCTATACTCTACAGATAAAGGTTAATAAATGGTTCTTCGCTTCAGTGCTAATGAATTATAGGGAAAAGAAACTCTAACTCTAAACTCTAAATTATGTGAAGGTTTTTAAGCTAAAAAATGGTTCTTCATGCTCACAAATCATTCATAAAAATGGCAATTTAATGTGCAGTCCACTAAAAGAATTTTCAGCAAAGCAAAAGTGGTTCTTCTGTGGCATTGCTCCAAAGAACCCTTGGCACCTTCACATTTTAGAATGCAGTCAATTCAGTAAATGGCATGCATATGGAGCAGACATGCACTTTTAAAAATAAAAGTTTAAACTACGCTATTGTACTGTAGGTAAAAAGTGCTTATTTTATGCCATTGCTCCAAAAGCCCTTTGTGGCACCTTCATTTTTAAGTGTGTATTATGACAGAGTGCACCAAAAGATCTCCTTAAAACCACACACATCAATGGCTGCATGTTCTCACTGAGATAATACAGATGAGTCTCAGTTAAGAAGCATTGTCTGCCATGATCAGTTTCTGAGAAATATATCGCCTAAGAGAAGCACGAAGGCATGAAGACAGCCAGTCAGGTCTGATTTCCTTTTTCATATATTCAGTACCTATCTGATCTGTTCTTTTTTGTCTAGGCACATGAAATTTCACCAGGGCTGATTTGCAGAACATCTTGTGCTTTTCAGCACAGAGAAAATTATGTAATCACAATATCTTGTCCAAGCACACAAATTTCGATCTGGTTAGAAAAAAAAAACAGGCATCGAAAACCTTGAAGCTGAACATCACAGCAATACTGCCGAGATCTGTTCTTTGTGGCACTGAACTGTAAAGGAAAATATATATCTATGCCAAAGCATCTATTTTTTTTATTTATTTTTGTATCTACACGTATATAGGCTGCACATGGACTTTTTAGATTTAGCACAGCTTTGAGAGGTGCTTTGACTACATCAGCCTGTTTTATATTGACCAAAAGCAGGCAATTCAGTGCACTTGGATGTTCCAGTAATTGACTTGGAGTCCGGAAGAAATACTGGAAACGCTCATGACCCACATAGAGGACAGGCTGAATGCTCTTAGATCTACTTTCTTTCATGTTTTAATCACCTACATACGTCACATTTTAATTAGTGCTTCAAACTTGATCCAAAACATGGCATTTTTTGGCCCTTGATGTCCAAAAATGGACATTGTCTGTGACCATGGAAGCCATTATGGCTGCTTAATTTCAGTAAGAGCCCAACTGGTGCTTTGATGTGCAATGATAAATCATATGTAAGTGGCATATAGGAGAGCACTTTAATATTTGATGATGCTGAATAGCCTGGGCGGTTTGATTTGCTTAGTTATTATAGATAACCTGCCAGGCACTCTGTGTTGGCAGTCTTTTGCCTTTGAGCTCTTTGGTGTGTCAACTGCTTGCCCACATCTGTCTTTAAGTCTCTGTGCCTTCATTCTATCTCAGAATAGCTGATGCAACTTCAGCTGTCTGTGGGGCAACTGTGTATGGATCAGATACGGCGTTCGGTTTACTGCTTCCCTCAGAGAGAAACTTAAAGGGGGTCAACTCTCAAAAGATGTAATTATTTTTCCATGATGAAAGCACAGCAATACACCATGTTAAAGGTGAAGATTTATGCAACAAACAGCCCCTTGCCATATGTAGCAGCACTTGACTATCTACTTTTTTCCATTTCTTTGTCATGTCCTTCTGGTAGAACTGGATACCAATTATTTGAAAATTTGTTTAATGCTGAAGCAACTTTAATTATATAATAAAATACAGAAAAATGAACAGCTGTTCTTACCAGCAAGTATTGTTCGCTGAAAGATGTTAAAAAAGGGATTACATTACAATCTACAATATTAAGAAACATTTAAATTTCAGCACAGTAAGAGAACCAGAGGAGAGTTCTAAGTGTTCAACTCTTTGGGTAGGGAGTAGTGTAAGTAGACAGATCGGCATACACTTGCAAACTGGAATCTACCCATAGAGCATTTAGGTGCTTCAACTAAGGAACCTTATAATTTTTAATTCAAATGTAAAATCCAGATTGTGATGTTATCTCTTAATCTTAATTTACATTATAAGTATGGAATCTTCTTCTTGTGAAGTTTTGGAGATACTTGGTTTTCATTGTTTTTTTTGTTTTTTCAAGGTACAGTAATAAAAACAACTTGTTTAATCCATGTAAAAGCTGTCATGTTAAAAAAAAAAGTAGGAACGTTGTTTCCATATATACACCTGCTTAAATACTACAACGGACCTGGGGGGGGGGGGGGGGGTTTTTAGGGAAA
>JBBPDB010000140.1:8624477-8636234 GCA_037974465.1 Brachypetersius altus
GCAGGAACTGAGTTCGGCCATGTTTGTTTCTGTTTAGTGGGCGTGGCCTGTCACATATTCTCATGCGGCTCCCGCTGAGCACCAGCCGAGCACCAGAACCAGCTCCTGGCACCAGCACCAGTGTAGTGGAAAAGGGGTACAAGAGAAATCACATTTGTCTGTCAAACAAATGACCCTGGCATTAACAGTCAAGTGCTATTTCCAGTCACTAGATTTGGTATCCTGGATTTGGTACTGCTCAAGCCTGAACCCTCCACATTTGTATCCTCTTGGGCTTGGGCTATCATTTCTTTACGAGCTACAAGTTTCTCTTAAGACTAGATCATTTGAAAGGTATGTGTCGAGATGAATGAGCTTCTTCTGCTCACGCGTTCTCATGCAGCATGTCTTTTGTGAGCATCCCTGAACCATGGAAGACCCTTTTTGCCCAAGACTTTCATTTTGGAGCATTTCCTTTTACAGTGTTTGGCAGAAGCATCTTGTGCTTTATTACATGTAATTGAAGTCTCACCTGATCTCTCAATACCATTTTCCCTCCTGAGGGATTCAAAGCCTACAGCATTCATCTGTGTTCTCTTACTCCGTTTTCTCTCAAATACTTGTACCAGCTGCAGCCCTCGTTTGCTAAGAGGGGAAAAACCTGTATTATTTCTGCACATTATTGCTTCTTTTACATGCTCAACAGTTTTTGATATGAAGCTCTACGGAGCATAAGAGATCATCAGGGCCCACGCAGTGGGCGATTTTTTCCAAGGTTCCCAGAGCCAAGCATTTCCTCCTGAATAGGTAAATATATTTCCGCCGCCAAGCTAATGTTTTTCTCTCCCTCTGCAAATCAGCCCTTCACATTAGCTAAATGCCATCATTTCTATTTCAAGCTGAGGAGCGGCATCCCTCCCGCCGCCATGGCCATTAGCTCTCCTGTACAATCATCTTATCTATATGGGGCATGAAAAAAAAGGTACAACATGCTGTATCAGCTTAAAGCAATTGTTCATCTCTAATGACTTACATTTAGAAAGTGAGCCGCTGCACTCGCTGAAGGCAGAGGGGATTAATAAAATCCAATTGCATCTCCAAAATTGGTGGAAGTTGTGATAGCTTATCAGCCCACATGTAATTTCAACTTTTCATTGAGTGGGGGAACGTATCAGACACAGGTCCGCTGATTAAGTGCTGTGATATGGGTCCGGACCGTACACAGCACCAACAAGATTAATTGTTAGATGATCAAATAGCAATTTTTTTCCCCCTTGTCCATTTCACTCCTCTTTCCTTACCTGTTTCCACACACGTAGTTCTGGCGTCAAACATTTTCTCTGAGGCAGCACTACTCTCCTATTAGTGGTGAGGAAGTGTATATTTACAGAGGTCACTCAGGCACATCGATGACCTTGTGATTTATTTGAAGTGCCTTTATCACTTGCAGTAAAACAAACATGGGTACCCTTTGCTTAGTGGAGTCCTTTTCACCTGGTGTTGGCTGGAGAGGGAAAGCGAGGAGGGAGGGGATCCAGGTTAATCAACAAACAGCACCGTGGAGATTCAATCAATTCAGTTCATTTCAAAAAGCGAAGCTTGTTATATCCCGCCTGGATTCCAAGAAAAGCATCTTTTTTAATATTCATACAAAAAAACATCAGTGAACGCCACTGGTGAAGTTCTGGTGTTTAATTAAAAGAATCGATTCTGCTCCTTTATAAACTGTAGGCCATTAGAAACTGACACTTAAATCTCTCCCAAAACTTCTATCTTACATTTAATTAACACAGTGGTGCTGAGCCTGCTGCAGACAGGGCACAACTTCAGCACCCCTGGAGTGTTTTAAAGGAACCAGCATTCTTTTCCATCTGGACTTCTAATTGAACCTAAGAGTTATTTGAATGGATTTGCTTAAGCGTGCGACTCGGATTAGTATCCTGTAGCTTGGCAAACTCCACCATGCATTCCCTGTACCACGTGTATCTCAAAATGTCATATAACCATCATACATTTAATAACATACATCATACATACTCTAGCAGAGGTGAGAATAGCTCAGTGCAGGACCCCAGCATTCATATGCCCACCCACCAATCCCCCCCCCCCGCAACTATTCCCCAACAACAGCCATTTCCAAACGACATACACAACACTGCGGTGAGTGCTAGAGGCATGGCTGAGCATGCACTCCTGCGCTCCACGGCTAGCGCTAATGATAATGTTGGCGAACTACCACTGCGCTAATGGTCGGAACGCACTGCAACATCATTTACCCAGAGCTGCTTATTGTTGTTCTCTTTCTTCTGCCTGACAAGATGGATGAAGGCCTCTTTTGTAACTGTGTGTGAGAGACCAACACTTGTAAAAATAAGGCCACATGTCTGAATTCCACTATATGATTAATAATGGGGAGAGATTAGAGTTGCGGTGGCAAGTCTGCGTCTTAATAGAGTTGCAGACAGGCCATGAAGCTCAGCATTAGACGAGTAAGAGGAAGGGAGGGAGAGAGGAAGGGAGGGAGGGAGAGACAGAGCAAGAGAGAGAGATAGAGAGAGAGAGAGTGAGTGAGAAAGGCACTCCAGTAGATTAAAAATAAAACATGTAGAATTAAAGACACAGTATTGTGAAAATGTCAAGATGTCAATAGTTCAAATGTACAGTATAAAAACAGTATACAGCATCAGAATAAATACAAATAAATAAAAGTAGTAAAATATATAGGCACTTATTTAAAAACACTTGATAGAAGATAATCTCAAACTTGGTTCCTGATGTCTTAGTGCACTCCAGCTATTGCATGGATTTGTTCATTCTATCAGCAGTACCTGATTTACTTTAATGACAAATTCATTAACTGAAGCAAGTGTTGGATGGTGTAAACAGGCTCCCTCAAGAAGAGACTAACACACTAACAAAATCACATACATTAATTATATTTACTTTTGTATTATGTATCATGTTTATTACGTTATTTGCATTTTTTCTAATGAATATCATTTTTTTGCCTTATCAAGTTTCGATAAATGGCTTCACGTACACTTTCTCAGATGCTTGGGGTGTTATATTTTATTACATTTCTGTTGTTCTATATATTGTTTCTTTTTTGCAATCAGCTTTTTTGTTGTATTAAAAGTTCTAATATTGATACGAAGGCCGGAGAGTGTGGTTCTGAGAGACAGCTGTCATGTTTTTATCAAGACAGCTTTGACCTCTGTCATTGGATGACATGAACACAAGGACCCTCCCAAAGACCATGAGCCCTTCAGCTGCGTCTCTTGTCTCATCCTTCATTTTCTGGGTCAAGCTCTCTCATTCCAGCTCCCGCTACACTATCTTTCTGTGCTCATGCAGTGAAGTGAAATCAGATATTTGTGTTTTTAAAGGATTACTTCACTCAGAAATGTTCATGTGGCTAATAGTGAATGACAACTAGCAGGGACTCCTCTGTCTCATTTGCATAATGCTAAGTGGCTCTGGTCATGTTTGAGTATAAGCAAGGGGAGCTTTTTTTTCTGTCTTAAGATTTTCTTTGAACTTTCTGCATTAAAACTGTGAACATGAATCTAATATGCAAATAGAATAAAAAATATGTTCTTGAAGACGCTGGGTCAAAGGCTGCCAGTGAACACCTTGTCTTTAGGTTCGTAAGCTGACAAGGACTACAGCACAACAAAGGCTTAGACCTGAGGGCATTCACCTCTAAAGAGGGATGTCTCACCATCTGCCATTGAGCCGCTCTAGATTTCAGATATACACCTTTGTGTCAGAGATTCCTCTGGTTGGCAAGATGAGGAGGAGACAGGCTTGCCATATTTTAGTAATAAAATTGTACGCTCCCTGTCAGAATGAACAAACTAGAATATGCCGTCTGTGCGCTGGGATTTGAGTACAAACAGTACGAGGCAAATTAGACAGACTTAAACCGTTCACACCATAATCTCTTGTAATCCCTAAAGTGGCAGGTAACTCCTTTGGCACGCACACATAACAATTTACCCTGCGGTCTAAAACTGAGGCAAGCTAATTTGGAAAGGAAATAGGAAGTGTCGCTTGAGTATGTAGGCTAAATCGCCATAAGGTGGGCCAAAACTGACTAAACATGCAAACATTCAGCCACAGATTAGAAACTGAGTCAACAAACTAAGTTTTATTTCTGTTATATAACCATGTGATGGTCTTGGGCCATTATTTATTCATGTACCATGCTGTTTTTTAACGTTCTCTTGAAAGAGTGTTGGGCTCAGACACAGATTGGAGCTGACTGGTTCAGTAATAGCCTCTGTGTGCTGTTTTCTGTTTGGTTGCATGGGTATTGATCAGAGTGCAGAATGTATTACAGCGTTTCTGTCTCGGGAGCAGTCTCTTCCAGACAGAAGCTACAGTGGTAATAGCTGTATGATGCGTCCAGTGAGCTTCGAGATAAAATGAGGGAGAGGTATTGTGTGAAGTGGGGAAAGTGCCATCTAGTGGTACTGTTGGATTGCTCTTCCAGCAGGTTTGACAATCATGCCTAGGATCTCTTTCTTTGACAGACCTGTTTTAAATTATGTCTTGGGGTACAATGGCGGCTGAGGATTTTAGGTGTCTACTAATGCTGCACAATATATTGTAGTCTCCAGCTTCTGGCACCACCAGCAAGAGGCAGCCTATTGCAGCAGCTCTCACTCATTGTTGAGCTTTTAGCTTTTGTGTACATATATATATATAATATCAGTATTCACAAAACTGATATTACAGTGAAGTGCTATGTGCCGTTGACCAATAACAAAACATTTCATTGCTTGCTGTTAGCTTTCTAACCAATGTTCTTTAGGTACTAGGATGAAAACACACAGTGCACCAAATGCACCAAAACACAGATTCACTAATGTGCTTCAAGCTGTGGTGTGACTAGGAATATAGATATAAAATAAACACAAATGGATTTCCTACACAAACGTTACTTCATATGATATACCCCTCTATCTACTTGCATTTGCAGGAAAAGGTACGTTATAATAACGTTTGGTAGTTCAGTTGTCAAAAATGGCAATGCTGCTAACAATCAATGCAAGCCAATAGGCAGCAATTACCATGATTTAACTGATAACATCATAACTGGTAACTACTGGATTCCATTCATTGTTAACAACATCAGGATGAATGGTTGAATGACTCCTCTAACCTGAATATTGCCTATGAATTATGACATGACATCATAAATATATCACATTAGCTAGTGTTGTATCATATAACTTGTGAAGGATCCATTAGAAAAAATGATTACCATGGATGAAATGCAATGCGGATGAAAGGGAGATACCTATACACCAGAAACTGTATCTTTCTTCGGGTCATGAGTGTGGAACTGTGCAAGTACCTATATGTTATGCAAGGCATGTCTGTATGTCCATATGGACTGAGTGCAGCTTCAGTGTGTACGATATAGACATTTCCAGTTACATTAAGACAGCTGATAAAAGTTTCCCAGTCTTGGTAATTGGCCCATCAATATTATCAACAACACTGTTTGCGATATTTGCTACAAACCCATTTCAGAAGTCTTATTACCAAATGTCTCTCTTTAGGGGTTATAGCAGTTCTTCTTGTGCATTTAATGTTACACTCGTTTTTTCTCGAGAGCAAAGGTGTAAGACTGAATTTACTTTACCTTCAGTGATCCAAATGAGAGCAAAGTCCATTTATAGGGTCTAATTGAGGACTTAATTGATTTGGGAGCATGCCACATCTGCTTGGACGGTTTAGTGCAAGACAAAGCCGATAGCCTGCGGTAGGGCTAATGTACTGTATTGCTTTAGAGAGGCAAGCAGTGCCAAGTGTGATTAGATGATGCCATCTGATATATAAGAGTTCCTTACTATCCCCCAAGAGGCTTTGACTTTGTTTCATAGCGGAGTGATTTAAGGAGTTCTTCTCTTCCCTGAATCACTGAGACAAAACGAATCACAGAGAGACACTTTACACATCATCACACAAGCTTCACAGAACAGTCTCAATATAGTGTCAATATAAACTGCACCTGCAGGATTTAAAGCTCAGCTGTTCTTTAAAGTATTCCAAATATAAAAACCACAAGTCCTCGCAAAAGGTTAAAAAATTTGACATTTAAAAAGTTTTAAAAGTTATCCATCAAATATGTAGACACAGACCTTTTCTGTGGATATCAAACAAAGCCCCATGGATAACACATCAAGTCTGACTTTCTCACCATCCTCACTACGGACCAATTCTTGCATTTATATTCCAATAAAATCTTTACTTATCCAGTTCTCAGTCTGCACTGAAATAAATATGTAATATGTTTACATTTCATAGAGATTAAGATAAAATTTAAACAAGATCTTTTACTATAAAACTCACTGTATTCCCATAACAAAATGATGTAGTTTTGTCTGAAATGTTGATGAGATTTTTAATAGATCTCAAAATGCATCATGCAAAACACATCATGCCATGGCTTATGCAGTTTGTCTGACAATAAAGACACCGATGCTATGTTTAGCACTCACAAAAATGCCCCGCTACAGATGGTGGTGTTCATTTCCATTATCCTTCAAAAGAGCTTACAGTGCATTCTTACTTCATAAAGAAGCGGTTTGTTGAGTTTCAATGTGAATTCATAAATGTATCTTTTTATACCTTTAAATGTAATACTCCCAATTATTTTAAGCATGAAAAATAATATTGTCATACCCCCTTCCCCCCTAGTCCAACATGCACATAAAAATAGTAGCCATCTTAACAATGCTATCATAACAATTATTAATTCACATTGACTTTGTCCACCTGACATGCATGTGCATGAGAAAATGACCTACATGTCAAATGTAACGTGCTTTCAATGACTTCCACACCACAGCACAGTATAGAGTGTAAACAGTGAGAAATTTTCTCTGCATTTAAGCCATTCAACTGAGTTAAGCAGTGGGTAGCCAGCGGTGGATAGTGGATAGCACCTGGGGAGCAGTGTGTGGGGTTGGTACCTTGCTCAAGGGAACCTCAGTCGTGCCGCTTGCTGTCCTGGTATTTGAACCCAAGACATTCAGAACATAGGGGCAACTCCCTAACCAACAGGCCACCCACAGCACAGCAAGACACCAGAGAGCAGCAAGTTTACAGTCCAAGAGCAAGTCCATCTCTGAATGGCTCAAATGAAACAAAATGAAGGTTTTGGATTTAACTGACCCCATTGAGATTCAGTGGCAGGATTTGTTTGAGCAGTTTGTGCTTGAAAGCCACCCAGTGTGGCTGAATTACTGTAAATGTGCATGCAAGAGTGGGCCACAATTCCTTTCCAATGTGAGAGACTGATCTCCAAGTGTTTAGTTGTAGTTGTTGTTAGAAATCAAATTTACTGGGTGGAATGATCCACAACGTCACAGGTTTTACCCCACTATCTAACTATCTTACCCCACTTTGCCCTCACTTGCTCCAGGGGCACTGTCCCTGTAACTAATGATTGTAAGTCTCTCTGGATAAGGGCGTCTGCCAAATGCCTCCTTTAGTGGAAAATTACTTTTTCACATGAATGAAATAGGCGTTACAAAACCTTTCTCATTCGTTATGATACAAAATGGTCTTTTGAATAAGGTGTTTTGTGTCCACTTTGTCTCATATTCCATTTTGCCTGAAGAGCAAGAATCATTTTGTTTGACAAATCTGCAAAAACAGAGGAAATCACATCACTGTAAATGGCACTTTTCTCCTGGTTGAGTTAAAAACACTAAAAAAAGGTCTCTAGCTCTGTTAGGATCATAAAAAATGTCTAGGATTCCTATGTCTGGGGTCGAAAGGGTTAACAGAAGACAAGGCTTGTATAAACTAAAGAAGGAAACAACTACTGATATAATGAACAAATACTCGAGTACTTTAATTATTCAGTCTAGATCTAATCTAAATACATTTAGCATTGCCCTGTTCACACTTAGCTTACCTATTTTGAGAGGTTTGATGAACAGTAAAGACTTCATGCAGTAGTGGTTTGTTACTTTCTGTGAGCATACGTAGCGCCTGTGGACGCAATAGTGTGAGCTTGGCTGGGCAGGAATGTGGGCTGAAGTCTCCTGGGGAAGCAGGGAGGCAGTGGAACAGCTGCAGTTGTTGGAGGGGGTGCGTTGGCTGACTCATGCCTCTGCTGGAGGATGGAACCTGGGGATGGCTGTAGGGGGGTTGAAGTAGGTCCAGGGCACAGATGAAGTGGGCCCTGTCGGTAGAAACTAACAAGAGCGATGATGGCAGGGAAAAAAAATGAACAAAACAAAACAAACACACAAAATAAACATAATGGCAGCAGTATTGTCAACGGAATGCTTTGTGCTGAGTGAATAGATGGGCTGCTACGTGTTTTAGATTAAGCACGTTGTTGATAGAGTGTCATCTGATAAGTGTTTTTCGGCTAAGATGTTGTCTGTCTTTAAGAGTTAGCCCCCCACCTAGCAAAGAACGGTTAAAACAACTTCAGCACTGCAAGGGCACGTTCTGAGGGTTTGCATTTTTCTTTCTTGTGCTTGGCATTAGTTGATACAATTTGCTAATATTTAGCATTTTTGAAGAAAAATAAAAATAATAAAAGAAACTAACATAAATGCTAAGAATTCTGAGAAGGTCCACCTGTACTGGGACAATGACATTATTTTAGACTTTGTGAGATTTTATTGTTTTATTTAATAAGATGAGTAACAAGTACGAGCTGTCAATCATATGGGACTATTCACATTTGCATTCTGGTGTACAGTAGTGTTTATCTAAAACTAATTCTGTTTCACTTTTTTCATATAATATTGCTGAAATCATGAGCTCTGACAATTTTTAAAAATCGATCTGAAGTTACATCTCGACAGGACCCTAGTGCTTACTGTTATAGCTCAGGTGGACCCTGTCTTTAACCTGGACCACTTCACCTCAGTTGCACATTATAATAGAAAAGGCGCTCACTGTGCGGTTCTTTTTTCCATATAACTCATAACCTTCAGTCCCTGCACATCCATTCTGTGCCCTCAGGAATATGCCATGTCAAATGATTTCATCTCGAAAAAAGGAGGGAAAAAAACAATCTTATTTCCCAAACCGGCCGTCTGGCAGGACAGCTCTCAACGTTTCCATTCACCCTCCGTCCAATTCGGCGCCCTCGTCCGTGCTCTGTAGCCACCGTCACCGCGGATATATCACGCGGTGGGGAGGGCGGAAGATTCTGACAGGCCCAATGTCCTCACTGCCATGGCTTTCTCTGCGTGATTGATTCCATTTCAACCTCCAACATCCAGTCCTTGAATCCCCGCCTCTTTCCCTTTCCGCTCAGCCGTCATTTGCTATTCATACAGTATTCCCCATGCTTGGGCGAAATGGTCCCCCACCTGTCCACACACACATATTTAAATGAAATAGATCACACACTAGACCAGAGGTTTGTGTTTCTTCTGGAGCCATCTTTCTTCAGCACCGGAAATGGAAATGCGGTTTCAAAAAAAAAGGAAATTCAATGGAACAGTGAACAGGAGAGCTTTTTTGTTGCATCCTCTGGCTGGCATCTCAAAGGCACCAGTGTACAGTGAATAATTTTTTCGCCTTGATGGAAGAAGTGCGTCTGCCAAGAACAGGCTCAGAGAGCATGAGCTCAAAGAATCGTTTAAGAGCCGCTTCAATGTAAACACTGTGAGCAGGAGAAGAAGGAGAAGAAGGTAAAAAAGGCTGTGGAATTCCAAAACGAAAGCCAAGATTCAGTTTACCTCGTGGGCTCTTATGTTAATGTGAGCTCAACTTTTCAGTGCCTGAGCTCTCTGATCATTATCTCTCTTTATCCTGACATGGCTGCTGGGGGGAGGGGGAGCGAGAGTGAGGGAAAGGTGTTTTGACGCCATGTTCAAAACAAGGCAGCACGCAAACACTCATCACACTGCATTACCTCAAGGGAGATTAAAGAGGATTGCTTGAAAGTGATAGGAATCTTAGAAAAGCCGAGAAATAGGGGTAAAATTTGCGTGCTGCTCAAAACTCAGGACATCTGTTTCACGTTTATTCAGGCCTGGTTACCAAATTCTGAGAATTTATTCTGGGCCTAATCTGAGTGACCCACCAGCTCATTTTTGTCAAAGAACATTTCTCACCTCATTATTCGATTTCGTAATGAATGTCAGGGGCACGTAATTGTAAATGGAGGGCCGGTCTCCAAAAAAGAGCGATCAAACTTTGCATAATGAAGGGCCTGTTCTTCGTAACAAGGTTATGAGATTACAGAATAAGATGGAACTTTCCGTTTCAGTGACAGAATTCTGAACCCCTACACTGAATGTCAACTCGTCCTTTCTGCTGCCTTTTCTTTAGGCCTTAAAAAGTTCTAATTTCATGCTTTTATATAGAACACCCTCCGAGGTTGATCTGTCTTGAATTATTCATTTCACAGAAAATTGTTTATTCAAATTCAGTGAAACAAAGTGAACCACATCCAGAAGGAAACTTGATTATAATTCTTCTTTTTAATGTGACATTTTCTTCTACCCCATACCTTTACACTGCAAACAGCCTTTGCCATGCAGCACATAATTAAACACTTAGAATTTGCTCAGGAAAAAAGAAATAATCCTAAAACATTACAGCCACAATAGCGCATCATGTGAGTTTTTTTTTTTTAAATCTGCTTCCCGATATTGGCTTGCCGATATTCATGTGAAGGCATGATTTATGAAACTGAATTGATTTTGATTTCGAACTAATCCCCCTTGTGCCTAAGAGCCTGGTTAAATATGCTTGGCTTCCTACATGTAGGCTTTGTGCCCAGAGCCTATTGAAGGATCATTCATGGATCCTTGTAGGAGGCTTCCACGGCGGCCCTAGCATTATTTTCTGTTGTGTCATATCTGGAAAACCTTATGTAGGTGATCTGGTCATCATCCGTGTTCAGGTTATTTTATGCTGTAAGTACAAAAATCCTGCTTTGATTAGAAACAATAAGGTAAAACTGGTTTGGATTTTTAATGACCAATTTAACTTTTGTGAGGGAGAACAGCCTAACCAGTGGGTTTCTGTCAGATGTTAAACTGTGGCACTCTATGTAACACCTCTTTACACAGGCACTAAGCAATGGCCAACAAGCATAATTATGTCTGTGATGAATCCTTATACCATACGTATGCTAACATATTACTAATGTTATGCATTATTGTAAAGCATTATCACAAAGCTGTGTTTTTTAGTAGTCACAGTTCGCCACTGGGCAACTGGCTCTACTACCGACTTAAAGCCTGAATTTAATCCATATTTCCATTATTCCCGTCCCATTTTTTCTAGTTAGTATAATATTCCAGTCACGGTTTTATGTTATGAGTTATTATATATCATACAGTGAATTGTTAAGTTACATGAGCCCTTTAGATAAAGTACAAAATTAACAAGCAAACTTCAGATCCCAAATGTCTTGACTGATTGGCTACATCTGTGCAAAGGACAACTTTTGCAAATCAACAGTAATCACAGTACAAATTTGCAAGTCCGAAACCTACATTAATTCCCGAAAACTTTCTAAAATTCATGGATGGGCATGACACAGTCATACTCCACTAGTAAACATCCAGGAGAAGCAGGACAGCGAAACAAAGTTCATCAGAAAGATCATTCAGGCCAAGGGTAGGTTTAGGGTGGGGCTGGTAGAGCCGGGTAGGTTATGTGTGTGTGTGTGTGTGTGTGTGTGTGTGTGTGTGTGTGTGTGAGAGAGTGAGAGAGAGAGAGAGAGAGAGAGAGAGAGAGAGAGAGAGAGAGAGAGAGAGAGAGAGAGAGAGAGAG
>JBBPDB010000140.1:8637071-8668485 GCA_037974465.1 Brachypetersius altus
TGTGTGTGTGTGTGTGTGTGTGTGGGGGAGAGGGAGAGAGAGAGAGAGAGAGAGAGAGAGAGAGAGAGAGAACAAGAGAGCTGCCATGTTCTGAGTCAGCAGAGGAAGAGGCACCCATCCTGCTCCTCCCCACCTCCCACCTCCCACAGCTGCTAACACAGGGCCACAGCGCAGAGTGCTGGGTAGATGAGCTGGAAAATTGCATTAAAACCTGCAGGTCTCGTTCTTGCCTTTGTTCTTGCTTACATTGCTGAATTGAATTAACGTAGACTGACACTTGTTCCGTGATAAAACAGGCGCACAGCAGCATTGTTTGGTCACTCTTGGTGTATTTACTTAAATAGTCCGGGATAATGTCGGGTAACTTGTAGCCTTCTGTAGAAGCCATGCACTGAGGCATGTAGCGTTCATGTATACATGTATCCTTTGACATAAAATATATGGACAAAAGTATTGGGACACATCTGTTTTTCAGTGTGTGGGTGAATGTCTTGATATGCTGAAACATTAAGATTGTCCAGTGAATCTAATGTTTCAGCATATCAAGACATTTTGGAGAACGACATGCTTTCAACTTCGAGGAGACAGTTTGGGGAAGGCTCTTTTCTATTCTTTTATCCAAAGTGACTTCCATTCCCTTACTACTGGGCCAGTCTCCCTGGAGCAACTTGGGGTAAAGGGTCTTGTTTAGGAAACTCAGTGGTGCTATGCTGGAGGTAGGATTCGAACCCATGACCTCTTGGTTCAGAGTTAAGTATCCTAGGCCACCACCAACCTCCACAAGGAGACAGTCCACAGCCCATCATACATCCTCTAAAGAATGAATCAGAACAAATTCCCACAGAAACACTCCAAAATCTTGTGTTTTGGTGCAGCCCAATGGACGAAAATACAGGCATCCCAATACAGGCATGTATTGTCCATGTGTTTTACATTTTGTGGCCAGTTTATGTGGTACACTTGCCTACACTCACTGGCCATTTTATTGGACATTTTACCACATTTATAGGTTCACAGTTTTCAGTTACTGACTACAACCCATCTTTTACTCCACAATTTACCAGCCACCTCTACCCTCTACCCCTTCATTGGAAAGGGATGACCATGGGACATCACTGACCAGATATTATTTTCTAACACAAGTATGACACCAGAGTTTGTGAGAGTATCAGCACTGAAACTAAAATTAAAACTAAACAACATTGTCACTGTGTATCTAGCAGAATACACAGTGGTCAGAAACTGAGGAGCGAACGAGAGTGTGACTAACAATAACTGTTCACCGAAAAGATGAGCCATGCTCTGTAAATGTATACTTACAAGGTTTATCAACTTGATGTGAACTAAAGGATCTGGTAAATGTATGCAAATTGTAAAAATTCCACAAATGTTATTGTGACTAATACACTCATGCCAGAGCTACACTAACATACACCCATTTTGGTTTCATTGCTGTCCTTAGAATGCCCCTCACCTAAATAATGTCCAGTAAGTGGCGGTTCTCCCGTGGTCTCTTTCCACTGATGCAGGGGGCAGAGTGAGGCTGATAATTGCAAAGCCTTAGATGAGCTATATAGTCCGTAACTGTAAACCTATATGTGCAAGTGCATGGTCGGTGTACCTGATAATATGGCCAATAAGTGTAAATACAAGCTAGATGTATTTAATAAACACACAGCTCTGTGCATTTACATGTGAGCACCTTTAGATTTACGGTCTAAATGTTTTTATATTTTTTACATACACTGAGCAGAGCCAATAGTACACCAATATGTATCTCATGGGCTGCACTGTGTGTTGTTCACATGACTATGAACGCTTTAGATTTTCTTGTAGAAAGAAAAAGGTACATTGTGTATGTAATCCAGGCAATTGTGTGTCTTAATTATTAATTATTAATTATTCTATGTAAATATTGTTTTTCAATGACAGTTATGAATGATTTGGAATTAATCCTCCAGCGCTAAATGTATATTTGAATTTGTTTTAGTACAGCATATGTGTGCTGTGTTTAATGTATTCTTTTAATGAGGATAATCCTCCCTAAAACTCACTTCATGCTTTTAATCTGATGAATAATTAATTGTCTGACATTTACATTTTTGCCCTGTTACAGCACTCTGCCACATACGACTGTTGTAGTGCATTTGAAAACAGTTTTAACACTGTGGCAAGATGAGCTCATCAACGACAGTACACAGCAAATTGCCCATCTTCCGTTTCTATGTATTATTTATAGAAACTAAATTACTTATGAAAATAAGGAACCCAGGAACAGCTGAGTATTGAAATCCATTTGTTTTCAAGTTCAGAATATTTTGAGTTCAAAGACTAAAGTAAAACTTGTTTATGAAGGCATATGCATGATGTGTGTAAATATTCATGAGCTTTATTAATAGCACTACTGGCAGACTTTACAGTTAAGTCTTATAAGCCCATCAGTCCAAACCTACCAAGGCTACGTCCTTGACTGGTACTTGAGCACCTAAATATAGCCTCATTTTTTTTTTTAAACTATCTTGAAATGATCAGATAGACACACTAGTCAGCTTCCCTCTCCATTTCATTCCTGAACCAGTCCTCTCATGGGCTAAAGCATGACGCTATTGTTGACCACTTCCACTGAATTGATATGGCTTCTGCAAGGTCACTTTGAAATGTGCCACAGGGAAAGAGGTGCCTGGTCCAGCTTCCATTTATATGTGCAGGCAGCAGCAGTTCATGAGGATATAAAAGGTTTTGTCTGATAAACAAATGAATTCAAAGCACACAGAGGCAATCACAATACCTTTCAGTTATCGGCAAGCTAAAGTTAGATAAAGATAATTAGCGCACTGTGCCCCGTGGCTGTCTGTGCTCTTGACTGAAGTGTCAAAATAAACCTGGCCAGGCTGTAAAAAAGTGTTTCTGATGACATAAGCAGCAGGCTAAAAGTGCTGCCACTCACTTTCGGCCGGCGCCTCTCGCATAATTAACGTACTGTAAAGTGCGAATGCCATCTGCAGCAAATGTAACGCACTTCCTACAGCTTTCTAATCCTCCCTCACAGCAGACGAAATCCAGGAAGGTTTGACGTGACCAACATGTCCCCTTCTCCTCAGAGAGCCAGCTTCATAACAACTCAATTGTTCTGGCATCTGTAGAAAAATAATCTTGCTGCTCCGTACACCACATGGAAACTATTCCAAATGATAGGCAGAAAGGACACCATGGTGGCATGGACTTAGAGGGAAAGGCATCACCTCATAGAAGCAGAAAGGAGAGCAGGTTTTTTTTTCCTTTAAAAGAATGGAGCTCTTGTTGTTATCCTGCTAACCATTATAAAAAATAAAGGCGCCACAAAGGGCCCTTTGGAGTGAGACCTTTTGGAGGATCCTCTTGGTTCTCTGAAGAATCTTTAGTTCTTTATTTTCATGAATTATTAAATATCATTACATAATACCAATATTTATTTTGACAAAAGTCTATACAAATAAATGTATATAAATGAATTTTATATATTGATATAAATATGAATTTATCACATTCCATTTCATGAAAGTGTGAGAATAATTAAACAAAAAATAAAAGACGGTTTCATGGCATATGCACCCTAGGCACCTAGCAGGATTAAGGTTATTGGTGGGGTGGAGAGAGAGAGAAAAGAGGCAAAGTTGAGACCTGCTGCATCCCTGCTGAATAGGAGTATGTGTGGGAGGAGTGGTTACAGTAGTGAGTGGATATGTTTCATCCAGCAGGCTTACAGGAGCTTGTGTCTGCTTCCTGCTTTGAGCACCAGCTCTCATCGGAGTCAGAGGAGGGGAAGCCTTTGAGGCAGGAGTGCACAAAGCAGCTCAGCGGCCTGCATGCTGCACTCATAGTACAGCCTGAGTCTGAGCAGCTAACTCTGAAAGAGTGTCCTGCATGCAGGTCTAGCACGGCTACACCCTCAAACAACAGCATGGCTGCCTCTGCTCTCAGTCCACTGTGTAGCTCTTGGTTCATGTGTTGCCACATCCAGGCCAGACTAGAACACACTGAACCAAGAGTCTGGTTAAAAATCTACTTTTACTGAATTTTCCCACTTAATTCATCAGAAATTAAATGTTTCCTGTCCATAGTTTGCCTCAGTAGTTTTGCACTAGAGACAAATACAAGTAATCAGTAATGGAAACTTAACTGGTGGAGGTAGCTCAGTGGGTAGGATACTTGCCTCCGGGCCAAGAGTTCATGGGTTTGAATACTACCTTCAGCACCACCATTGGGTCCCTGAGCAAGACCCTTAACCCTAATATGCTCCAGGGAGACTGTCCCCTGTAGTTAGAGAATGAAAGTCGCTTTGGATAAAAGCGTCTGATAAATGCCGTAAATGTAACTAAACCAATTAACTGGCCTAAATTCTAATAAACCTCAAACCATTGGTTGGGTGAAAAATCTCATTTCCATATTTTCTACTACACCTGTCCCAGATATAGTAGATGTAGCAGCTGAGACATCTTCAGTGTCCGGGTTGTGCTTCTTTAGATTGGTGCTGAGGAAAAAAGACTGATGTAACTAACAAGCGTCAGTCAAGTCACACTAATTGTTTCTGTATCATCAACTGCAAACTGCATCCAGGTCTTGTTGATGTGCAATGTAGATCAGTATGATTTACTAATTATGGTATAAAAAAGGAACAAATTTCACTCTTACAGCCATTCAGTTTACCCCATGCTGGTATTTAAAAAGTGTAGTGAGGAGGATCAGGTTACTCTAAAAAATGTGCTCCCCCCTGTTTTCTTCTCTGTTGTTTACATTCTGCATGAGCTTTTATCATTGCTCTGTGATTTTGGATTGGTGTTTCTACTCTGTTCTTTGGCTCTGTATTTTTGTCTTGAACATTTGCCCTGTGCTTCTTGCTTTGTGATATCAGCCCCCTTGTGTTCATGTTTATATATTTTACCCCCCCGTCCCTCTTTGCTTTAGCTTGTTTCATTTTGTTACATTAGTCTTGTTAGTCTCCGTTTTCTCATTCTTTTGTTAATAAATCCCTGTTTGCGATTACAACCTTCTCCATGCTTAACATCTCTGATCTGAGAGAAGAACTAGCCCTAAAAGGGAGAATGTTAGAGTTACTACTTACAACATTTAATTGTCATTTTCGCAGAAACAGATCGTGATATGGTTTGAGAAACCAGAGAATGTTGTCCAAAAAGGCTGCCCACAGCATTCAGCTTCATTGAATTTTGTTCATTTTATAGCTCACAGTAAGTTATATTGTGACCTACAGCCACACTGAGTCCATTTTATTTAATAAAGAGCCAGATTCCATTTGAGCGGGTAGAGAAAAGTTTTGGAAATGTCTTTACAGAACAGGCTGACTTCTACTGACTTTCAGTGAAAAATTCTGTCTGTCCATTTGCCCATTTGTATAAATAACAGCAACTCATATGGTGTCAGAGACTCCATAAGCATGTCTATTTAATAATGTCCAGCATTAAATGCACTGCAGTGATAGTGTTAGTTTTTATGTAGCTACAAGTCTAATGTGGCTTTCAAACATAAGAAGACTATAATAGCCATTAAAAATATCCAAAGCACCTTCCAATTTTTACAGAGTGATGGCGTTAATGTGTTTAATTAATAATGCCACTAACTTTGTTATTGCTGTTAATGCATTTTCCTTGTTTGATCCATCTGTAGTAAGCTAAGCTGAAGCCCAAATGCTTTTGCCTTGTTGCTATGATTCTGTCCTCTCATTTAAATACAGCTTTTAAATGGCAAGGTCCATTAATGTCTCTCTTGATAAAAGGTGTTTCAAGCAAATGCAATGATTTATTTTATCACAGACGTACAGTTAGTCCCAAGAACCATTTACAAGTAAAACATACCGCTGATGCTACTTTAGCAGAACAGAAAGGGAAACAGCAGAAGTAATCTGGAGCTGGAGAGATAGAAACTTTGGGTGTATATATATATATAATGTATATGATGTATACAATCATTAGTTGGAGCATTTAGCAATTGTTCATCACATGGTTGTCATGTTCAGGTTCATACAATGAAAGTGATGTTATTGGGTTAATAAATAGATGGGATCTGAGCACTTTCGCTTCACAGCAAGATGGTTTGATATCTGGCCAGGAATGTCAAGGGTCCTTTCTAGGAGGTGGAGTTTGTATGTTCTCCCTGTGTCTGAGTGGGCTTCCGTGAGGGCTCTGGTTTTCTCTAATGCATGTCAGGTGAACTGAAGATGTAAAACTGCCCCTAGGTGTGACTGTGTGTGTGTGAATGTGCTTGTCCATGTGTCTACCCTGCAACATATTGGTGGCCTGCCAAGGGTGTTTCTCCAGCTTTAGCAGTATGACTGTTGGTATAAGCTCCAGCAAGGATGGTGCTGGTGGATAGAAATGCAGTCTGTGGAAACTTACCTTGCTCTTGTGACACAAGTCATTCTGTGATTTAGAAATGCAGTTTCCCAGAATGACAGTAGCTTCAACCCAAAACTAAAGAAGCAAACTTGCGATAAACACATCTTGGTTGATTTCTACTTCCTATTCTCAGACACCTGTCTCAGCTGCTTTTATTTATGTTCTCTGTCCTGTCATGGACCCGTTCACACCCTCACAGCACGTAGGCACCAAAACCCTTGGACACCGTGGCGTCGCACATACTTTGAGTGGAGAGGACGAGCTGCTGTGTAGAGAATATGTTGTTATGACAACGAGTCCTTCTGCCACTGCTATTTCTATTGCCAAGCTCATTCTCAAGCTCATTTGAGAATGCGATTGTATTAAGGATTCATATGAAGCGTAAAAGTGAATGAGAGATGCTAGTGCGGTTTTAGTAATGTCATCAATAAAGACTACCTGCAGGCTGCAAATGAAGGAATATTCCACGACACAGATCATAAGCTCATGTTGCCGTGCATCATTAGACATGCTCTATGTAAAGTCATGCTGCTTTGAGCTCTGAAAATTTCTCCAGACTTTTATTTGCGTGTGAGTTTATCTTTAAGGGCAGACTCTCATTAGCTTGTCCACAGAGGTGAAGAGAAAAAGCCATCACAGCTCCACATGCAGCCTGACCAAAACATTACCCAGGCTGGGCAGCAGCTGCAAGCTGGCTGTGAGAGCTGATCCTTGCTCTGAAGATGCTGGTCACTCCTTCCCACAGTCCAAATGACCTCCAGCAGAGCGTGGAGATGGAGACTATTAGCAAAAGGCAGCTTGGAGACCTTAAACAGTCAAGAAGCGTGAAGAGTCCCTGCAAAACATCATTCCCACTAGTCCTCCCAGATTCATTTGTGGGGAGATGTATTGCTTTCTCATGCTCCGAATATGCATGTTTTGTGTTTTTGATGCTATCAATGATATTAATACTTGCAGTAGGAGTAGTATATTCAGAAAGTGCTTAGGGCAAAATCCAAGCAGCATCATAAAGGACAAGGCTTGAATATAAATAATGGCTTATGCAGATTATTCCCCCTCCCCGTCCAAACATGCAAACACCATTTCCCTAACAAGGCAACAAGCACTAACAGTAATTTATACTGATCCTTTGTGGTGAAATCAGGGCCTAGCTCACCAGCATGAGTCACAGTGGCAAAACAATAGGTCAGTTTAATATTAATGAGCGTGCTCTCAGCTTTAACTCCAACTTCATCCTGTTAAAACCCAAAAGACTTCTGGCATTTGTGCTGTGCCAAAAGAGGTTTAGGTGTGGTTATGGCAGACACTTAACCTCTGCCATTCCGTTTATTTTAAAGGTCACTGGCCAGGAGATGCAGAATAGTGTCTGTGTTTGTTTTTTTTTACCCTCTTAAAGAGATCTGATGCTTCAGTGCACATTTCCCATTGGTGAATTTCTCATTTCTCATTTCATGGACATTTGAGTCAGGTAACTGAAGATCTGAAGGTTTTTTATTTCATGCTCAGTTGGAAACTAAGCCACCTGAGAAACCTTTTCGCTTTAAGCACCCTGACACTATCTTAAAGTGAACTCACTCCAAACCTTGCCCTTGTTTTTAGGCTTTTGGGATTGTGTGTGGTTTTTCATTGTTGTCTTGATAATCACAGTGAAGAAAATCGTCATCTCTCTGTGGAGCAGTTTGTTAGTAATTAGTCCCATGGGTATCATAGCTCTGAGGATTAGTTAAGTAAATGTCATCCTCTCTAAGGCCGTCACATGGACATCAAATGAGTTCGATAACGGTGCCTTTGGCATTTGTGGCACATGTTCACAAATGTTATGTCTGTTCTTTCACATTCAGATTTTTATATCTAATTCTTTATGATGTAATCAAAACAGTCAGGAATATAAATTACATTATATTCCTGTTATAAAACCTACCAATATGATAAAAAAAATAAAGATAAGCAATAGCAAGTCAAACATGAGCCATGACATGACATAGTTCAGCAAGCAATCAAATGTATACATTCACAGAGGGTTTAGGACTGATTAATGACTAATTAATATTTCATGTAAAAGCCCTGAACATTCATAGTTAAAGTCTTATCTGTAACCTTGCCATCTCTCCTCACCTTTGAAAAATATTTCTTTATAACATGAAAATTCTTTATAACAGTCAGGAACATGAATTATATTGGCAACCTACCAATTTATATAACAAAGATATAACGATAAGCGATAGCAAGACATCAAACATGAGCCATGACATGACATTCAAAGGGCAATAGTTTAGCAAAATATCAATTTTATGCTTTTTTCAGTTACCCTGAATGTAGGCAGTCAGAAATTACACATTCCGTGTTCACATGTCACCTCTTCACAGTTGTGAGCCTACTGTTGAGTTTCAGTAGTAAAAATGTTCGCTGTAAAATAACACAGGTCAACAGGTCAAAATCATCAGAGATAAGTTTATGTGGGTTTTTCATGCTGATTTCAAATCTGTGTTTAGTTTTTCCCGCATGTACAGTTTTTGGGATGAAGCTAGTTATATATTGCATGATAGTTGGTATAATTAGCATATAATAATCATATGCTAAGTGTTTTTGAAGAAACAGTGGTAGTTGACTGACACTGATTATATATCTATGACACAGTGTGTGCCTTTCTGACTTCGCACTGAGAATATTGAAACAGTTAATGGATTGGTGCCTGCGGTCTATTGCAAATCTAATATTATTCATAATTCAAAAAGTTGATGTGACTGAAAAAACTGAAAGCAGATGACTTGTGAAATCAACAAAACACCTATGAAACTTTTTAATGTGGCACTTCTGGGTCTATTTTCTGCCCTAACATTTTTGTATTCTAAAAACTCAGGGGGAAAAATCATGATGTAATATTTTTTCCATCCACTGTCAATCGGTAAAATTCGCATAAAGGTTTGTTGGCCAGTTTGATCATAAGACCAAAATATACCTCATCATCACGCACATGATATATGATCAACGCTGACCAAATACATTTCTCAAAAGCATCATTTACTTGCCTGCATGCACAGTTATGCCCAAGACAATAAACCAAACTCCTCATTTGCCGCAGCTCCAAAGCAGTTGCCTGGAGAGCAGTGCTTGAAAAAGACAGACATCAAAGCTGTAGGCCTCTCCCAGAGCACTGGGATTACTGATGTGAGAGCCACACAGGCCTGTGGGCCTGAGCCATCCACTCTGCACCCTGTGCCAAGCAGCTCCCAGCATATGGCTGCCTGTGCCCCTCCTCAGGCACTGTGGAAACAAAGTTCATTTCTGTAGACCTGACCAGTAGCTCCCATAAAAACTTTCTGAGAGAAATTAATATGAATTAGCTAAAATAATGTATGGAGTTTTAGAGTTTAATGTAGACATGTTGAGAGTTTCTCAATTATATGTAATGCAAGAATGACTTTACAACGCCTGGATAGCAGTTCCAGTTATCTCTCCCTCAGGCCTTGTTCAGCTCCTAGCGAAAGCAAGCTGTGTTACAGAGTGCTTCTCTATAAACTCTGTTCTGCTGCTCAGTTCCCCTGAAAAAACCGACAAGACAGCACTGCCATACCAAACTGCACAGTTCATTTTCATCCTACACAACACAATGTTAATCTTTTCCTGTGAGTTACACGTCATGAACATTTTAGTTCACTGCTCCAAAATGTGACCCGTGATGTGCTGTAGTTATTAATGTTATTAAAGATGAATGTGCTCACAGAGGGTTTAGGCCACCAGCACTCATTTCAACTACATTCTATGACCAGTTAATGACTCTTATTGTAATTAATATTTCATATTAAATTTGAAAAGCCCTGGACATTCATAGTTAAAGCCTTAACCAACTCCTCTTGCCTTTGAAAAATATTTCTAGGGCTGGCCACCTCTGTATAAAGGTGAGCAAGCGAATGCTGTATGCAATAGATAGATATAAAAGACCAAGTGATACACCCGTTTTCTTTGAAAAATGAGACTTCCATTTGGTAGACAGGGGTTTTTCATTCTTTGCCTTAGCCGAATCCTATTACTATCTGCCTTTTATCTCATTGCTGCTTCCATGTTCTTACATGTTTACCTTGTCACCTCCATCTGCTCTGTGTGAAAGGAAAAATAGTGTGCAGATCCACAGTGTGTATGCTGGGCTATGTAAGAAAAGCCAAAGTCAGCAAATAGGATGATGACCCTTGATCTAGTCAGTATAATATGCTGCCTCTCCAATTAGAGCTGTAATTGCTCTGACCATGTACAGTCCGAGTGATCTTATTCACAAAGGTGCAAGTGTGAAGCCTCTATAGACCTTTGCCCTGCTTATCCTTCTGAGACTTTCTGTCCTCCTCCACTGGGACAAACAGCATTCCTGCAATCTGGAATAGAAGGGCAGCCTTATTACGACATCACTGAGGCGGTGTTAGCAATACATGGCTCTCCATAAAAATGTTTAATACAACCTGTAGCCAGATTAACCTGCCCCTCAGGTTTCAGTCTGGCCACCCTATCTTGTTAAGATGTTATTGCTAAAAGAAGTCAAATTGGTTAATCAAATGCTTACAAATGTTTGGCTACTTTATCCAGGCAGCTAAGGGTAGCTGTGACATTACTAGCTAATCAAGTAGTGACAACTAGGATGACAATTTTATTGCTCAAAAGTTGATCTTTGATGGCTCATTGGTGAACAAATGGTGAATATCCTAAAATGCAATTAGACAGGAAAGAGAAATTAAATAGTGCTGGTTTAGAAAGAAAACTGAGAAGACTTTTAGTCCTGGTTAAGATCGTTTCACAAAAAAATCTAATAATTATTCCCAGCATCAAAACTGACAAGACCAGTACTGGATAAGAAATGGTTGAGATTCCTGTCTTTGGTCATGTTGAAGACAAATATTAGTGTTATCTCAGCATCATTTGTGGCTATTAAATTCAAGAAGGAATACCTGTGAGATTATTGGGATCTTTTTATCAGGAGAAGTAGCAGAGCAGAGCAGAGTCTACTTTGTCATTCACCTGATCTTGTTAATGTCTAGAAGAAACTCTAGAGATATGTGAAGCTGAATGAGCCAATGCGGATTCCATACTCTCCCAACAATCACGCCCACAACAACTCATCATTTCGGCTTGTTTCTCTTTGTTGGGCCAGTGTGCTTCTCTTTTTATCCAGTAAAATTAACACAGCAGACAACACGGTCGGTTCTCCTTGCTTTGAACACAAGGCCTTTGCCCACTGTTCAGCTGTAAGTGTGGGAGTGTAGCAGTTCTTGAAATGATTGCACATTCACGGTTGGTACTCATAGCCAGGTTTTGTGACTGAATAGTTGAATTCAACTCAGGTTCAAGGCAAATCCTTCTGCACTACAGCAGAAACACCCTTTTACTTTACAGACATTAAAAGGAAGAACAAAGGCACCATAAAAAAGAGCATCATTTTAGCTGCCTTGACCAAATACAGTCTTTTTGCATTCTTGGGCACAGCTTCACATATCTATGACGGCAAAGGTATAAACACACCACAAAGGGAATATTCACAGATTTACTCCTAATGGAATTACAGGCAGAATGATATAATACATTCTCCCTTTAGCCCACATTCTAACCCTGTCTGACTCTCCTCTGGCATACTTAAGACATTGAATTCTAAATAAGAGAAAACTTCTACAGATATAATTGTAACAGATAGTTAAGAGGCTGGGGAATGCAGGACTAAAGCAATGGCTGGTGATGCTGTCTAGAAAATGCACTAGTGTTATACATATGGGTGAAAATTACATATGCATTAAGCCTAAGCGTCCACAGGAACAGCCCTGTTTCAGAACTGCATCACATTTTGACTCATTCTGATCATTCTGATGCTGATGTAAATCAAAGTGAAAATATTTTATATATTTCAGGGCACATCAGGATATGTTGTATGTACAATCACACCACTAATAATTGTTCCATAGCCCCATGAGAGACTGAATTTGAACACCTCAACATCTTTTTACTAACATTCAACATCCTATCACATATTCAAGCCACAGCAAACAGATCTATAAAAGCCAGTCTTGCTGTGTAATTGATATTTTCTGAATCCTCAGCAGAAGCTGGGTGATACCGCATGCTGGAGTGATAAAGCACAATAACATACCATGTGATTCTTTGGATCCACACATGTTATTTGTTGTTTAAAGCAGACAGTGAGTACTTTAATCCCTCCATTCCCCAACCCTCACCCCGTTGAGAGAGCATCTAATCCTTACTGCAGAGTAAATATAATGCTTGTCTAACATATAGATCTTCCAGTGCTTGAGAAGTGAAAACCCAGCCTTGATCCACCGCCTGCCTTATAGAGATTTAAGAACTGGAGGTATCGACGCTCTTATGAAAGGCTCTTCGGCCCCCCTCTGAAAGCACGCCTTGTAGAATAATTCACTTCTGGATGGCTTGTGTGAAATGTAAATCACCCTCACACTGATGGCAGAGAGTGCTCTTTCTCTCGTTCTTTCTTTCTTCCACTGTCTCTCTGATTTCCACAGGGCTAGAAGCAGCAGCTAAGTTATGTGAGACCATGGCTTATGGAGGGCCGTTCAAAAAAAGTGCAATTAGAGCAAGCAGAGAACCTCATAGAAATCACTTCCAACAAATCAATGTTGGGGAAAAATCTTTGCTCATAAATCTAAGTTTAGGCATTTCAGGGCTTCCAACCAGCTTGGAGAAAGTATAACATAGTAATGAATACATTTCTTAAAATGCCTCGGTTTGCCCTCATAACTGAGAGGCCTTTGATGTAATGTCACTGCTTTATTTCATTTTCATCAGGGAGTTCATCCCAGATTAAGGGAAGTATAGTGCTGTTTGTGCTTTGAAGATTCACTTTGGATCCAAACACTTTGGAGGGCTGTGACTGTAGGCACTTTCACATAACAATACACCTGCTACCATAAAATGTGATATGCTGTGCATGTATAATCTTTAAAACAATCTTCTAGAGAAAAGTGATGTCTTGGGAAATGTTCTTCACTTGCTTTCAAGTGTGGAGCAATTGCACAAAAACAGAGTATAATTGGAATTATTGACTCACTAAATTATTAATATACTGATCACAATGCCGAATCCTAAAAGCCACCCAGTGTGTCTCTTTACAATGGTTGCTGTGTACCAATATACAGAGAGGTTTTGTGAAATATTTTCAGGCCATTTTAAAAGCAGCTTAAATAGTCTAACACTCACGCCAGTTTAGATGGGGTCTCATCATAATACCCACAAAGAAACAAATTCCTCCTGTATTTCTCAAAACACTTTATAAAGCTTTAATTTTCATGAATGAGACTGATTGGCTGCTGTTGTACCAACTAGCTATACAGCTCAATTAAAACAGACAATATCTCATGCTTTTATTAAATCTGAATGTAAGATTACATTAATGCAGCATTCATTAGATTAAAGATTAATTATTTAATGAATACAGATTAAAGATTAATTGGTACTGAAACTGTAAAGGTTGAATGGTCACACATTCTAGATGATGCCACCTCCTGTCCTCCATGTGCTCCAACTTGCCAAGGCTTAGAATCTGGTCCTCTGACAGACCCTGTGGAATCTGGTAGCCTAACCCAAACATTAGTAGCAGATTCGTAAAGTCCTATAGATTGCAAGGTACAGCCTCCGTAGAACAAACTTTTTGTTTGCAAAATAACACACAGATGTCTGATCAGATTGGAATCTGTGGAATGTTGAGGCCACTGCACCACCTTGAACTTTAGTTTGTGTTTGTCAAACCAATAGCAATCAATATGGGCAGTGAGGCAGAGTGCATTATGTTCTTGAAAGAGGCCAATACCACCAGGAAATACCACTAGTTCATGAACAAGTATATTTGGTCCACCCAGTGTTTAGTACATTGCCATGAACATGAATGTTTGGACTCAGGGCTTTTTGGGAGAACACTCTACTGCACATTACACCTCCACAGGCATACTCCAAATCACACATACTTGGCCATCCAAGCAATGGAAAAGGAAATGGGGCTATTTGGACCATCTAATAGTTGCTCCAAGGTCGATTCCAAATCTCATGTGCCCATTCTTGGCACTTTCACTGGTGGACATGGGCATTTTGATCGGTCTGTGGCTACGCAGCCCTATACTCAGCAAGGTGCAATGCACTATATGTTTTGATGCATCCCTCCCATAACCAGTGTTGAAAAATGTTTACACCGCCACTTCTGTTGGCTCAGACCAGGCAGCATGGTCTTTAATACTCTTGCAATTCAAAGAATACCCTGCTGCTGGGTTTGTGGTTTGTCATATTTCTGGAAAATTCTCAAGCTCATCATCTGGCAATAACAGTTTTATCTTTGCGTATTTAATTTGTTTTGTTTATAAGATGTTTTGGCAAAAAAAAATTATATTTAATGCAAACAGAAAACAGTGTAGTGCTGGCTCAAAGCTGTGAAGCAGAATGTAAATCATAAGTAATAAATATTCATATCACTGCAATTGTTAAGTAATTTATGTAAAATAACTATGGATTGTAAATCAAATGTTTAGCAAAGTGAGAGACATTACTAAGGGTTTAGAATAAATATACCAATTACACAGTAAGTACCTAAAAATCATTTCAGCAGCATTTCAATTTCACTAAGAAATATGTATGTCAAAATGTTTCTCTATAGACAAAATGAATGTAGATCAGGAGGGAGGAAGAAGGAAAGAGTGCACTCACTTTGTTCGTTAAGCCTGATTTACCAAAGCACACAGTGCAGGCATGTGAGAGAGTGTAGTGGGAGAAGCATTTGATATGCTCTAGTCATGGCTCATCTTATTCAAATCACACATGCAAGCATTTCACAAAAACCCTTGGTTGGTTTAGTGTCTTTAAAAAAAACATTCAAACAGAAAATGCAGACATGAAAACACAAAAACAGTATAGCCCTCTCAAATGCAGCTGCTACTCTAATGTTAACACATGGATAGGAAATCATATGTGCAGGGACAGAATGAAAAATGTGGTTTTGCTTTCATACTGATGCTTCTAAACTTCTAAAATGATTCGTACAGCAGCCAGTGGAGCTCACAGCTGCCTCAATGTGGCATCAAAGCCTGCCAGGGATGTGTGTGTGCTGAACCATGCTTTGCCTCTTGTGTCTGCTGCTCTGGGAGGTCTACCTGCATTTTGTGGGGGCATGAAGTGTTTTCCTTCATGGTGAAATGGTTTTACTCCTTGTTTTCTTTCCTGTTCATTTAATGTGCAGTCAACTCTGTGGTTCATAAGAGTCAGACATGCAGTAAAGCCTGAGTTAACAATTGTCTGTAAAATTACTTGATGCAGTATACATCCATATGATTGTATGAGATTTTCTTGCAATTTTTATGATGTTTTTTAATTTGCACATGCATATCTCTTGGATATCGCAGTAAATTGCTGCTTGTGAAGTTTAGCCTTTTTTCATGTGTGATATTATCTGTGTTAAAATGATTAACTAGTTTTCAGTAACTAGGGACTATTTCTAGAGGGCCGTTTTACAAGGCTCATTGTAATTGATCTGAGGGAGCACCTAAACATTGGATCGTCTCAGTCTGACAGTTGCACAGTTAATGGGATGAAAATAGGGACGCACTGTTTTCCCTAACCTGTCAAGTGGTAATTGGCCAATGGTTTCCTATAATAGCAATATGCCAGTGGGAGTGCACCTCTTAAATTGTATACAAAATAATTGGATGGCTTAGCTGCAAAAAAAACAAAGTTATTTGCACAATTAATGTGACATTTTAAATAGTAAATATTGGCATATTAAAATTCCATAAATATTGTGCAAGCAGGAAAAGTGCACTAAGGCAACATTTAAAAGGGCTTAGAATGTTTTGACTGTGGTGAATTATATACATACATCAGGAGGTGTATCAATCACAAAATCCTATCATATTAGCGCTTGTCTAAGGCTAGACAGGCTTTACTTCAGTACTTCAGTAACATACAGTATACAATTAATATGTTTACAGATACTAACCATCAGTTTCTTTCTTCTTCACAGGGTGTGCCTCTGGATCCATAAATGAAACTGAAGCAATGGGAAAACAAAGTAAATATGAAAGGGTGAGGACCATCAACGGTGTTATCTCCAGAGAAAATAAGCACAAGCTAGTGAAGTGGTGAAAGGTAACGACTCCGAGACGTCTCTACAGAAATCTCTTCTTTAGAAGTATATGCTGTGGCTGTAATGGAATGACCACTGGTTGGAGTGAATAGACTCTCGACATCTATTGCACCTTCTACATACTGGAAACAGCTGACTATCCTGCCAGAATACTGTGAGGCTCAGTGCAGCCTAGTAGAAACAAAAAGTGACATCCCAAGCTAATAGCTACTGGCTTTGTTCATGGCTTCCAGGAAGGCATCCATGGCTTGTAGTGGTGGCATGGTGATGAGTGCCTTCTTCTGGTCTGTGGCCATAATCTCTCTGACTCACATGGGTGAAGTGAGGGGGGACTGTTGGCTCATCGAAGGGGAAAAGGGCTTTGTGTGGCTGGCAATCTGCAGCCAAAACCAGCCACCTTATGAGGCCATTCCTCAGCATATCAACAGCACCATTGTGGACCTTCGTTTAAATGAAAATAAGATCAAAAGTATCCATTACTCTGCCCTCAGCCGCTTTGCCAACCTAACATACCTAAATCTAACAAAGAATGAGATTAGCTATATAGAGGATGGAGCCTTTTCAGCCCAGTTCAACTTACAGGTACTCCAGTTGGGTTTCAATAAACTGCGCAACTTGACCGAAGGGATTCTCAGGGGGTTGGGCAAGCTGCAGTACCTCTACCTCCAGGCCAACCTGATTGAGACTGTGACACCCAATGCCTTTTGGGAGTGCCCAAACTTAGAAAACATAGACCTCTCCATGAATCGTATCCAGGTGCTTGATGGGTCCACCTTCACCAGCCTGACTAAGCTGACCACATGTGAGCTCTACACCAACCCCTTCAACTGCTCCTGCGAGCTTCTCGGGTTTGTTAAGTGGCTCTCGGTCTTCCCCAACAGAACGAATGAAAGGATGGTATGCGATTCTCCTGCAGGCGTTTCTGGTTACAGTCTCCTGAGCCAGAATCCTAACAATCCTACTCAGCGCAATGCACTGCATATGCTGTCCACTGTGTGCACGGATGACTATGTGACTCCGTATACCCCTGTGCCTCCTGAGACCACAACTTACCCTTCAGATGCTACCCCATGTGGGCTGGAAGACTGTCCATCTGGTACTGAGCCAGAAGGGATAAGCTTTAGCCCAACCTATCCAGATGTGGAAATGAAACCAGTCATGAGGCTCAAACACGTCTCCCACACGGATGCGGTCATCACCATCCAGATCCCCCACCCATATAAGAAAATGTACATCCTTGTTTTGTATAACAACAGCTTCTTCACAGATATTCAGAATTTGAAAAAGGAGGAGGAGGATGTTGAAGTGAGACACCTGAAACCTCACACTGATTACACCTATTGCGTGGTTTCAATACGCAATTCCTTGAGATTCAACCATACCTGTATGACATTATCCACAAGTTCCAGAAATGGAAGAGTGCCCCACACTAATCCTCCTACAACCACTCACTACATAATGACCATCCTGGGATGCCTTTTCAGCATGGTAATTGTCTTAGGAGTGGTCTACTATTGCTTACGAAAGAAGAGGCAGCAAGATGAAAAGCACAAAAAGGCAGGCAGTATGAAAAAGAACATAATAGAGCTCAAATATGGCGGAGAACTGGAGGGAGGGACGATATCCAGGATGTCTCAAAAACAAATGATGGCTGGAGAGAGTATGTCTCGCATGCCGTACTTGCCCTCTGGGAGTGAGATGGATCAGTACAAACTTCAGGACATAAGTGATACACCAAAAATGTCAAAGGGCAATTACATGGAAGTGAGAACAGCAGATCACCCAGACCGCAGAGAGTGTGAGATGGCCATGCCAAGCAATAGCCAAGGGTCTGTTGCTGAGATCTCCACAATTGCAAAAGAGGTGGACAAAGTGAACCAGATAATAAATAACTGCATAGATGCGCTCAAGTCGGAGTCAACGTCTTTCCAAGGAGTGAAATCCGGAGCTGTTTCAACAGCAGAGCCTCAGTTAGTTCTCATCTCAGAACAACCCCAGAGCAAGTCTGGCTTCTTGTCCCCTGTTTACAAGGATAGTTACCACCACTCATTACAGAGACACCATTCCTCAGACACTTCCCCAAAGCGACCCAGCACAGCCACTGGTGGTCCTATGCGGAGTCCGAGGCCTTACCGCTCTGAGGGGGCATACAAGTCAGAGTCGAAGTACATAGAGAAGACTTCACCAACAGGTGAGACCATCATGACTATCACCCCAGCAGCTGCAATACTACGAGCTGAAGCAGAGAAGATCCGGCAGTACAGTGAACATCGTCACTCCTATCCTGATGCCCAAATTGAGGAGCTGGAGGGGCCAGAGAGCCGGAAAACATCCATTCTGGAGCCCTTGACGCGGCCTCGGCCCAGAGACTTGGCTTACTCCCAGCTTTCACCCCAGTACCATAACCTCAGCTATTCCTCCAGCCCCGAGTACTACTGTAAACCAACACATAGTATTTGGGAGCGCTTCAAGCTTCATCGCAAACGCCACAAAGACGAGGAGTACATGGCGGCAGGCCATGCGCTACGTAAAAAAGTGCAGTTTGCGAAAGACGAGGACCTGCATGACATTCTAGATTACTGGAAAGGTGTGTCCGCCCAACATAAATCCTAATGTAACCAAGTGTTTGTTCAAGTAATTTTGTTTGACCACCAGAACTGAGAGAGAGAGAGAGTGATGTGGACTAGCTACATTTGAATGGAGAACTACTACAACACAGCCAACTCTGACTAAAGGGTAGGGGTAACTGGGGATACAAGTTAGTTTTGTGAGTTTACCAAAATTACAAGACATTATTACTTTAAGCAACAAGAAGAGAACACACAGCTAATTTAAAAATATCTATGTTCAAGTGGATTTTAAGTATTTGGTTCCGCATGGCCAAGTCCTGTGACAATGGATTTGCTACTGTCTACGGTGAGGAAAAAATGTAAAAAAAAAAAAAAAAAAGGAAAAAAAAGAATACTACAATGACAGATATCTTCTGAAAACTTTGTATTTCTTCTCACTGTACACTAATTAATGAACAGTTCTCTCTATATATTTGAGTTTTAAATACAAAGGGACTAATGTACAGATAGTGTTTCTATATTTGCAAGGTTTGCTGGTTAAAAGAGGTGAAATATATATGAAATGTATGATTCAGGTTTAGATCGTGGATTTTGGAGTCAGCTTCAATGATATTATTTGTTATCAATGAATGTCTGAGATGGATAAACATTGCACTGGTTTCTGAAATGGTAAACTCCCCTTCAAGCCGCCGTTTACTCTAGTCTGCTTTGTCATTTTCTTTATTCATGTCACCATACAAAATGCACAATCCTACATTATTAAAAGCTGGTAACATTTTAGAAATTGTAACTCCATAGTGGACCAGCGGTATCTGAAACATCTGCATGATTGATAGTTACAGTTTCAAAGTGAGGAAACACCTTCAGAATGACTGGGAAAGTGGGGTATTTATATAACCAAATGCTGACATCAATGGAAAAAACTCCTCAGTGAAATTGCTTTCTGTATGCTTTACATCTGTGATTTGCCTATTAGTAATTTTGCCCCCCAGATACTTACTTTTGCTTCAACTTTACAATGCCTACTGTAGTAATGACTTAGAGTATCTTACAGTATCTGATGGTCAACCAAAGTGCTTGGGTGGCAGCTCATCATGTTTTCTTGCAGATGTTTCTTCTATTCTCCAGCCCTGAGGATGAATGTATTACCTTACAGTGTATGAAGGTACAATGCAGCTCTTTTCACAGCTGCATGTTTTGTTATTCATGCTTCTTTTCAATTACTTGCCAGTTCTCCTTTCGACAGTACTAAACCAACCACAAAAGAATAATAACATTATAATAGACATTTATAAACCTATGGGTATCATTTTAGTTGTTTTCTACTGTTTGGCAGACAAATGCTTTTGTAAATGCAACGGTACTGATGAGGAGCATCAGCCGTGTACGAAGCAGAGAGAGAGAGAGAGAGAGCGACAAAGAGAGAGAGAGAGAGACAGATAGAGGCAGACTGATTTCCTCCTGCCCTGACCTGCCACTTCTGGATTTGTACATCACTTGAACAGTGTTACAGGGAGTGACTGGGACATCCAATTTCTTATTTCAACCGCCTTAAACTTCTGGAATATATGTATAACTGTATATTTTCTTTTTTCTTTAAATGTGTTGATGTTTTTGAAAAGAAAAAAGTCTTCATTTGTTGTCATTTTTTAAGAAAGAGCGTTTCAATAGATTCTAAGAGCTGTCCGATTTATAGGCAACCTAGCGAGTAACCTACATGTTTTTATATTGCATATTGTAGCACTCCTATATCTCATTAAAGTTAGAAATGTTTGGAAAATGTGAACAGAAGCAGCTGACATACATCAAGAGACAACCAAGAGCACAATAAAGTGTTATTTTTATTTCTTATTGCTATGTTATCTGCTTTCAGACAACTGTGAAATAAAGGAAAGGGAACACACGTACTTTCAAGACCATCATGATAACATTTTTGTGTGGAGTCCGGCGGTGGTGTGCCTTTGCTATACACCGTGAACTGTGAGGATGAACAAAATGAACTAATCAAGGCAAACTAAATGAGCTCTGTATTTCCTGCACCTTTTCAATTAATTTTAAATGATCTCATTAGATCTTCAACAAGTCAAGTAAGAAATATACTTGTACACTCCAAGAAATTATACAAGGTCAATAACTTTGATTTGATTGGATTTCAGACTTTTCCCCAGCAAATTGGTGCACAGTTTCTATTTAGTGTAATTTACTGGGAAAGAAATAAAACACACAAAAAATATTTTATATTTTTGTTACTTTCAGCAAATAACTAATAACTATGCATTATACTGCGCATTAAAATGTGTGTTTTTTGTAAACATGTCCACACCTCATATAACCAAACGATTGTTAGAAGACTATAAGAAATGAATTAAACAAGTGGGTTAAACAAGGCGTGCCACTGACTGGAATGAAAAGCTCCAGTCACACCAGCACTTTGAAGAAAAGACTGATGACCCTGGTGTTACAGTGGGAAAGGTGGACAAGAATAAAATAAAAGACAGATTCACTATTTATGTTCATATTGAACATATCATATTGTACATATCATATTGTGACAGCACTGAATGATATAACTCTGTTTTAGGCAGTTGCCCAGCATGAGATTTGTGTTGGGTGTGTGAATCCAGTAAAGCAGAATCTTCAGGTGAGCCCCCTCTAAAAAAAGGTTTGTCAACCAGACTTATATTGTAAAAGAATCTCTTTTACAGAAGAGTAAGTGTCAGCCGCGTTACACTTATTCAATTTGCTGAAGCATCATGACACTGACAGCATGTCTTCTTCGACTCCAAACTGCTCCAGGCATTCTGAATTCAGGGCACGGGTGTCATACTACAAACCTCATATTTGACGCAATAACCCATATTTTATTTTGACAGGTCAATCCTAAATACCTTTAAAAATTCACTCAAAATGATTGAACATAATGTTTCAGTTACTCAGCATAAAAGGTAAACACTCTGCATGCTGTTTATAAAAAGTAGGGATTGTGTGTGTGTGTGTGTGTATGTGTGTGTATAATTACATAAAGTAATGTTATAGGTACAGTTACTGTTACAGTTACTGTTAATGTGTGAGATCATGATTTACAAAATAAATTTAAAGGTACATTACTTTAAAGACAAAAAACCTTCAAAAAAACAAAACAGCTTGAAGCCGCATTGAAATCTGGCATTTTGTTTCATTTCAACAAGATGGTAGATATACATTTGGAATTATTTTCTGTTGTTTTTTTGTGTATTGCATTGAGAAAAGTCAGTGCACTCCTAGCAATTAAAGTCATGATAATAGACTTACAAATAACAAAAATACCAGATAATAATGGATGTTACAAACATTCCCTCCTATATCTGTATTATTTACAAACAGCAATTGGAAAAAAAACCTTATGACTTATAACCACATCTTTCAACAGTACATTTCCTTTTTGGTGGTTGGTACCGTTATACATAACCTCTGTGTCATTTTATTTTTTTTGCCAAAGGCTATAGGATGGGAAACATAGCATTAATCTGGGAATGGTTAAGTAACTGGAAAAACTAATGAAAGAAGGCTGTCGACAGAACATCAAGCTTCTGCAGTTCAATATCACGTGCAGCTTTTGCTTCAGGTCTGTGTTTCGCTCTCATCTGCTTAATCTGGGCAAGCTTGCACAGGGGAGGTGAAGACGGCTTAAGATAGCAGCGGAGAGCAGAGGGGATGGATGCAAATGAAGCTATGAGTGTTAAGATTCATGGTTTTCCCTCTTCCACCCAGAGAGATAAGCAAACACCCATCCATCTTGTCACAAGCCTCAGGAATATTTGGCTTAGGATGAGTTGTTTTCCCCCCCCGCTCTACCGACCATATCAAATGACTTCTAATGTCTTCAGAGGTGTGGACCATGACAGAGAGGAAAAGCAGCTTTATCAATACAACTAGCTTGATTTGACAAGAAACAATTAAGTGTGTGATGTGTAAAAAATATTAATTAAAGCAAAAGACAGGTAAGACTGACACATAAGTATTGAAGAACCCCGCTGCAGCTTTCCTTCAAATTACTACAAGGATGTTTTCACTAATAATTTGGGAAAGCATTAATACATGTGTGATCTGTGATTTTTGATATACTATACTTCACTTTACTATTATATATAATGCTTCAAGAGTACATCATAATAATATACAGCATAGTTGTGTAGCAATCTGGTGTTACTCTTAAAAATTGTATATCATTAATATATATCATCTACATTTTGTGTCAACTTTACATATTGGTTATGTATAACAATGTTAATTTTTTACGTTTTAAAATTAACAAATTAATATACGTTTTAAATCAAACTAATTTACACAATATAAATTCATAACAGGAGTTTAGCTACACAGGTTTTGATATTGTATGGATTTTGGCATTATTCTCCTGCAGATGAACTTTTTCTGTTAAAATTAATGAAAGGGAAAATGAATGGGGACCTTAATTAACATATCTGAGGCAGGAAACATGTTGTTTGCTGTTTCTTATTAATGTTTAATGGTACATGAAAGCAATGGAGCAGTGGGCAGCACTGTCACCTCACAGCCGAAAGGTTCTGGGGTTTATTCCTGGCTGGGATGTCCGTGGGCCCTTTTCATGCGGTGTTTGCTCTTCCTGTGTCTGTGTGACTTTCCACGGGGTCTTCCGGTTTCCTCCCATAGTCTAAAGACATGCATCTCAGGCAAAATGGAAATTCTAAACTGCCTCCAGGTCAGCGTTTATCCGTGCACCTGTCCTGTGAAGGACTGCCGACCTGTCCAGGGTGTTTCTCTAGCTTTTGGCATAAGACCACTTGGATGGGTTTCAGCTCCTCCAGCTCCTGGTTAAGGATAAGAGGTTCCGTTGGATGCTACAAAAGATATTACAGTGAGTTTTTTTGTCAATTTTACATGATACATCCATCCGACCAGCAAGCCAACTCAGCTCACTAGCAACCTAGCTATCTTTGAATGGCCAGGATCTAAAAAATTCCTTAACAAGTTGGAACTCTAGATGCTGTAGATAGCGAATGCTAATCATTACAATGTAATGAATTCAGATTTTTTTAGTTACCATTACCATAAAATACTCAGAACTTGTATGTTCATATGTCCATGTAAGAATATTCCGCTAACTGTATTTTTCTACGAGCAATATCATGAACCTATGAGTTTCGTATTATGTAAGCTTTCCCTCTTGCTTGAACAATGTAAACATCATGCTGCCATGCATTTCATCCTAAATCCTCACCTTCGACAGGTTTGAATAAAACAAGATTATTATTATTACATAAACATGTTAAAGAATCAAATGAAAGAAAGAGAACTGTTGTTGCCCTTGTTGTCGACCCTCCCTACCTTCAGGGGATGTGTTGTTTAACACTCATGATGAAGACCAGTCTACTCTTATTTGATTTATGAAACACAATGCAGCAGCTGCTCTCATTTGCCTCTAGTTGAAACCACAATGCATTATGCACAGCAAGAGCCTGTAGAACTAGTATGCAACAAGTTGAAGCTATGAGTGGATGCATACAATTTAATTTTGCGGATTAATTTTGCTAATGTAGGGTATCATGTTTAAAATAATCAATATTCTCAGATCAGTAATCTTTTTTTTACAGTAAGTAAAGTACAACTATAACTAAATAATTCCTTAACAAGTTGGAACTGTAGATGCTGCAGATAGCAAGTATTACAATATAATAAACTCAGACAGCATTACCATAAAATACTCAGAACTTTCAAATATGTTCATATGTCCATATAATAATATCCCACTTAAATGTATTTTTCTACTAAATATATCATGTGATTATGTCATGTGTTACCATGTTATAAAAATATGTTTAGAAACTTTTTTTAAGCAGAGAGGGCCTGGTTGCCTGGTCTGTGTTATTTGGGCTTGTGGTAATGCAAGTCCTACTTAGATATAAGAAATGTAAGCAATTACTGTAAAAGATTAACACTAGAACGCCCAGCCTTTTGTAACCATCCTTTAGCCAAGATGCTGCTAACTGGCTACTCTTTTGGCTATCATTAGCATCAATTCATGTGTAAATGTGGTCAGGTCTTACAGGTACACGTCGTTTGCACAACAAAAGCAGGAGAACAATGGAGCAGCAGGGGTCAAAAACACTTCAGGTCTGTCCTCAAGAATTCTGTGTTGTACGAACCTCCTCTCCAAGGAAAGAAAATGCAGAGAAGATTCACCACTCGACAGGCCTTGGAAATGATCCTGAGTGAAGTAAAAAACTCGTGACTCAGATGGAGAAGACATAGAACTTCAGCTGGATGCGGACTCAGAGCTGTCTGATCAGTTTTCAGTTTAAGTTTCATTTCATATTATTTCCTGATTATTTCATGATATTTCAGACATTATTCCGATACAGAGGAGGAGATACTGGAATTATTATTAGTATCTATGCATATCTATATACTGCATATTACCCAGATATCCCTTATGGCAACAGTACATTCTTAACATTTATATGAGAGCATTGCTATTAAAACCATACTTTTTGATTGAAGTATACACAACTTGATATTGACTTGGGCTGACTGAATGGTCAACTCTCTGGTGTCTATGGGAATCTCTTGTGCTTTTCGGAAGCAGTGCTCTTTCTGGCATTTCTACTTTCCCCAGCTTCTTTAATTGAATGTGCTTCATGCATGCACGACCACTCACTTCCATGTTAATGAATCTGCAGAGCGGCTGATTTCAGAGGGCACAGAACAACTGAATAGTAATCATTTCATCAGGCAAAGCTTTTACTGTTTGCAGAGTGTAGGAAATAGAAAGTAACACTGCTTTTCCCATCTAGGGACAGGTTTTTCATTAGAGTATCATGGAGACAAGGACAGATCTGAAGAGTAACAATACAAAAAGACAAAGGCAATCAAGGATATTTTTATTTGTCCTAGCTGTAGGTGTTTTTTCTTATGAAGAACAAATAAATACAGATAAACATTAAAACAATAAATGCAACACAAATGTATTGTTTTTTAGATCAATTATTTTGGTTAGAAAGTAAGTCTGGCGTCTGACTTCTTGTGGCATTTCAGTCAATCCATGTATTCATTCCGTTCTATAATCAGCACACCTGGTTTATTTTAATTTAGTACTGGTTAGCCAGACTAGGTACTGGATGGTATATTATATATCCAAAAGTTTGTTAATACCAAGAGTATGCATAAAGAATTTGACCCCCTTTCTGCAGCAACACCTCTGCTCTTCTAGGAAGGCTTTCCACTAGATGGTAGAACACTGAGGTTAATATGTGATTGCATTCAGTCACAACAGCATTAGTGAGGTCAGGAACTGTTGAATTGTTCTGGATAAACATCACTCTGGCTATCGCAAAAGTTTTGGGTCTAGCTCCATAACCCCACTTGAGCGACTGCAGTTCCACTGATCCACAGCCTAATGCTGGGAGGCTTTATAACCCTCCAGCCGACAATAAGCGTAAGGCTAGGGTTTTCTGAGATTAGAAGCTGTGAGAGCACAGTCAAATGCTTGTGTCAGGGAGGTAAAGTAGCCTGGATTCAAATCGTGACTTGCATGTAAAGTGTAACTGTAAATACTAGTGTTAACAAATGAATGCTTATTTTCCATATCAATGATTTTACAGATAGTTTGCATAGCACTGTAGTGCTGGAAATGAAATCAATTGTAAACATCATCTCATTTTAATTGTGGTATGGATCAAATGAGAGGTTTGACAAGACTCTTACTCTTTTTCATGACTTCGACCCACTACTTAGTAGTTGCAATTGGCCCATTAATTAGAAGCAAATTGCATTAGAATTTGAAGACAACAGAATGATGGGCTATGATCGCTCAATCAAGGGCTAATTAGGTTGAGACGATAAACAGACTGTAGCCAGAAGCACGAGAGATGAAGTGTAGATGAAAATAGCTACAATATGGAATGGTCTCCACTGTGTGCCCTGGGATAATAAATGTCTTTCACTTTCTGTCTGACAGTCGCTGTGCATCCCCAGTCGCTACGTCCCTAAGAATGCACCGACTTCAATACATCCGCTGACATACTGTATATTCTTTTGAGGCCAAAGAAATAAAAGGGTATGTAGTGCCACTGCAGATTATTCAGGAAAGAATTGATAAGGGTGTGAAAGTCTGCTCTAGGGCTTTATGGAAAATAAGATAAACCAGAGCCTCCCTTTGAAAGCATCCAAGCATCAGTTTCACGCTGTCTTTAATCTAGGCCGGCTCTGGGTTGTCTGAAAGAATATGAGAAGTGTGTGCGTGAGAGAGGGAGGGAGGGAGAGAGAGAGAGAAAGAGAGAAGGAGAGAGAGGGGGAGTAAGCCCAGGGCGAGCCATGGGTTTCTGAAAAAGGGGGAAAAAATTAAACCTACGTTTCAACAGACTTTTACAGGCAAAACAGACACCAAGCCCATGTGAATACAGTATAAAGGAAGTGTAATGAAAGTGTATGATTACATCTACCATACCAAACGCTACCATCCAATCGTGAATCATAGTGTAACATATTCATGAGCTCTGCCAATGGGTGATTGCTCTCAACATTCATTCATGTTGAGCGATAATAACCATCTATCACCACTTGCCTCAGGTTAAGTCAAAACTGGAGGAGAGTACAGAACTGAAGGCACAGCTTACTAATTATTCAAATCGTTAATGCACTTAAAAACATAGATATCCTAAAATCTCAAAATTCACTTGAATCCCTTATCACTGTGAGAATTACATTTCCGTGCACATCTTGGAAAATTATAGTCTGCGTCACATTGACATCAACCCATATGAATGAGAACACATTTTGTCAATGAGTGCTCATAATATTTAGCAATGAGTGTCTCTGAATCTGTTCTGTCAGAGTATACAGGCTACTATAAATAGTATGGCTACATATCACACAACTAAGGCCTATTATTACAGGAAAGGAGGAAATGATGATTTCAAGATTCATCAAATCTATTAGTCTTTTCTCTTTCAAATGCAGAATTTGGCTAAACATTCTCCCTGCTGTCTGCCAGGAGGCCTGCCCTAGATCAGTGAAAAGCTATGTTAGGTCTTTAGAAAAACCTCAGACAGCTGCTCTGATGACTGCTCAAGCCAGACGTCTACACACATCTTCCAATCAGCCATGCAGTCTTTTTTCCCATTGCAGGGTTTTTGTGCCTTCACTCATACTGGTATATTCACTATGAATGGATTAAAGCCTAACTATCTGTTAACTATGTTAGGACTATCAACAGAACTTGATGCTGTTAGTTAGGGGTTAGTTGTGGCCTAGTGGGTAGGATATTTGCCTCTGGACCAAGAGGTCATAGGTTCAAATCTGCCTTCAGCACACCACCACTGGGTCCCCAAGCAAGACCCTTAAGCCCAAGCTGCTCCAGGGAGACTGTCCCCTGTAGTTAGGGAATGGAAGTCGCTTTGGATAAAAGTGTCTACTAAAATAATGTAAATAATTAGTTGAAAAGTGCCCTACAGATTTTAAAATAAGGTTCTTCACTTGGAATAGTCTTTAATTGCTATGAAACCATTACACAACATGGATTTTCTTCAAACTTTCAAAAGGTCCCTCACACTCAAACATTTAATTTAGAAAGACAGTCCAGGGTCTTTAGGGACCTTTGCTACAAACCTATTTTACTGCCTTTATTGGTAACAGTGTACCGGTGCCATTATTTGAGATAATAACACAGTCACTCACCACACCTGCATCATTAGGCTTACCTCCATTTACTCATAAGCAACAATGATTAATCTACCTTTAGCTGCTGAAACAATTATAATAAATACAATTTAAAACTTGAATTTGAAATAAAATATGGGGCATCTTTTTGCTTTACTGCTTTACTTAGTTTTGTCTGTAAAAAGTGTTATATAAATGCAATAATAGCACATAAGTAGATTGGCAGACCACAGGACAGAATCACATATTGGTGATAAAATGAAAGTGTAAAGACATGTTATAATTGTTTAATTAGGTAAACTATCTAGAAGCTATCATGAATGAACCTTCAAAATGCTGTTAAATGTAGTCATTCACATGGGCATATTTTGATTGGCTATTTCCAGAGCTCCTGTGGATAAAAATATACAAAATTTGGTGTGCTTCCAAAGAATGCAGTGGTGGTGCAGGTCATTAAATATCATGCAGTTTAAACCTTTACATCACAAGATTGTCAAGAGTGGTGGCTTGCACACAGAAGCAGAAATGATCTTGCAGGAGTAAACAGAAGAGTTTTTATGAGAACAGGAGTAAGAGGAACAGGAGTAAGAAGGTCACACTTCACACTGGCTTGGCCTTGCTGGTTCTAAAATAGTTTTTTTGCATTTGAAACTGTGTTGGCTCTTGTTCCAACTTTCAATGTACAACCAGATATTTGTAACCTCAGTATGCCAGGTGAGTCAAGAAAACCTGCTTAGGGCTGCGAGAGGGAAGTGAGGAGCACTGTAGCACTGACTGACAGTCATACATGGCGTGATGGCAAACAGACAAAGCATTGGGAAATGACAGGAAGTGACAGGTGAAGATAGTAATGACAGCAGGGAAAAGCAAAGCAGAAATAACAGTAGGGGGGTAGAAACAAGGTAGGGTGTAACAGAAGCTCCCCTGTAAGGCATAGCTCCCAAGGTGCAAACAGGCAGCCAGGGTAGTGGGTCCAGAGGAGTGGCTCAGAGCAGAGTTAGATACCAGGGCCGATCAGGTCCTGCAAGGTAACAAACATAAAGCCATACTAGAGACTGGAACATATGGGGGAAGGGGGAGTTCTGAAACTAAATTAAAGCAACTAAGATGTAAGGTGAGAAACGACAGGACAGGAACTGGAGACACTACACCAGACATGAATTTAAACACAAGGATAAGACAGGAGCCCGTCCAAGACTGAACAGTAACACAAGGTAGCAGATAGGAAGGGACACACCAAGGTAAGAACAATAATGTTTAACAGAAATAGAAACATGGCCAAAGTGAAATATGGCAAAAATACTAGTGAGCTTCAGAATGAAGTGAGAAATGGTGACTGCCTGCAATAACCAAATCACTGTTGTATAGCTAGTTTAATCAACAGTGGAAATATTTCACATTATCTTACTGGGATAGAGAGAGGAAAACACAACATAAACAGGGCCTAATAGAAAAAGCAAAGCAACACTGAAAGGATGGGGTACTAAAAGTAGAGAGACTAATTCAAAAAGACTGTGACCTGAGCTGAGGCGACAGACACTGGAAGCTAAACAGAAGGAACAGAGATTGGACACTGGGCACGAGTGCTTACACATATCCTGACATAGAAGGAGCAGAGAGTGGAAGTTAGGTTGAGAAAACAGTAACCGAGATCAGGACTGAGAGATACAAGACTGTAAACCAGACACATGAAAAATGAACCATTGAAATCGGGGGTTGAGACGAAGGATTGGACATGGGGGGCTGATGCTGACGGCCAGGATTTGGAGGCTGAGACTGGGATTTCTGTTGAGGGGTCTGAATTGGATGAGTGGAATAAGAGAACTGTGACTGGTTGAGGCTGAGTGTAAGGTGACACATTGGGAGTTTGTGGGACAATGACTTGGACAGGGACTGTGACTGGTATGCTGACAGGGATTGTGATGGGAATGAGAATGGATCACAGGCTGAGAGCAGGAGCAGACACCAAGAACGCTATGGGAACAGAGACAGACATGTGAATTACACTTGGGACTAAAAATGGACACTTGAACTGAGTGCATGGTTTAGGAAAAGTTGTAGGTTTGGGAACAGGTGTACATGGGGCTGGAGCCACTTCTGGGACTTAATATGAGACGGCTGCCTTGTGATGGGTTGCTTCACCTTGTTGACTGGGAGACTGAGAGGCCAGTGCCTCTCTGGAGCACTGGGGAAAGCCAGCATGGACATGCTCTCTGGCATGACAGGGAAGGTCAGCAGTCATGCTGTCTTCTTAGTAGCGAGCGAAGCTGGGAATGATGCAGTCTCCAAGGCAACAGGGAATGCCAACATTGTGGCGCTCTCATGAGCAGGCTGAAATTTTCAGGATGTATTTAAAGTAAAGTAAAGTGGCCCCTTATAGTCACACGTGAACACACCACAGCACACAATATGAATTTCTTTCTCTGTATTTAACCCATTCACCAAGTAAAGCAGTGGGCTGCCACCAATGAGGGGTGTCCAGGGAGCAGTGTGTGGTGATGGTAACTTGCTCAAGGGTACCTCAGTGATGTGGCACTAGCAGTTGAGATTCAAACCCATAACCTTCTGATTGCAGTGGCAACACCCTAACCACCCAGCCACTCATCTGGTATGATTATTTTTTTAAATATGAAAATGATCTGGATGAC
>JBBPDB010000140.1:8682168-8694738 GCA_037974465.1 Brachypetersius altus
CTTATGTATTGTTGGGTTAGGTGTTGGCTAGTTATTATTTGGACAGTTGTTGTATAGATGCTCTGACTGCAGTATCTAGGTTAAATAGCTGACTCAGATTTAAGCTGTTTTCAGGTAAGAAACATGTACGTCGCTCTGGATAAGAGTGTCAGCTAAATGTCGTAAATGTAAATGTAAATGTAATACAATCTGAAATCACAATTTATGACCGTACATGTCATGACATGTTTTTAGTATGGCTATGTTTGTGTTATGTAGCAGGGTTTCCAAAAACACCCTCTACTTTCTGTGCCATAACTGAATATTTGGATTTTATTTTTGTGAAGAATTAAAATCATCCAAAAAGCATAGCTGGCCTTTTATATCCATGTGAAACAACTATGAATAATTTTATTTTCCATATCATTTATGTCAGAGAGTAAACAGGGCATATTTCCGTTATCCCACATTAAACTTTGGATCTTACACTAGGCACCACATTCTTCCTGTGGGGCTCCAATACTAGATACTTATAAAGGTGTAATTACCATATCTTTCCTACGTCATCGGCAAGTCTGCTTTATCATGTAAATGATACTTCTCTTTAGCAAAACTACCCGAGCAAACTACTGCACAGCTGCGTGAACTGACATGCAAATTAAGCATTTCAGACAAAAAGTCGGAGAATAGAAGATGCGCTTTGCAGATCTTCAGCCATCTACCCACATAGCGACCCCTATGTCTGCTGAGCTTAGTCCTCAAAGAATGTGTGCACAGGTTGTGAATAAAAAGTAATAACCACGATTCATCGTGAATAGATCTCAATTTCAGGAGCCGTGTATGGTATGTAATAAAAGCTAGAATGAATCTGCATCTAAAGCCAAGTGAAAGTGAATAGACGGAGGAGCTATTTACATAGTAAATACCCTCCTTCCTCCCTGCCAGGCACATTCACACAGTGTGGCTTGAGTTTAGGGCTTCTGGCTGATTGCAATCGACTCCTATGAAGTGGCAAGAACAATAAACCTTAATGACAGGGCCATCTCCAAAATATTGCTCACAGTGGAGGAATATAGATGCGCTCCACGTACAGCCATGAGGCTTGCATGGGCACCAGCTGCTTTTCTCCATCTTTCATACACTTCTATTCACTCCAGAACCCTGTCCACATTGGCGGAGAATAAAAACGGAGGAATTAAGTCATTGTCAGGTGAACAAGCTGTTCATCACCTCTCCTTTTTTCCCCAGCAACACGGTGGGTCGTCACTGCTGGGGGTTTCCACTGTATGTTTAACAGCACTCGTCTATTGGTCCTGTTGTCTCCTCGCCGGTGATGCATATCTTCCACTGTGTAAGGCAATAGTTATGGGAAGGCGCCAGAGCCTGGCAGGGGAACGAGGGAGGAGGGCTTTTTGCTTTTTTTTCCTGAGTTCTTCATCTCTTGCTCCTCTCACACTAATACTGGAACACATACAAACCCATACCAAGCACTAGCTAAGGAATTGACAAATTGCTCCTGACTGCTATAAATAGAGGGAAATGCATGAACTGAATGCGGCCTTAGCCTGGGTCAATGAAATTGATGCTGACATCTGATAAAAAGCCAATTCCTGTGGGGCCTGTCATAATTGCGCATTCTCATTTTGCCAGCAAGGTAAATACACATCCTGAAGATCATTCGCTCCATGCTGGGCTGGGTGTGTTGAAACCGGAGAGGCATTAATCAAGCCTGTGTGCTGTCTCAGCCAACACTGATCCTAATTGAAACCAACAAACTCGGACTGGCTGCTTGATTCAACAATCAAGAAATCTCTGAAATGTCACTAAAATGTCCTCATGGCACCCGTGTGGGCGATTCCACACTGTTATCAGTGTTCGTGGTAATAAGGTGATAGCAAAGCATGCCTCTAAATTGCTCCCTTAAGTAACTGTTAAAAAGATCCAAAAGTGAACTAATAAAAGTGTCATCAGATAGCTAAAAGTTTCAACTCAAGTGCAGTGTTCCTTGAGCATCAGGGCTGCCATTAACAGGAGAGTGGAAGAGAGAGGAGGAGACTAAATCCCCTCACAGCACAGGCAGCAGAGCGTGCTCTGCATTCAAAAAAGATTCCGCTTCGCCTTCTGCTTTCATCCAACTGCTCCCTGCATCTTCAAGACCCTTCTTAAAGATCCAGCTCCTGTAGACCTCCATAGACCCAAGTTGCTTTGTAATTGCTTTTTAGTTGCTTTTGACCCAGTAAACGCCTGATTCAAGAGCCTGATTGAATCTGCACTGACAGTTAGTATACATTGAGGAGGGACACCTATCTTGTATCTACCTTCCAGTTTTCATATAGATGCACTTAATAGCTTCCCATAAATATTGTAGTGCACAGGGTGTTTACCTCATTTCTCAATGGTCAGGACCCCTGTAGGACCTCCATCAATCTGGCACAATTGAAGTCGTGGACCATTTTCAGCACTGTGGTGACACTGACATGGGTAGCGTTTGTTAGAGTGTGTTGCACTGGTTCAAGTAAATCAGACACACCAGCACTGATTATCTGTAAAACAAAATACCTTACTAACAGTTTTTATTTGGTAAATATATCAGACATAATTACCAACTTTATTTTATTGTGTTCTTTGATTTACATTACAGTATACCAGTTTATTTCAAGGTAGCTGGGAAATAATTAAGAGTTCATCAATATCTATTATTGCCTTCCTATAATTTTTCCTTATACTAATTCAGTATAGCAGTATTACTTTACATTCCTAACATCAACAATAACGATAATATGATGTCCCATGTCCGCAGCCGCTAGAGGCTGCCATAATGTGAACAAAGGGGACTTTGATTTTGACACAGGTGTTTCCCTGGTTGGCTAATGGTGGTGGTGTTGGTGATTGGTTCTGGAGTGTGCACAGCATGTCTATAGAGTTCTTGTGTTGAGTTTGTGGTGCTCAGTCCACCCTCACATTCCCTTTACCTTCCTCTGGTGTATACCTGTCCTTTGTGTTGTCTGATTTTTGGCCCTCGTGTCGTTTTGTGACTGACTTTTGCACTTCCTTCTTGGATGGGTATGCACCGTGGGGACAGCAGACGAGCAAGCGGAGTGGGAGATACCGACGAGAATGAGTCTGTACTCCATTCACGAGCTGCTAGCGTGGATCAGTTCTGAAGACGAGGAGGAAGCACATTCGCGCTTCTCAGGTGGTTGGTTGGCAGAAACGATCTTAGCTCTGGGAGTGTGTCGCAATTACCACATTTTTGACCTGGCTGAGGAGGAGATCTCGCTGAAGCTCGCTATTTGCAGAGGCTCGCTATTTTAGCTTCACAGCCAGCAAGGAGATCCCAAGTCGGGGGAAAGGGATGAGGTCCTAGGTGCTTCTCTGGCTCCAGCGCTGGTCTCCACACAGCTTCAAGGCTGCTACACTGGCTGCTACAAAAACAAAAAAGGACAACAGTTTAAATACCAAAATAAACTTTATTCAGTCAATTTTATTCAGAACTTTTTCAGTCAACTGATTTGTTAACAATAAATGCCATTTAACAGTTCTTGTTGAGGAAAATGAGCATATCTGCCTTTTCTGGTCTTTCTGGGCATACAGTGTCCCCTGCAGTTGAGAAAACTCTCCCACTTGCAGCTGAGGAGGCCTGCACACATAAATATAAAAAGCTAAAAAAAAATAAAAAGCTACCTCAGATAGCAAAAGATATGTGGATCTGTTGTTCCACCACCAGGCAGCAGGATCATCAGATGTCATTGTTGGGGGCATCTCTTTCTACATCTGAAGCTCTTTTGTCAGTCTGAACAGAGATGGACATTATTTTTTCGTGGTTGCTTGCAAAAGCTTTTACCTCTAGGTCATCCTCAGCTGCAAATAGCTCCTCAAGTGGAGACATTAAAGATGTCTTAGGAGGTGGCTGCTCTTCCTCATTCATCTCTCTGTCTTCCTTTTTCTCTATTTCCAGTTCTTTTTCCAGCTCTGACTGTGTTTGACCATCTTCTGTTGCTTGTTCAGGCTCGGTCAGCTGTCCTGTCATCATTTTCTGCCTGATCTGGTCCCAAACAGTGGTATCTTCCACATCCTCCTTAAACCAAGGGTCCAATGCAGTGACCTCTTCAAGGGAGTGTCTGATGCCTTCACTCTGGTACCACTTGGAAAGGTTTGCCCAGATCATCTGTTTAAGGTTTTACACAAACTCTGTGTCTTCCTCCACGACAGTGAAATCCTTCTCAAGCTTTTGAAGAATTTGACTATATGTGGGGCTCTTGGCAGTCCATTTTGTCACTGCCGCCATGGAGTACACACTTTGTGCCCCAAGATTTAATGTGTGTGCACTTTATGTACTTTATATACTGCAGCCTTTTAATTGCTACATCCATGTTTGTGGCAACTGTGCCAGTAACTATCTCATTGATTATTCCAAATTCTTGCAAAATATAACTAATTTCTTCAGCAACTACAGCTCCTGTTTGTGCTGTATACACTGCATTTGTTTTGAGCACCTTTTGTTTCATGTTTCCCTCAATGGCATAATGTGCTGTCACTGTGATCTTGGGACATGTCACTGGTCAGTGCAACTTTGATAACATTATTAAGATTTGATATAATATTTGCCTTTTCCATTCTGTACCAGGCAGGAATCAGTACATTGGAAAAGTTGTCTCTGGAGGGAGGTCTGTACTTAGGATTTAGGGCTTTGGTCATCTCTGTGCAATTATAGATTAAACATAAATTAAACATAAATAGTATTATTATATGAAAATTTGACAACCTGTTTTTAACATAGCTAAATGACGGAGATTCAACAACTAAAAACAGTGTGGTTAATGCGGTTACTGCTCTGTGTCACTCCTCAATTTTTTCTTTGGTCATGTTTCCTTTTATTACTAACGTAAAAGGTGTGTTGTGGCCAGTACTCCATGACTGCGGATTAGTAGTGATATCGCTAGCTGAAGAGGGCTTACTCGTGCTCTGAGACTGCAAGACATCAAACACTGTGCACTCTTTGAGATCGATCCCCTGCTACCTTAAATGTTTGGTGAGATTGGATGTACAGCCCTTTGGGCAGCTTATCAATTTTGTGCATATGTTGCATGCTGCCTTATTGTTTCATTTTTAATGTGTACTGAAGCCTCACCTTTGACCGTTTTTGATCCATGTCGAACACTACTAGTAGTGATGTGTCATGCACAAATGTAGTGAATCAGAAGAGCTATGTAGTAACTTCATGTAGTGAATCAGAAGAGCCAACTCCCATCGAATGAGATCCCCTCCTTACTTTTTTTCCTTTTGCCGCTCTGCTGTCTGATAGCTCTGTTCTTCTATGGCAGGAATGTTAAGTGGTGACGTTAGGTATGTTGGACCAAATGTGACAATGCCAGCACTGACACATTCTTCAAAGAGCAAAGATTTGTTGTGGTCCACTTAAGAGATCAAATTTTTATCTATAATAACTAAACTATCTCTTTTGTTTCTCTCATTGAAAACATAGTTTTAGGCCATTTTTTGTGACATCACTAGAATGGTCGTTTAGTTTTTTCATATGGACTGTCTGAAACTTGGGAATTAAATGTATACAGTAAGCCCACAAAATCCACAGGGGTTACATTCCAAGAGCACCAGCAAATTGTGAACTGTGCATTTGTGATGTGACTAAAATGTCTATTTTATAGTGTAAACTATAAATATGTCTTTATTTAGGGTTTAATGAAATTAAAGTGTTTAAAAATAAACACATCTTAATACATTATCCTTAAAGAAAATGTAAAGGTAAACCTGTATATGAACTGTACATTTTAGACTGAAAAACTGCAGTGATACAATGTAAAATACCAATGTTACCCCGATTTATACAGCACTGTGATTCATTTGTTTTCAATTGTTTTCAGAATCAGAATCAGAATCAGAAAACTTTATTTATCCCGAAGGAAATTGTTCTTTGGAATAAACAGGGTAAATACAGTAATAATTTAACTTACAGACTTTAGGAAGAATAAAACGAAAAACACGAGAACACTCGCTCCATGTGGTAAACTGTTATGATGCGTGAATGCTGGACTGAAGTTGCCAGAAATGCGTCACAGGGCAGCAGTCAATCACCTTTCTCGGATTGGATGCTTTCAAACCTCCCGTCTCTGAGTACAGGGGGATTTCACCATCCCAGGACACGCTTTCTTTGGACAGTACTCTGGACAATACCAAAAAGTGTATACAACTATATTTTATGTGGAAAGCTTAATATCTGTGTTACAAAATTAGTAAATAAAAATTGTCTTAATAATTTTGCACTAAAATGCATGAAAAAGTATATATGGCCAAAAATCTGTGGTTTCTGCAAACAATTATTAGTTACATTTCAGAAAAAAGAAGCCTGAACTGCGTCTTCGCTTAGGTTTATTGTATTTTGAAACATCATTAATGTACTCAACCCTCACTTTTAGACCCAAATCTGTTTTATTTATGCAAATCTATTGAAGCTAACTGAACACACTGTGCACACTGATGGAGCGCTGTCAGTACATCTGATGCCTAGGTGAAAAGAAAATGGAAAATCTGCAGTGTCCACTATTTGAAGACTGTGAACCAAGCAGTCCTTATATAAGCTGTGCTCATGGGAGCAATGAGCATTAAAGCTGCTGAATACATAACACATCATTTCACTCTCTGTGTCTCTGTGTGGTGAAATCGGTTTGCAGATTTCTTCACCTGCAGGCAGTTAAAGTCCATAAGAACTGTGTGTGCTAAAGAGACAAATAACACAAACGCACAACTAGCTCACTGTAATCACCTTGTGACACAGAGTTCACGTTTATTTTACGCTTGCTTTGCCATCTGGGGTGACAAGAGCCTTATCTGCCCTCTATCATCCACCTGTGATCTAGAAACTGGGGGCACATGAACTGTTTTTACAACTTCAAAAAGCCTCAGATCTGTGAGATTCATGCATTGCTGCACTGCTATGAATAACTATTAACTTGAATTTGGCCAATGTGTGTGTGCCAGATGTCACTCAGACTGGTCAATTTCCATCTTTTCAATGGTCTCCATTTCCTGATTTCCTCTGGGCTCGTTTCCTGATTGGTCTGAAGCAGAGAAAGTCCCACCCCATTAGTGTTACAATGAATCTTAATTAAAGGAACGTATAGTCTAGCCGTATTCTTTACAAAAAAAGAAAAAGAATAAAATTGGCAATGTTGGTGTGTGTGTGTGTGTGTGTGTGTGTGTGTGTGTATGCACCCTGGAGTGTTCTGGCACCCAGGGTAAATCCCTGCATCATGAGAATTGGCCCTGGGATAGGCTCTGGGTACCCGTGACCCTAGTAAGGATTAAGCAGTCACAGAAAATGAATGAATGAATGAATGATTTTTCTTTATTGTTCATCATTTAATGCTTCTGAAATAAGATGCTAAGATTTCCACTTATGGAAATCCACAGGGCATAACTCTACATGGCAAAATTGCTTTAAGAAATGCTAATCCACATGCTAATACAGTAATGCAATATTCTCTAACAGTTGTGCTATTTCCATTTCCATCTTCTGAGGAAGACCTGATGAAGAGATGAACAATCCTATAACACACCTGGGACTATTTTACTGCTGTGAACTCATTTGAATGTTGTGGGTAGTAATACGTATCTGTACATCATCACTTTCCACTTTCCGCCCTGGCAGAACTGAAGCTGATATGGCTACAAAGTTTCACCATCAAGTTAACCGATAAATGAATTTGAATGTCTTTGGGCCATTTTAAAATATATATAACTCCGAACTGCATGCACTGGGAGGTCATTTTGCACTGCATCTTACTTCAATAGCACATATTTCACATGACATTTTGAATGACATTTTTTGTTGAATGACATTTTTTGTTTTTTAGTTATTCCAACAGCAACCAGGAACCAAGCTGTCCAGTGCCGTTCAAACATAAAAGAATCCAGGTCCTGAAAACAAATGAGCAACAAATAAACCACAGTCGTGGAAGATCATTTGAAGGAGTATGACCATCCCTCAGGCTAATGCTGCATGGCTCATGTTCAAGCTCTTGTTTAGCTGCTCATTTCCACTTTCCGGGTATATTCACAATCAGAGAGACCAGTAAGCTGAATCTATAATAAAAGCTTACAGACCTGAGGGCATATCAGCCTGCTTTGTGACTAAAATAAAGCTTTCTAATTTCACCAGACCTCCTGTTAACTGTCAGAGAAATTAATATGCTACTGAGCAGAAATGCTTCTATGACTGAACATAGAAACTAATTTAGCCCCTTAAACTCTAAATGACCCACATGTGCATCCACAAAACTGATTTTATAGTAGACACCAAATAATTAATAGTATAGATTCAAGTATGATTAATGGCTGAATACTAGCTGTAGGGTCTGATAAAAGTCCATCCATCATTAAATAAAAGTAGTTGAATAAATGGTGAGCAGGTTATGTCTAAATCTACTTAAAATGATGACTGAAGATGGTTTAACACACAGATTATTAGATGCTGACCTCCAGCAAGGACGCACATTTGTATTCTGTTGGCGTTTGTTTCGCCTCCATCACTTCACACCAAGGAATCTGAGGAATAACAACACAAAGCTCTTTCTTCGAAGCCGGTTTCAATGGTAACAAATCATTATCTCTGCAGTTATCAAACTTTTATGTATCCCCATTGCCCCCCACCCCCCCAGTCTTCAGTGTTGGGAGCTGTCCATTCTTTGACTCCTCACCGCCCACCTCTGTGCTCTGGGGCTGTTATGAGAACAGATCCAACCCATGTAGATATTAATGCAGTGTCAGGCCTCTCCACAGTGGCTGCGTCCAGGACAGAGGATCATCACTCTTACACCATGCTTTGCAAATTCCTCAATGACCTCCTTCAGCTTGAGGCACTTGGTGACTTTTCCCCTGTGGCTAATCCAACTTGTTCAGTCAACCCTGCTCACTTCACTTGACTCTTTCATTTATTTATGTTCCAGGGCGATACGTGATTCGAACAGGCTTAATTTCAGTCTCCTAATGAGTAAGGGACATCTTGGGGAGTATCTAGGAAACACTATTGTGTAGCTCTGTCCACATTTATAAGCTGTAACAACCAACCTGTGTTGTTTAGTTAACTTAAAGAAATAAATAGACAATTAGAATAATAATGTCTAAAACTACCCACTAGGTATGGGATGTAACTCAATTAGAACTGCTATAAGTAACTGATTAAGCTCCAATTAAACTTCATTATTAAAATAAAAACACAAAGTAAAATAGATTTCAATGAATAAAGCATGATTACAGATTCCACTCTTATAGTTCATATTTTAAATACTCCTACTGGTCTCTCCTCCGCGATCCATTGCCCTGTATACACATCATTCCACGAATTATTAAAATGTTCAGCATCATTCAGCCAATGAGATGTAAACAGATTTGTTCAGACTGGTTTGATGTAAAAGTCCTTTTAGAGAAATCTACCACCACTATGAAGAATATTAGAGACATTTCTTCAAGGGTGGTACACATATTCCTTTTATATATATGTAGTGTAAAGTTTTCTTTCTAACATACTCGGTATGTATCGCTCAGCCCTAAAAACTATAATAAAATGATGTCTCAGACCTCAGGCAATGTATTCATGATAATGTCATGAAATAATCTTCAATGAAGGAGTTTTAAGAGCTATCAAAGCCTTTAAAATATCTTGTCTCTATCACCACAGCTGCAAACAATTTCACATGAAAATCACCTAGATGGCCAGAATGCGTTGCTTATTAGAAGGAATGCTGAGAGGCTTGCCCTGATTTCAGAATAAAATGGAGGAATGTGGAGGACTAGGGTAATTCAGTCTAAATGTCATTTCCCGGAACAGGGGCCGAACAAGCAGCAGACCTTCCATGTCTGCCTTGCAAGAGTTCAGACAGAGACTACATTTGCAGCCCTCAGGCCACGTTTTTCACATTTCCCTCCGTTATTTTTTACAGTGTAATTTTGATTGCTATTTGGTATTCTCTGTAGCCTCTGGGTTCGCAAAGAGTTTACACTACTAATATTTATTGGTACATATGAAAAATGGCCCTCACTAGACTTCTTGCTCAGGGCCTCAATGGAACAGCTGACATATGCTCAACAGCAAGGCAAATGAAGAGCAGTAGTGAAATTGTCAAGAGGCATTAGACTCAAAGCCAGTCTGTTTCTCCCTCGACACACATGGATGACAGATGTAACAACATTGTGAGAGATAAACATACCCATATTGCCACTGAGTCTTCTCTTTATTGTGTAATGGAAGTGATTTGTGTACAGTAGTGCCATCATGATTCCTTGTTTTGCCCTCAGATACCACAAAACTGCTAATTTAAGCTTCTCCAAGGCTCTCCTGTGACTAGCGACCGCTGACTGATGTTTGCAATGCGGCTACACATTTTGTCACCACCCTCTCTCTCCCTCTGTCTGTCTCTCTCTCTCTCTCTCTCTCTCTCTCTCTCTCTCTCTTTCTGCTGGAATATTCTCCTAACCGAATGTGATAGATTGATAGATGCTGAAGTCACTTACTCCATGCTGGAAGACAGCTCTTATTGGAGTTGATGAGCTTTCGCAAATGTTCTACACGGACTACGTCGGAGGCCCTCTGCTTTAACACCAGACCTCCCTGATAAAGCAATACTTAAAGCCACCTTACCTCTCCAGGAAAAAAAAACAGCGAGAGGCTTTGTTAGCTTTAGTGTCAAACACATGTCGAGAATAAGAAAGGCCTAAAAAAAAAATGCTGTGAGCGATTTCTTCATTTCTTGACTGGTGCAACAGAGTGATTCTCAGCACAGGGGTTTGATGAGAGCCAGGTTTAGCTTCCCTCACCGTTGGTGAGCAGCTACCTGGGGAGCAGGTAGACTAAGCTTCTGTTCGGCAGTAATTGCTGAGCAACAACTCCCCCACCAACTGCAGAAAGTTCCCAGGCGCCGTGTGCAGCCGCAGCCCCTGCTGGGTGAAAACAAGCTCCACGGTCTATGCGGAAAAGCTGCTCTCACTTCATCTCAGCTGCAACAAGCCTTCAACTCTTGTGGGCGTGGAGATCTCCTTAAAAAGCAATGTTGTGTGTAGCATCACTGTCATTAGGAAATTATATAGGACCACTTCACAGAAAGCACTACTTTAAGGATTAAAGTACACTGTTTGAGCACAGTATGGATCACATATAGTGAAACAGAGACATGTTTAACATCTTATGTTAGCCAAGCTCTGGTATAAACCCCCAGACCAGAAGTGGTACTGGAATCAGACTGTAAACAGCAGAAAAAAAGGTACTGTACAATTATTGTTCTCCAAGGTACAAACAATGGTAATGTGGGAAATGTGCATATTTAACAGGTTCTATGGAGTCAAAGCAACATATAAAAAATAAATATATTATTGCAAAGGAATATGACAAAATTATGGCCTAAATAAATGTTTTGAAAACTTCAGCCCCAGTGACCCATGATGGACCCTGAAATGTTTTGCCAAACACTCACCATTACAATTACAGTTTTGCCAAATGCTTACTTAGTAAAACTGAACACTAAAAATGCAACATTCTGTAGCTATGCCTTAACCAAAAACACCAGTGATACAATGAACACAAATTTCTGCTTTGCCCTTTGTTTGCTCTGCATAACATAAATGTATTTAGCAGCTTATTTCACAATTCTGAAAAATAGCTGAGAATTCACTAGCATTCTTATTGTGATTGAGATGTGGAGACGAAGCAAATCTCAATCACAATCACTGCAAGACATGTCTGTCCAATTTTGAATAAAGTTAAATTCTCCTCAACTTCATCTCTAACTGTGAACACATAGTGAGGAGGTCACTTCTCAAGCAGCCACATTTTGCTGTGCCAGTAAAATAGCATACAGACACAACTCTCACTGAAGTTTATTTCAACCAGTCGGCTAAGTAAAATTTCAGTCATGGCATTTACCCCAGTCAGTTCAATATGATAGGAAATGCTGCATATTCCAGAATACATTAACACCCCACTCATTACACCTTCGTATTCAAAGCAAGCTGCTGCTTTACCTCTCTCCAGCAAAATGCAAAAGATGGACATTACCATGCAGTTGCTTTCAGTTAGAGTGGGGGAGTGAACAGACTGGCAATCTTGCAAAGAGCCCTGAAGAAATCAGCTGTGAAATGGAAATAGTCCAGTCTATGACAATCCCTGGAGCTTGAAGCTTCCCTATTGTGTCTGGGTTCATTTGTCCAGCAAACATTCAAGATCTGTCCGCATTACCTTGGGAAATGGAGATGAAGACCACTGAAATAAATGATTCATCATGCAGGTCTCATCAAAAATTTGCCAGGGTTTATATCTGTGCCAAAATAAGAAAAAAAGAGAAACATGAATCGATTCACAGGATATAAGGGGATATAAAGCCTTGAGAATTAACAAAATAAGAAGGTCTGCTTGCGAGTTCCTTGGAGGGGAAAAAGGATCAGGGCACATAGTGAGAAATCAGGTGGCAATTTAAAAAAAAAAAAGCATAAAGAGGGAGGAAGGAAGGGGAGAGAGAGAGAGAGAGAGAGAGAGAGAGAGAGAGAGAGAGAGAGAGAGAGAGAGAGAGAGAAAGAGAGAGAGAG
>JBBPDB010000140.1:8714705-8756452 GCA_037974465.1 Brachypetersius altus
TTCCTAGTTCTGTATCCTGTTCCTGGTTGGCCCGCGTGCCTGTTTTGTTTGTTCTTGTTTTTCTTTAATAAAACCACATTCAGCATGGATCCCTGGTCTGTCTTTTGGTCCGTGCCACGAGAATACGCACGTCCGAGGGGGACTAGCCCCCCCCGGATGTGACATATATCTTATTTATAATACATGTATATTGTCTCAGGATAAACAGGTTAATAATGTGTTACAACGACCCAGTTATAGGAAGTCCTCTAAATCATAGAAATCCCAGCACCATCTTTTCCCCAGTGTACCTGTTGTCCCATTTATAAAAGATAAAAGACATTTTGCAGGATCATTGTTTTGTTGTTATAGTAAGAATTATGTAGAGTTATGTTTTAGGTGTCCATAGGAACCAGTTAGCATTGCACGGTGGCTAGACAAAGTAGGAAAATTAAAGCTCACAGAGGAAGGTCCTGGGAAAATGAAGCAGTCCCCTCAGTCCCAGAATGTTGCACAGGGCGCTTTAGTACTGCTCAAATCCAATTAATAAACTCAGCATAGTTTTGCAGGCACTCTGGAAAGTGAAGTTTTAAATCCCAGTGCAGACAACTCAACAGGCCCAAGCCTGGCTCCAGAATGTAAAGCAACAGTCCAGCAAGCTCCTCTAATTTGGGGCAGTAGCTATCGATATCGATTAGCTCTGCCTGATATTCCCTTGAGTAGACTGTCGGTGAACGACTCTACTGTAAGCCATAGCTCACTCGCTTGTCAATTAGCCTGTGAGAGGCCTGCTGGTGCTGTCTCAATGAAGAGTGATGGAAAGAACATTTTAACAGCTCACTGCGACTCTACAGATTCCACTTTTCTCTAGTAAACGAGGCAAAGTTAGGCCGCTGTAAGCATGGGGAATACACTATTAAGCAATTGGGCTCTGTAGTGTGGTGCAGTCAGGGCCAGCACTGGACAAAAAATTACCCATCAGCGAGTGAGCTGCTCTCAAACACCTACACATTTAGGCATTATCATACTAAAGAAAGCTTTTAACGCATTAATAAACCATTTGTTTATACATCCTTCTTACTCCAGAGGAAAACCAGCTTAATTAAAATGTCAGAAAAACATTTCTGTGAGCTTTCTGGAATATTAATGAAGTAAGAAGACTGAGAGTACCAGCGAATAAATTACAGGGCAAACATTTGTTTTACAAATTCAAATCCTTTTTAACTGTGTTCAGTTAATTGTGTTCAGTTAATTGAGGTTACTCTCCGAGAGACCAAAGCCTATGAAAAAAATGCAAATAAAAAAGAACAAACAAAACTTTGTAAATCAATGATCATCTGCGTCGGCACTTAGACAAGAGCACCCATGGTTCAAACTTTAATTTGGATAGCCGACATAGCTGTCTGTCTTCAAAGCACAGAGTATTTTCTCGTAATCGATTCGTAATTGATCTGGGAATAAACTACACTTTGCGCTCATATCTATCATCATTGGCTATAACATCCATTGCCTTAGTGTTAAGTACGTTGCAACCTCCACTGTAAATATCACTCATGTGGAAATGCAATTACAGGCTACTGGACCGTCTATTCTGTAGATGAACCAGACAACTCCAGATTTCCATTGTGAAAGCAATCTTCATCAAAGCTAAGAGCGTAAGTCTTTAAAATCCTTATGTGCTTACATGGGTAAGATAATGTTCTAAAAAAGGCAGCAACTAGAAAGCAGAAGTTATTTATTGTTTGGTTTATATTCCCTGCCAAGAAATACTGATTACTGAGCCTTTATAAAGTATTCAGTTCTTTCCAACCAATGTAATAAAGACTACACTTATGATGTCATGTAGATATAGCATCCATGCCAAATGAAATGGCCTGATATCAAAATTGACAAAAATGGCCTTTATGACAGTATATAGCTGTTAGAATAATCTTTTATAGATGTTTATGGATTATGTCTTTGTCATTCAAGGTTTATGTTTGTGTCATGTAGCTTTATAAACACTACCATTAAATAAATTGTTTCTGAAACAATATAGTAATCATCAGTTTATTTGATTTTTGCTTACTATGCATGCTTCTGTTTTAGTCTGACGAGCAGGCAGCACCTGCGCAGACCATTCAGATCATCAGATATGAAAGGTGAAAAGGGTTACTGGATGGCGGTTCCATTCTCTGTCCAGCGGAGTGAGTTGCTGGCCTCTCCGGAGTGACACAGGTGCGCCCAGTGCACTGAGCACAGGACAGGCGGCCAGGCTTTAATGAATTGGCTGTGCGTCACCAGCCTGTGGCAGCCCTCCAAGAACTGTCTCAGAGAGCTGCTCCCGGCACTCATCAATGCGACCTGGGCGCTCACACGCGAAAAAAGAGAGAAAGAAAAAAACGCAAAGCTCGTGGGACTAGACGTGTGCCAGTGCTGCCCGGTGCAGGGACACCATCATTCCGGCAGTGCGATGGGACACCGCAGTGGCACTCCAAGGGCGCCATCTCCCTCTGTCTGCCTGACTCAATCAGCTGACTGAGAAGATGAGCAGATGAGGAGCTGACCTGAGGGCATGGCTAGTGTTTAAGATTCATCAGACTGCCCATCACACTTGGTGCTGAAAGGACTAACCAGTGACAAACATAGAACAAGTGGACTGTACTGTACTTCTATCTAACACCATATCTATAGCACATACATGCACATGTGTCTTAGCTCCTCAGAAGTCCATAATTCACCCTCATGAATTATATTATATTTTACATATAATTATGTTTTTTTCTTCAAAATCATTAATGAATAATAAGCCTTAGGATTCATTACTGTACTGTAGGGCAGGTGTTTAGGCCATGAAAAAAGTTTTGAAAAATATTGAAATATTTTAATAACATTTAACAGAATCATAACTGTTTATTTCTGAATTACGCCAAGATAAAAGTAAAATCTGCAAATCTGGTTCTGTTTATTATTGATTGTAGTCACTGACTACGGTGTAGGAATTTTAGGAGACAAGTGTATCTGTCCACATACTATAAACATCTTAAGTGTTTATTGCAGTAGTTATGATTTGTATAGAAACAGTGATGTTTGCCTTTTAGGTGAAAGTAAGCTCATAGCCTAGAATCTAAAATTCAGTTTGGAGTAATTTTTAGAGGTTTACAGGTAATAACACGTCTGCAGATAAAGCTGTATACAATGAATTACAGCAATAATGTCAGTTAATGCTTTGAAGGGTGGTCACCATCAGCTTGAAATAATGAGGTGTCATGTTTGGGAATGGTATTGAAATAACTTATTGCTAAATCCTCCTTTTATTATTCTGCCTTTGTTTAGAGAGACTACATTTTCATATATGCACTTTCCTGAATTAAATATCATGAACAGCCTGAGACTGTGGTATCATCCATCCTGAAGTAATATCACATAAGCCTATTTATGTTGTTTTAGGTTGACAGATGTTTCAAGATGAATAAGCAGGAACTCCAGAGACACTATAAACTCAAAATCCAATATGTTTTGGCTCTTATGAGCAATCACAGTCCTTCATGTCTCCATATTGCATTGATTAGCGGAACAATTTGGCCTGATTACTGATTGCATGTTGACTGATATCATTGTTGCGGATGTTAGGAGGCACACTTCCCCACCACCTGCAGCTATGATGCAAGGTAATTGCAGAGGAATGCTTCTGAACATTATATCAAATGTCAAGGCTTGTTGATAGTGAGGGCTGTGCCCCACTATTTTAAGGCCTATCAACAGAGAAAGCAGCTCTGTATTTACACTGTAAGCCCCAAACCGTTACAGCACGGTATAGTGAATGCTGCTGCACCAAATTCATTACAGATGAATACATTTCAGTAAGTAAAATGTGAAAATTTGATGTTCCACGTGGGCAAAGAAAAATAAATAAGTAAATATCTAGATGTCCAGAGCTAGGAACCTATATGAATACACAGCAATCTAGAAAGTAAACATTTGCATCACAGTTATGCTTAATCATTGCCCAGGAAGCACTTGCTGCACAGCCAAATTAGTTGTCTAGAACACCCAAATGGAGTGAGTCAATTCAAAATATAAAAGAAAACCCCAAATTAACATTCTTTGAACTCTGAAAACTCTAGCATTATTCATGCTTAAATAAAATTATAATTTTCTACAGTTCTGACAATTAGTTGGTAGCACTTAAACCCAGCTTTTTGTGAAAAAGTTTTGATGAAAATTCAAATGAACTGTTTTCTGTCAATCTGAACAATATAATTTATCAGAATATGGATTTGAGTTTCCCAGAAATCTTAGAGATTTTGTTTACTTCTGTTTATGTGTTGTATCTGGCCATTTGTTGGCTATAGGCTGTTAGGATTTGCAGCTTGATGCTACATCTTATAGAGCAAGTGTCCTGCCTCCCCCTCAAAAAACATGCCCACTGAGTCCATGTTCACACTTTCACCAGTCCATTGCCTCTGCCATCTCTGATGAACAAAACTGTGTAAAACAGCAATGTGATGTCATTAACACATTACACTTCACTGTTAGTGACTAATTCAGCAGACCACAGGGTGGTAGCAGCCTAGAAGGTAAAACACTTGCCTGTGAACCTAATGACCACAAAATTGCAGGTTCAAACCTCCACTTTCTACCATTGTCTTCTTGAACAAGACACTGAACCCTCAGGTGCTCCAGGGGGACTGTCCCTGAAACTAACGACCCTGGAAAAGGATGCCCACCATATGCCACTTTAAAATTTACTGTCCTCACTAGGATACGCATTTAACTAAGCTTCATTAACAGGCTCCAGTAATATTGAAAGAACGCCTTTTAGTTTAAGTATTTTCAAAACATCGCAATTATTACCAGTTTAGATGTCTGAGTTTAATATAAAGAGCTCCCCAAAATGCTAAAATAAACTACAATCAGCCTGATACTCCTGCAACGGGTAGATCCCAAATACTAGTAGGCAAGGGAAATTAGCATCACTTTATCAGGGCAAAAGAGAATTTTAGCTGGATTTTCAAAGTAAATTAAAATGTTTCTGAACTAAATTCTGCTGTGCCATGACTGGTCTTGCCGGCAAACGTATGTTAGTTTGTGACTGCATCTGGTCTTTTATTGCATACTTAAAAGTTTAATAAATTAACAGAATAAATAGCCTTATAAATAAATATGCTTGTTTTGTTTATATTGTCAAATGTTGTTGTAAAGTATGTCACTCAAGATGTTTTTCCCTCTATCTGTCACGGCTGCGGGGGTGAACCCACTGCCGTGATGTTTCCCATAGACCAGAGACAGACAGGCAGGCATCCATTCTTTGCTTCCTTTATTCCAAAAACGTGCAATGAACAGGACAAGGGTGAAACGGGTGATGGACTGACAACTAAACAAAACACAGACAGGGTTTAAATAACAACAGAAATCAGGGGCAAAACACAGACAGGTGATGAACCAAAAACACGTGACACCAAACCAGACCATCAAAATAAAAGTACCCAAAACATGAACAGAGAAACCAAAAACAGTAACAGTGTCTGAACTTTCCATTGCTTTCATTTTCCTGAACTTTTTTTACACTATTGGAAACTGTATTGTAAAATTAACTGGAATGGAATTCTGAAATTCTATTTATTATCAGAGATCAACAAGTACTTTGGTTACCACCATTAAGTAAATAGGAACAGAAAAGGTGCTAATAGACATAGCCCTGTTTATGGAACTGCATATAAATTTTTGCCTAAAAGTCAAAGCCTCAAACTATTAAATATGTCAATGACAGGCAAGGACAAAGAGGCAGAGGAAAAAGTCTTCAATTCAGAAAGCACACTGACTTTGAATACATTTACAGATTATACTCCTACTATCACAGTGAGAAGATTACAGACATTTTAGAATGGCCATGAAGACATTTTCCTCAATATCTTTGCCTCTCTGACTGGTATGTTTCTCAATTATTCAGTTAAATATAAAAAGTCAGCATTACTCCTCTCATGGCTCTTTCAGCATGTTTTTTTGCAGCGTCCTCATACTGTATAAGCACCTCTGCCTGTCACGAGGAGAGAAAATGAAAACTTCAAAAGGCACTGGAAACGTGATCCTGGTCTAATGGAGGTAATGGTGGCAGGAGATAATGAAGGAAGCATCGTTGGAATGTCACCTAGCAGATGCAGCAGCAGCAGCAGCAGTAGCAAAAGTAAAGCGTCCTCACGCAGGAGCAGGGATGACTAATGAAGCCTATCTGGATGAGTCGCAACCTCCAGACTAAAAGCATGGGCGATGACTAATGTATGAAGACATGAGATCTGCTCACAATTTGTAAGTACAATAAAGCTGAACTGCACCTAAGAAATAGCTGCAGAGAGAAAGAGTGATGAGAAAGGGAGAAAGAGCATGAGGGACATAGCAAGAGAGGGAGAGAGAGATAGCAAGAAAGAGAGAGAGAGAGAGAGAGAGAGAGAGAGAGAGAGAGAGAGAGAGAGAGAGAGATGACATGAACAAGAGAGTCCTGCAGGTCACTCTGAACAGAAGGCAGAATGAAATGCAACTTCTCACTTCCAAAGCTTAAAAGCAACAGCATCTCTCCTATGATGTACAAAGGGAAATGACATGAGACCAATGTTTAGAAATCTGGTGTTGTGAAGCCTTGATCAAGGGAAAACCATGCTTTTTACCAACAGGGTTTGGTTTGTTTATGCTTGAGACCTCAAGCATTTTGGCTCAAAATGGGGTGAATGCACAAAGATGCTTCCTATGATAATAGGCAACAAAGTCCATGAAAACAAAATCAGTTTTACAAATTCCTGGCTGAGTTCAGTGTTTACCTACTCTGTTTACCTCACTTAAGAATGAAGAAGCTGGACTTTGCCCAAAGCATCATTTTATGGCTTTGACAAAAAAAACACTGGTTGAAAAAATTCTGATAATTTGAAACGTTTGTCTATAGTCAGTATTTACATTGGTTCTTGCAACACTGTCATGTATGTGTCATTCACCTGTCAAAGTACTAACAGTTCTCTCATGGTTTTACCTTCACATTATCACATGCCAGCAAGACAGGTGCAGAAACTTAATGTACGTTCATGTCCTGGCTACCGTAATGCCTCTTTTATTGATTCGCCTACAAGAAACATCTCATACTGGCAGTTCACATCCTCGTGACAGGCAGTTCACATCACTGTCACCCTCTATCAACTCCACTGGTTACCCGTCTCACCCTGGGTTCTATACAAATCACCTTCCTTAACCTTTAAAACTCTCAGTGGTCTTCTGGGCTGCACTATCAATATACCTCTGTTAGTACACTCTGATCTTCTACTTTCAGTGTATGTGTGGTCACTACGTTCAGACTCTGATATGGATGTGTTGTCTTTTTGTAAACCTAAACCTCTATGTTTTGACTTACACCAAATATCACTATGCTGCTTAAATTACAAAGTTAATTTAAATAGGAATATTTGCTACATGAAACCCCATAACTGTCTTTGGTAGATTGCTTGTAGAATAAATGTAGCAGTAATCATATTTTAAATATAATAGGCCAATATTTTTCTAGAACAGAACATTGACTGTTTGAAAATGTTAACTCAAGGTGTTAAAGTGCCATTCATTTTTCAGTAACACATTATTTAAACCCTGCCACACAACACTGATTTAACTGTGCCATAAACACGTGATGAGAGTTGTCATATGTCGCATGATAATTTAAGGTAATTACATTGGACATTATACTGTCTGTCATGATCATTACCAGTAATGGTTAGAAGACACTCGTAAAATTAACGAGTCTGTCCTATATTATATGGCAGAATAAGACATTACGTCTTAATGGCAAATTTTTGTAGCAGGCTTTGTGTTAATTAAGTTAGTGGAGATAGTAAAATAATAGCCCCTTTGTCATAGAGAATAACTGCTTTGTGAGCTGGTCACCAACTAGAAATCAACAAACCTCAGAGGCACATGGTTTCCAAATTTTGGCTCTAAGACTCATTGAGAATTTTGTCCTTTTCATTTTTGAAATCACAATTAAAAATCCATTTTGCTTTTCACAGTTATATATCTCACTCTAATGTCCTTGCTTAATAGTTATGTTGATGTTACTGGTGTCCCTTGCTTGTATGTGTATGTGTGAAAATTAACCGCTGCTGTTTTTCCCCCAGATGCTCATTATCATGCTTGTTTTGCGTACTTTCGTTCTATCACGTTATTCTTTCTATTTTTGGGTCATATCATTAGGTCTGCTGGATAAAGGATACTGTAAAGTCACTTTGAGTTTCAGAACGGGCCTAATGCTGAATAACTTATCATTTGTAAGGCTGAGTCACTGATGAGCATTGAGCTGCAATAAACAGTAATAAAACACCTGAGCTGAACTCTCTTTACATTTCAAGTGTAATCGAGCCCACAGACTGTCATCAGAGCCTTCGGAGCAGAGTTGAACAGTGACTACAATATCCTGTGCGAAACAGACAGTGGGCTCATCAGAGTGGTGTGTGTGTGTGGGTTGATTGTGGAAGAGGAGAGCGGCTGCTAGGACATTGATCGCCCACAAAACATCACTCTTTCTCCATCTACAGCTCCAATCAAACCCAAGCTGATTGATGGGCGGATAATTGAGCTGTCCTTAGGGCGTCCACGCTTCTAGCTTGCCTATTTCTCTTTTTTTCTTTGTTGCCTTTTGTAACAGGAGGACCTCCCCACGTCTGTTCACGCAGTCTGCAGATAGGGCCATGGAGATTACACCTGCTCAGGCGAAGTGATAGACCACCACCATGTCCAGACTAATTAGACTCCAGGGAGAGGCCACCTGCTGGCCCAAAGGGCAAGTGCCCATGTGTTCTTACTCTTTTATCTGGGGAAAACATTTCCTGATTCTTCTTTACTGCCGTTGGTGCCTACATGGATGTACCAAAAATACAAAATAATTACCACTTAATGCCTGCACGTCCCTTTCGAGTAAACAGATTGATTTTTTTGCCTCTCAGAAGTTCTGCAGTGTTTCTGCTCATGGCAGTTCATGTGCAGGGCATGAGAAAAGCGGGAGTTGGCAATTGTACCTGCAAATGCTTTACCATGTATAGTGTCACATCCTCATTATGACACTTATTAAAACACTTAAGCTGACCTGTATTTAAAATTTCTGATCACACAACGATTTGATTCCAAAACAACTGATTGCATACTGAAATTTCACATTCTACACTGGTTGCAGTATTTTCTCAATAATACACAAGAGCGAGTGTTACACTATAGTGATAATGATATAGTTATAGTGATATCCGTAGAGTACTTCTCAGCCAGTTATATACTTGGAACTAACTGTACAATAATTACACTGTAATACAGCAGAAGAAGTGCCATACCATGAAATTTTGGCATTTCCATGCTGCTATTGTAGAGGAATACACCATTGCCAACATTTACATGGTAGCAGAACGTTTTATAGTAGAAGAGTATTTTTGGGATTATGCCACAGTTTATGATTTTTATATTAATGTTTGATACATTTCTACTTATTGAAACAATGGCACAATGGAACAGTGGTGTTCTGTTTTTGTTATTGTATTGAACCATGGTCCTGAAGGAATGTTGTTTTGTTTCACTGTGCACTGTGCACATGTCTGAAATAAACCTACTTGACTTGACAAAATGTATTACAATGAAGATTATTCACACACAGTGAAAAACAGCTCTGATCTAGCAATGCAGCATATAAATGTAACTATGCCTACACTAAACGTCAAGTCTACTCATCAAGTCAAAATGTAAACCAGATTTTTCAGAACTAGAAACACCTTTTACATTTGTGTAGCACAGTTAGACTCAATATCAGTACCTCATTGCGCATTAAATATACCAATTGAAATGGAAACCCTCACTGAAACTTTTTTCAGCTTCATGTTTTGATGACAGGCAGCTGGCTTAAACATCAGCATGATGTGACATATATAGAAACATCAGCATGATGTGACAGAAATAGAAATGGGCATCTCAGAAATGGAGCTCTGCTACTCTCATTTGGTGTATTTTTATATTATTACGGGAGCTTTTCTGCATTACTAACATTCCAAAATGATGTAGATGAAGTAAGGTCTTCATCCTTGATCCTTTACATTGCATTTATGTAGTTTTACATTCTGGGACATAAGATGATGTCCAGAAGCAAAAAAAAAAAAAGGTTGTCAATATATAGACCATATGTACCCTTATGCACATGCACACCTGTGTATCAACAACCTGCCATGCCTAGTTATTTTGGATTGTTTCACCCTATGGCTTTCCCTTACACCTAAGTTAAATCATTCTGCACACTGCAGCACAAATCATGGGCAACAGTAGCAGCAGCATAGTCAGAGTAGCTGGATCTGCTTGGCAGCCTTTGCTTGTGCCACTGGCAAAGATGAATATGAAAGAGGGACATGGTACAGGGCAGCCAGAGAGTGAATATTCGATAGTGCCATTGTAAGGTGTGCTTGAACTGTGCAGGGAATTAATTACAAAGAGGCAGCGGCGGCACTCACTTTCCTCTTCATCATCGGTGCCTAAATCTGACATGCCACCGGTCTCAATATGCACCACACAGGAGCACACTGAAAACTAATCAAGTCCCAGTCTTGCAGTGGTGGACTCCTAACTGCGTTGTTATGAATCAAATAATAGGCTATGCCTCACCCATGAGTCGTAAATTCAATAACATTCCCGGGGCCACTAACGCTTAGAAACCATTAGAAACAGCATTTGGCGACAGTCATATCTTTGACATGCCTGCTGTGTCATATTTATAAAGTCCAAGTGCCAAGGCTTTGAACCTGCAGCATAAGAGCAGTCTATGCTCCCACAGAGAGTAGTTATTATTCTCGAGTTGCATTTCAGCACAGCTGACAACGGATCAGTGCTAATAATTCAGCTGGCCAACAGTATGGCAATTACTGTCCATGGCCTCCCCTCTGTCCCCACCTGTATCTTCCCTTTGAAAAGGCATGGTACACAGGGCCAACTGATGCAATGAATCAGTTTGTCGAGAGTTCCTCAACAAATGGTCCAACCTGCCACAACAATGCTGAGCGATGTTTATCTTTCCTGTGCAACTGGGCTGAAGTTTTATTCTTTCCCTTTATCTACTTATTTACTTGCCCGCTTTTGCTGAACAAACAGCAATCTCTCTGGTCCACTGCGTCCGCTCACTAATGAAATAATTGAAAAGCATGGTAATGTAGCACCATGATTATCACTCACCATGCAGGCAGCAGGCAAAAAGACAGGAGGAAACTTTAGGCAAATTAGAAACAGGATAGCTCAAATGTCCTCCAAAAAAGAGTTTCAAATGAAGGGCTAAATTGTACACTGACTGTAAATCTGGGAACAGATGTAGCCAATGTACGGACATGTCCTTATGTCCCCCCAGTTTAGTCACTGCCAGTTCCATCAGGCCTTTACATTTCCCAAGATCACAAAACACCACCAAACTGAAAAGGTTAAGCTTAGGGTATGTTTTCTTCCAGACACATAAAGCTATCTGTCCCTTCTTATCAAATTGTTGCTCAATAAGCTTGGAGAACCCAGGAGAATAAAGGATTCCACACAGCATCGCAGGCCTGTTTGATGAGCTTACCTAAAACCCAGTAAGTTAATAATGTTTTTCCAAAACCTTAACTAGGTCATTAAGAAATGCAACTGTGTAATGCTGTTATGAATGTAGAGTCTTTATCCTCAGGATTTTCTACCTTTTACCTTGCTCTGTACCCATGAGGTGCTGCAGCCTCCCAGCAGAAAAGAATCCTCTGTGCAGCTAAATCAGCCAAACTGTCTTCTGCTCTGATCCTTCTTGACCTTTCTGCAGCCTTTAACATGGTTAACTATCAGATCCTCCTGGCTACTCTCCCCAGCCTTGGGATATTTGGCACAGCCTGCCAATGGTTTGCTTGATGACCAGAGGTACCAGCTAGAATGGTATGCTTTCTCTTTTCTCTATGTACAGGTTCTCTTGGAGATGCAATAGCCTCTCTTGGGGATGTAATACCTTTTCCTATCACTTTTATGCAGATGGCATTCAGATGGCATTCAACTTCTCTCGTTCTCCTCCAGTGATGATCAGGTCTTGACCCAGATCTCTGACATCTCCTCTTGGGTGGCAGCCCACCACCAAGCCAAGACCTCACTGTTTCTTTTGAGAACTTTGTTATTGTCCCCTCAAAGAAGCTAAGAAGTCATGATGTCAAGGACTGTCATTCTGGTTGCAAATTGACCACCTCTACAAGACATGCAGATATCTTCTTTGCACCATCAAAAGAATCTGACCCTTATTCACCACTGAAGCTACACAGTCACTCGTCCAGTCACTGGTCATCTCTAAACTGGACTACTGCAAATCTCTACTGGCAGGACCTCTATTGAAGGTACTGGGACCACTTCACCTAATTCAGAATGTGGGTGCGAGGGTCTTCAATGTTTCCAAATTCTCACATTACTACAGAACCTTCACTGGCTCCCTGTTGCTGCTTGCATTAAGTTCAAGACCTTAACACTTGCCTTCAAAGCCAAGAACAGACTTGCACCTCCTTACTTATCAGCACTAATCAAGCAGAGCGTCACTTCTTGTCCTCTCAGAGCTTCAAGCACTTCTCGTCTTGAAACTCTGTTGCTCAAAAGAAGAGAAAGTCATGTATTTAGTGAAGTGAAAGTGACCATTTGTCATACGTGAACACACCACAGCACAAAATACTTTCTCTGCATTTAACCCATTCACCAAGTGAAGCAGGGGGCAGCCATGAACACAGCGCCCGGGGAGCAGTGCAGGGGGACGGTACCTTGCTCAGGGTACCTCAGTGGTGCCTAGCGGTCTTGGGAATCGAACCCTGACTTTCTGGTCGCAGGGCGAATGCCCTAACCACTAGGCTACCAGCTGCCCCTAGTCTTGGCTACCCAGGGGTGGAACAAACTCCCTTTTGCAATCAGATCTGTGGACTCCCTTGCTGTCTTTAAGCATCGTCTGAAGACTCACCTCTTCAAGGAGATTCTTGGTGACTAACCAGTCCTCTCGCTTATCTTGTATACATCTTTTCCTATATATAAAGGGTTTGTTAAGGTGTGTAACTTAGATGGCAGTTAAAAGCAGATGTTGATTTAAGTGTAGCTTTACAGGTATAAGAACAGATGTGGATTACTTAAGCACTGCAAAATGCTGTCAATGTAAATATAAAGATAATATTTCCCTTTTTTTGACATTTGAGTCTGTGCTTCAGCCTCTCAAAGCCACCTATAGCTATAAACCACTTCTCTGCAAATATGTCTATGTGCATCTTTCCAAAGTATTAATTCACAGCAATCAGAGAGAGTTTCATGACAAGATAGACTTATATAGAAAAGAGGACCCATTAGTGACCCATGAGTCCGTAAAGTGAAGACTGACCCATCTGCAAGTGCCCAAGCAGCCAGTTAATGTAGCCCATGCAAAACTGGCTGTGGCCAAGATATCAATCAATAAAAAAGCTCTGTGTCCCTTACGTATCGTTGTTGCAGATGAAAACCATAAGCGAGTTGATTACCCTTTTCAGCCAGAACATTGTAGGATTATCATCTGTGGCCTGCTGATATGGCTCTCATCATAGTATGGGTACCCTTCCAGCAGCCTGCAACGTGGCTTCTAGAGAGGTGAGTGGGCCAAACACTGAGACAGCTGATGATAATAAGGCCTCGTATCATGGAGGGTTGAGGTCATGCCAAGACTCAAGTGGTTTTGGTGATGGAGCTATTCACCCATTTCAATGTCTTTGTGAGGCATTCATATTTATGGGCTCTTCTGTTGAATCGGGACAAGCCAAAACTAGTACAAATTAAAGTAAATAACCTGAGAGAGGATGACATTTTTAATCTGTAGTAGAGTAGTTGAGAAGCTGGCATAAGCATTCACATGCCATCTAACCAGTGTTGTTTTGATCAAAAGGACAAATTAAACATGTTGCATTCAGTTCATGGTCCAAATAATTTTGCCAAAGAGTATTGTATAGCAGAGCCAAGAAGATTCCAATTGGGAATTTAAACATATACATAAAGGAAAAGTTTCATGCCTCTACCTTCTTATATTGTGGTGGTGAAGTCAACACCACCTAGGTTATGGAGAAGGAAATTATGCAGCATGAGCCAGAAAGGTGGAGGTTAATAAAGGCAGATATGCTGCCCTGCACTTGAAACTCAAGCCTTATATATGTGCAGTTAGAAGATCCTTGTGAGACAGAGGGATAGGCCCATACATCTCTGCCTATGACCCCCATGAGGCCATAGATCAGGTATACAAGGCCAGAATCCCAAATTGTATTCCTCACATGACCTACTAGGATGAATCCCACCAGTCGTCGGACATTCTGCTGCCTGCACATTGGTTGAAAGTAATCGGGCACGAAAGTCCAGCAGGCACAAAGCCCTGACAAGGGAGCTGGGGTTAAGACTAATTCTGACATTTGTTTTAGAGGTCACTCCATCGTTGCATGGATGAATGTGCACATTCCCTTCAATTTCATATGAGCCAGACCAAAAAGCAACCATGACTGGAGGGCTATTACTTTCTGCTACCTGGAATGCTTGGTGACATGTCTATGGACATTGCAGACAAGTGCTCAGGGGAAAGGATATGGCCAGTTCACCTTTGCTTTTATTATTATTATTATTTTTTTTTATTATTATTATTATTATTATTGTTATTAATAATAATAATAATAATATTTTGTGTCCAAATGCTTTTGGATTCCTTTTTTCTATCCATAATTTCTGGAGAAGCATCTAGCAGCAATCAGCCTTGTGGCAGTCTCAACAGGTTGCCCTCATAAAAGCAACTTTTATGATGCGTTCTCCTAAAATGACTTCGAGAACCCTAAAGGAATGAGGTAATCTCTGTGGCTTGTCTTCTAAAACTGTATAAAACATAAAGTCCAAATGTTTGCCGCACCTAAAATGCTGGAGTAAATCAAAGGCAAAATCCTTTTATATATTTATGGCTTTTTAATTATGTCATTACTCTCACTGACATTGGGGTTTATTGGCAGTGTATATCTGTGGTATGGTATGTTGTTACCTCGCACTGAGACAGTGGAAATTGCACTGGGCACAGAGGCAAAATGTCTGGCACTGTACAGGAAAGAGAAAATGGGAGAAAAATCTAATTGCAAATAAAGATCACTCTCTTAGGACCAGTGTTTCACATGAAGTAGTAATTTCCCACAGACCCTCTGGCCTCTGGGGAAGATGGTGTTCAAATTAAGTAAGATGAAAAATAAATCTAATCCCTGACTGAAGAGATGAAGCATATTGCAGCACTTGACTGCTGAACTTTGTTTTCAAATTCATAAAAAGCTGCGAAATGTTCCAATGTTTCTTGTGAATCGTATCTAAAAAGCTAATAGGTTCATGATATAAAAGCAACTGGGAGGAATAAAAATAAAAAATTCCTTAACCTTGAAACACTATAGCAAAAGAGAATTACTGAAGTTATATGTTACAACAGGCCCTTACACAGAAGTGAATGTGCTAAGCTATATTCATGCTTAGGTACAGAGTTCTATCTTCTGAACAGGCAAATTTGTTTTCAGCACTGCTCGGCTACTTTAACTACTACAGAGCATGACTGAATAATCACAATACACCTTTCTCTTTTGTTCGCCACAACAAAAGCTTGCTCATCTGATGCAGGGATCCAGCATCCTGCTGTGCTCCATTTACATCTATGCAATCAATGGACTACACTGCGATCACAATACATCATTAGACAGAGGGGAGAGAGGGCAATCACCTCGGATATGAATGTGATGCTTTATGTCGCTTTCTGTGCGAGATCCACAGGGAGGGTTCCTCACAAACATGGCAGGAAAGCGACAATGAGGCATAAAAATACACTTTTCACTATGCCACAGAAAGAAAACCACTTCTCACAGATATTCTACATGCAGAGAATAGAATTCATCCCACAGTTTCAGTAGCCCATAAAAGGGCACAGCAGACTATCGGGAAAGGATTTCACACCACGTTTTCCCAAGTAACAAAAGAATAGGACACATATCAAAATAGTATGAAACAGAGGTCTCAGCTGCCAAGGGCACTATTTTGGGGCAAATGCATCTGCTGGCCATTCTGTTTGGTCCCAACCAAGCGTGCCGAACTGTCAATCACAAGCGAATGAAGTGAAACTGAGAGGGCAGGACGGGCCATATTTGCCCCATGGCTGGCGTCACTTCAATTTCAGCTTAGAGGACTTTTTGTGGGATTAAAAAGGAGGGACCTAAAGTAATAGTCACCCACATGCCCAGCACTTCATCATGGTTAAGGGCACCAATTTGCCTGCTCTTCAACGGATGATCAGGTCCAGAAACAGATTTCTGTCCAGGCTTGACTAGCCATACATTAAATGATTTAAATCCAACTACTCATGGCTCTGTTCCAGTTGAGTGGGAAGAGAAAGAGAAAAGCCTGAAGTATTTTTCTTTTTTTTTCAAATTTTTAAGACACTATAAGTTTGAAGAGATTTTGGTGCTTTAAGAGGAACAATAAGATTTCTGGATGACAGATTGCATGTAATGTGAAACTTTCACATTCAGTGTGTGTGGCCTGAACGATTTGGATGATATAAGGCCATTAAAACACAATGAGCACACTCATTTAGAGCCCTGGGAAAAACTCATTTGTGTGACTCACGTTATTCTCCAAGTGTGAATTCAAGGACTGTTTGCTCTAATCGATTGGCTTCACTTTTCTGATTGAAGTCATTGAAGTTATCACTGAAAAGGCAGGGTGGCTAGTCCATGCAAGGTGATGCAGAGTTAAATCAATTGCCTGGGCAAAGTGCTTCACAAGAAAAGAATCTCCACTTTTGCAATTCAAAGGAAACAGCCCGAAAATGATCTCAGCTGAAATCCCCAAAGGAGGTTTGGGATTTTCAGCAAATCGTTGGATATAAAAGCACAAATTTGGCAAAGAAAGTAGCTCCCACTTCATGAATAGTTTGTAAAACAGATGAATAATTATGTATACTTTTGACGTGTCCATCAAATCATGGAGTTTGAGTTCCTTAAATGCATTGTCATCTGAGCTTAGCACAACTCTGTCACCTACAGTTTATGGACAATGTTTTGTTATCTCTCATTTGATGACCAAAATCACGCTTCAGACTGCACTGTAGAGGCACCGTCGTTTACTGCTCAGTCCATTTAGAGGCAAAAGTAAGCGACTTCACGGAAGGCGCCAACCAGACACTGACACATCCTCATAAACTGCCCAGCCCTCTCAGGCAGAAGCCTGTCACATCAGTAGCCTTCAGCTGAACAGATTTACAGCTACTTTATATAGACGCTCAACTTGTTGGATAGATGTGCCCTCTGCATTAGGCTATCGTGTGCTTGGCTTCAGAGGCAGGGTTTCCACTACTGCAGTGTTCATCTGGCTATTTTATGTCAGTGTCTATTAGTGGTGTGAGCGAGGGGAGGGCTGCCTGAAGGCAGGGAGGAAATGTCATAGCCTGGTAGGAATCAGCCCCTCTGCTGGGAGGAGAGTATGCGCTGCATTAAGCTCCCTGTGATTAACCGATTCTCTGCGCTGGTCTTAATAGGTTTCCACAGGCTTGAGAATATTGAGCAACTGCATTAAAAAAGGCCCCAGTGGTAGTGTTCCACTCCTATTGTAACTGTTTGAAGGGATGTATGGGTTCTAGACTTAATTCCACAGAACACAGAAGGTTAAACAGGTTTGACCATGAGATGGTATGTGCTACTGTTCAGATTTGGGTTCAGTGTAAAGCTCATGTGACTTGTTGAACTGTGACTGTGAGCTACAGCCTGTGAGTGTTACACTCCTATGTTTGTATTTTTCCGCCATTGGTTGAATAAATTATTTCAAGAATCTCATATGAGCGTGTCACCTCTGTTTACAGGTCAGAATCATGAGAGATGAGCAGACCTTCCCAGACACAGCAGGAATGCCACTATCCACGAGGTCTCTGCGGTCGTCCTTAACCAGCTTCAAGAGCAAGCCTTCTGGCTAGATCAGCTTACACAGGTAGTGACAGAACTGATTTCCGTTGTTCATCATTCACCAGTAGTGCCTCCCCAGCTCAAGCAGTTATTCCACCACAAGCTACTGCAGGTCTGAGAAATGAACATGACCATGCTCATGCCTCATTACCGGACAGCTACAGCGGGGACCATGCTGGCTGCTGCAACCTCCTACTGGGCTACTGGGTTTGTTCAAGGAAATACTTCGCTGAATTTCCTTAACTATCTGACACACATAAGGTTTCCGTCTTCATGTACCAGCTTACTGGGCAAACTCAGGACTGGCCTGCGGTGGTCTGGAGGAACAGCAGCTTGATCACAGCACATTTCTCTGAGTTCTGCTTCGGTGTGGTCTTCGTCCATCTTCGCCCAGTTAGCCAACAACGTAAAAATGTCTATTGTTGATTTTTCAATTTCCTTCTGGATCCACATCTGCTTGCTCTGAGCCCACTGGCCATTGAGGAGCTGTACATTGAGCTGGACCTGTGGAGTGCATCCAATCTGATTCGAATTTGGGCAGAGGACAATTGGAAGACAGTTTTCCACCATGTCAGGCCACTACATATTCCATATGATGTCTTAGTGATAGGTTAATGCCCCCTCCATCTTATAAGACTTCATAACTGACATTTCACAATATACTAATAAAAACAGACACAACAGCCAGGGACACATTCTGTAAACTTAAGGTATTATTCACTACAGCCCCTGAACTTAAAATGTCAGGTCCAGAAAAACAGTTCATTGTGGAGGTTGATGCTTTGAAGGTTGGACTTGGGCAGTGCTATCACGATGCCATGGAAGCCCCAGTAAATGCTATCCTTCCATCACCTTCTTTGACTGGAAGCTGACTAAAGCAGAGTGTAAATGTATTTAAAGTAATGGCACACCAAATTGTCTCGTTTATTTTCACACTTCATTTTCCAAGTTATGTACAATCCTAGGTTCAAAAATGTTAAAACAGGTGCTCTCTCTGAACATTATTCGTCTAAGGCAGTCTGAGTAGTGCTTGAGGCTATTCTGCCCACATCTATGCTGAAGGGTACAGTGATGTGGGGCTTAGCTCATGAGGTTTGGGGTCCACACTAGCTCTACATGCTGGTTGTGTGTTTGGGGGTGGGCACACACCACCCCAGACATGGGACAGCCAGGGATTAGCTGTACGGTAGACACTGTTCAGAGAAAGCACTGGTGGCCTAAAATGGTGTGTGATATATAGAATTTAGTGCACCACAACTAAAGGTCTATGCACTTTGCATACCAGTAAGCTTAGGTCTCTGCCAATACTCAGTAGACTATGGTCCCACATTTGACTTGGTCATGGTTCTTCCAGTGTTGGGAGATTGTACCATGGTTCAGGTGGTTGTGGACAGCTTGTCAAAGGAGTGTTGCTTCACCCCCTTCAAGTCTCTCCCCCTGCCCTGCAGATGGCCGAGGCCCTGTTCCAGCACGTGCTTCATGTCTGTTTTTGCCCAAGTTGTGGAAGGCATTTCTTACCAAGCTTCCATCCAATAACTCAGCAGGTTCCTCCGGCCTATTGCCGCAGTTGACAGCATGACTGGTGAGAGTTCTTGGCCTGGACAGAGTATGCCCAGAACTCTCTACAACACTCTGTGTTTGATCTGATGCCCTTTGAGCCTCCCATTAGGAGAGCAGTGTGCCGATTCTAGGCACAGGCACAGGGGAGAGATTCCTCAGTTTCAACCAGCTAACAGGGTGTGGCTTTCAACTAGGGATGTCCATCTGAATCTAATCTACTTTCCCCTAAACTAAGTCCCTGCTTTATTGGTCCCCTTGTTGTTAATTCCTTTCATTTGCTGATTAAATAAATTCAAGAAGCTCCTGCATCAACTCTATTTACAGACCAGAATCATGACAATCATTCCTTTTTTTCAAAGTCGTTTTTTAGTTAAGTCTATGTAGCTGCAAATTCGTGTGTGTCATTTTACTGTACATTCCTCATACAAAAAGGTTTGAACCCAAAAGCTACGCTGTTCTCTTTTTCTGTATTGAAACACCAGACCATCAACCAATCCGTCCTAGGTGTTAAAGTCACCAATTTAGAAGTCATTGTCACTCCCTGTAGAAGGTTAAAACAATTCTGGCAGAACGTTATTTTGGCCCATTGCTGCTACTCCGCGCTTTTCTTCCTCAGGATTAGCTGACGGTAATAGAATATCAATAGAGGCCTCATTTGCTGTAGATAAAGGGTCCAAGTTCATAAAATCTGTCTGCATACTTACCATGCCCCTAACGTATGCAGAACGACGTGTCAAAATATTCCTCCAGCATCTGAGGTCAGACACAAGCATTTCTGTTTAGGTTTTCCTCTCATTCAGAGGCAACAGAGTGGAACACTGCATATTAAAACTGCACACAATGTGCGTTCGTTGGAGCAGGCAGTTAAATTTGAAAATAAAATGTGAGGCGGCGAGGGTGAGTCCCCTATAGATAAAAGTGTCCCACAGCAGCCGAGAGCATGCCGATGGAAATGGCCTAGGGTTAATGAATATTGACACAGAATAATCTTTCCAGCCAGGTCGCAGGTGCAGTCTCCAGGCCACACTTAACTCACTGAATTTGACAAAAACAGATCAAAGACTGGTTGAGCCTGGTCTATCAAAACCTCATGCCACAGCACCTTCCAAGAAGGCAATCTACACTGGATCATTTTAAGCCTGAGAATTCCCGCCAAGAAGAAAATTTGATCCCAGAACTTTTTTATGCAATTTATGCACATCACAAAAACGAATTTCTGCCAAAATGAAGAAGATCATCCAAAGATTACTCCAAACATAACAAACATAACCCAGAATGTCAGTAAGGAAATCTGACAGCACACACAGAGGAACTGAGCAAATTAAGTGTCCAGTGACAAAATGGGAAATGTGCTTTGTACAACATGGCCCCTCTAGGCCAATTACCATATTCACAAAAGTCAGAGTAAATGTACAGTACACAAGACAGGACATGAAATCAATTCAGCCGAACAGATGCTCAAACAAGTTTATAATATTGGACGGAGTGGCGAAAAACCTCATTAGATGAAACCAACTTTTAAAACACTGGATGTGCTCTGTGTCATCCTTTATGCCACAAAAGAATATGCAAATTGATGTCACCCTGGTGCAAACTACACAACTGCAAAACAAGGGGATAAAAGTGCCAAAATAATTGTGTTTTCACTGGGGTTGAAAATCAAGGCTATTCTTATCCTGGCCATTCTAATGCTGGTCTTGCACATATCTCATTTGAAATGCAGGTTCAGGCAGCTTGGAGAATGAGTACATGTGGGAGTCTGTTAACAACACTGCCCATCACCCTCAGCCCACCCACCAAAGCCTGGGCCTGTATGGTCCTCTGAACCAGCACTGCCTAATGTTTGGACAAATGAAAGGTGAAAAAGAGTGTGTAACACTACCATCAAGTTCAAACTATTGCTGTCAAGTCAAATTAATACAATCCCCTAGACAATGGACAGCACACCATGGTAAAGGCCATCAATTAGGCCTGTAATGTATGCAAGCTCATGCATACATCTCACAGGGGTTAGTTACAGTACATAGGCACTGCATCCATTTGCATAACTATATGATTCGCTTCAATATCGTTTTTAGAAGTGATCCACTGTATTCCCAAGGGCTTAGGCTGTGGCTGTAATTTACACCCCTTGTTGCTTTGCCCCAGAAGAGTAGGCCACAGCTGCTTTATTAAGAGAGCCAATCTGCTGGTGATTAATTAATTTCTTTCGAGAGAGACAGTGAATCTCTGGTGTAAATTAAGACTGAAGGCAGATCTGGCAATGAGCATGCACCCTTCTTTCAAATATAGCGTGCCAGGTGGCCGCCGCACCTATAGTACTGTTCTCTTGCCAATAGCCTGTGGAAAAGTACAGACATGAAGTATGATGGTAACACTTCATAATATCATTTCAAACTTCGTTTAGTAACTACAATGGCACTATGATATTCCATCTAAGTTTCACTGTTTTTTTGCTATCCAGATTTTTTTGCTTTGCAAAATAATGTTTTTCCTTTTTGGCTTCATAAAAATAGTGTTTCACAGAGTATGTGGTTCATAAAATATGACAGACAACTTCCTTTTCCATACCCTTCATCCACAAAATGCTCTAATGCTTTATTCTGTGCTTTGCACAGAAAGGTTTGGTAGGCAGTTGGTAGGATGGATGGAGCTAAGTTTAGCACAATAGCAAATTTCTTGTTTTGATTAGTCCAGCTGGGTAGCATAGTATTTAACATTTAATGAGTTTGAATGTTGTTTTTTGTCTAATCTTACAACAGTTTCTACAACATTATGCATTAGTAAATGAAGGTTGAATAGGTGAAATATTTAATTCTCTAATGTTATGAATTGTTAAATATTCTGTGCTGACTATGCCCAAATTAATCTCCTGCTGTGAGATTTCATCTGCATTGATTCCTTAGCACCTGCAAGGTTGGGATGAAACGCTGGAGATCCACTGGCTCTGAATGTCTGAGTGGTTGTTTAGTTTGTATAGCTAAGTACTTTGACCTTCTGTGCAATTAAAAGTCTGAGCACACGGAGAGACTATAGAGACTATAGGGTGATTAAGTTCAGAGACTTGTTTGTTCATTTCTTCTAATAATATGCCTTGTGGAAAGGGCATTTTGATAAATATGAATCCTACATTTACTCAAATTAGCTGTGAAAACATGACTGCTGGAGTTGCATTACTTAGCTCCTTAGAAACAAACTCACTGTTAAGAGCCACTCCCTATTTCCAAGTATTCACATTTTGTAGAGTGTTCATAACAGCACAAACAATCCTGTAAATGCAACACAAACAATCCTGTAAATGTAATGGCCAGAGCATGCTATATTTGATGCTAAAAGTGACCATCCACATCCTAATGTATGTGAAATGTATTAGGGATCTGATCCAATATATCTGATACAATAAACACCTGTTTAAAATGCTCTGTAAATTTTGTCCCACTGTGTTTGATTATGGAAAGTGACTCTTGCAAACGCTGACAAGTATCGTCACCCACTGATTTGAAGGACAATCATTATTAATCAGCGATGAGGAAAGTGATGGACGTGTAGGAGCTGAGAGGCTGTGTGATTTGTGTCTTAAAAGCTTGAGCTACAGCACCAGCCTGCTGCCTGCTCCTTCCTTTGCTATAGCACTATAGGACTCCTGGTGCTTTGATGTCTAGTGATATTACTGCTCTGTGCCCTGACTTCTTTACCTGCAAAAGAAAAAAAAAAGACTAACATCTCCCAATTTCCCAGAACTGTAACAAAGGCACAGTGGATACCACTAAATAAATTGGAACAAACCGTGGGGCCACGGCAGTCATATTAATGAAATAGTTCAATATTCTTCCACAGAGTGAACTTTTAAATTTGAAATATTAAGCCAGTGGGTATGGCAGAGTTTTAAAACATCAACTAAAGAGTTTTTACTGACTTAATATTAGTGTCGAAAAGTTATTGGCACTGATGCAGTATCACTGATTAAACCATACAGACATTAAATGGATCTAATTTACTTCAAAATAGTCACTTCATTTATAACCTTCAGGACTTCAAGCCTTAATCTATTCGCTAGAGGTTGGCATCAAAGCTGAAGCGACACAGGCCCATTTAAGGGCTCAAGGCAGAAAAGCTTGTGGCTTTGGTTCCAGATGTCTGCTACTACAAACAAGCTCCCTATTGTGGCCTGAAAACATTGTTTTTTTTGGACCTCCTTGGCACTTTCAACCCAATAATACCAGACATATCATTGATACTGAGGGACAGCAGGATGTGTGAAACCCTCCTCTGATCATAGAAGACCAGTCTCGACTGATTATTAGGTAATTGGATACAAGAAAGTAGCCTAGCAGCAGGGAGCAAGCACATAAACAGGATCAGAGATGCCTTGCATTCCTGTAGGAGTCCCAACCGAGGCAGTTAACTGACATGGCGATGTCCTAACGCTTATCATCGAATGCAGAATAACTGTTTGACCTGGCCTCCGATCCTGAAACAGTAACAGTAAGACTTTCTATGGGAAAGCAGTTTGTACAGGAAACTGGAATACGTCCATATTGCTGATATACTCATTGCACTAACTGGCTGACCTCCCACACCAGGTTCACTAGATATCTGTAAAAGAAGAGGCACATGTATATTAAATGTATAGGCATATGTCTCATGAAGCTATAAATAAAACTAATGCAACTAAATGAAGCAAACAGTCCTGGAAATACTCACCGTTCATTATATTCATCATAGAGTCTGCCTAATTGCTCTAGTGGACTACTCAGGGCTCACCAATGATTGCCCCCCCAGGAGTAATGCAGAATTGTGCTCTATGGTGCATGATGAAGATAATACACTGAGAAAAGAGGTATCCTCCAACTGTGCCATCCAAACTATTGCAACATCTCTACAGAGAGCCATCTATTCAACATCCATCTGGATTTCTTGAAACTGCATCTGAAAAATGTAATAGAAGACGCTGGGGATAAAAGAGCATTTCTACCAAATTAAAATGCACAAGTTGCAAGCTATATAGTCACAGCCAAGATTCATAAAGAAAATCAGTGTATTGGTAAACAGAAAAAAAAATGCAAGGTTTTAACTTTAAAGCAAATGACAATTAAAACAGCTACTGCACAGGCCAGTCTGGGTTTAACGTCAATTATCAATGTGAATCAGCATTAAATACTTTACTTTTTCAAAGCAGAAAAATAAAATTTTTAGTCTCAAAAACCATGTTCATGTCACACAAAGACAAATGGCAACAGCAGAGAGTGAAAGTTCAGAGTCATAATTCTACACTATCACAAAACAATGACCATAAATCGCCATAGATTTAAATGAGTATTTCTGTGAGCCAGACAATTTAAACATAGTCGGAAATCACTTGTCTTCTTCAGAAATGACCTCAGAATTCATGAAGTAAATACTGAAATCCTAAGCAATGTTAAAATGTAATAGGGTATGAAGAGCTGTCACTCTTCCTTTTTTCCAACATCTAGACATGTTTACATTGGAGGAAAGTCAAAAGACGCCTCCAACCCAGAATATCTGTTACCAGCTGGTCTCTGTGCTCATTTTGGAGCAATGGCCTGATTTAGTCATTGTTTGGGGTGTATAATGGTTATTCCATGTCTTGATCATGCAGTACACAGTAAACATAATCATGCCAGATTTTTTTTACTTTTCTACAGGTCAGAATTTGTGTAACGTTATTTACTTCTCATTTTGTTTTTTGGCTTTCATGGTTGACTCTTTTCACTGCTTGACTGAAGGACCTCGCAGTCACAATTTAAATCCTGAAACCTTCAAGTGTTTATACTAAACCACAGTGAGGGCACGCAACAGAGGTCACTCGGTTAATTAGGTAGCTCACTAAGATAATAATATACACCTGAATTAATTAAGGTTCACCTGAGTGTAATAGTGAAATTGTTTTTGAATGAAGAGTGAACTGTTTTGCTTTAATGAATTTCACGAAAGAGCAAGTCATGAGCAGGGTCTGAAAAGTGTTGGGTTCCCACAGGAGATAAGTCAATGTTAGATAAATGTCCAGGTTTAACTTTCAAGTCCAAGGTTTAACTTTTCAAATTGTGTATTTCCATATTTATTATTTCTCATTCATGGCTCCGTAAAACAAGTGTCAAAATACTGTCATGACTCAAATTTGCAAACAATGCTACATATGTGTTTGTAAGTCAAAGAGGAAATGAAACATGATTATTTTTATTCGAACCATATACATAGTTCACAAAACGGATCAACACAAAAAGCAAAAACAGAACAGTGCCAGCAGGACAGGAGTAGAGAAAGTGAAAAAAACATACAGTGCAGTCGACAGGAGCAGTAGCAGTCGGTAAGTGTGCAAAAAATGAAAAAGGAATACAAAGATTGGGGTAGAAAGCAATATATAATTCTGCAAAAATAGCATGTAGCAGCAACAGAATTTTTAAAAATTACAGTATGTAAATAAATACAGTGTATATACAGTGGCAGCTGGGTTTTCTTTGTTTATGGCAGAACAGATTAGTGTTTGTGTGCAGTGTGATTGGAAGAAAAGAAATTCAGGTCAGTGTATGTGTGTGTGTGTGTGTGTGTGTGTGTGTGTGTGTGTGTGTGTGTGTGTGTGTGCATGTCTGTTTGTATGTTTATGTGTGTGTGTGATGCCCAGCTTGTTATTCAATTCCAATTTGGGAGTCTGATGGCCTGGGGGAAAAAAATGTTCCCCATCCTGGTAGTGTAGGCCTGGATGCTGCGATACTGGTGCCTTTGCAGACGGAGCTTGTGGGGTAAATATGTGCAACAGAGGAGAGAGAGACCCAAGTGACCTCAACAGTCCGTACTATCCTTTGTAGGGTTTTGTGATCTGATGCAGCACATTTTCCATACCATGCCAGGATGCAACTACAAAGAATGCTCTCTACAGTCCCTCTGTTCTGAGGGACGTTCTGAGAATTGATCTCCACAGGAAGTAGAGATGCTGCTGTGCGTTCTTGGCAATGGAGCTGGTGTTAAGAGTCCACATGAAATTCTTTGTGATGTCAACAAACTTTGTTTTCTGGATGATCTCCACTGAGGATCCATTGATGTTCAGCAGAGAACAATCATGTTGTGCCCACCTGATATAAACAACCATCTTTTTTGTTTTGTCCACATTCAGAGACAGGTCCTTTAGCTGTTGCACCTCCTCACTGTACGCTGCCTCATTTTTCCAGCTGATCAAACCATAGCTGTGTCATCAGCAAACTTGTGCATGTGTTTAGAACTTTGTCAGCGTGAACAGCACAGGACTGAGCTCACAGCCCTGGGGGGCTCCTGTGCTCAGCATGGTAGCACTGGAGATGTTGCTCCTGATCCTGAATAACTGAGGTCTTCCAGTCAGGAGGTCCAGGATTAGCAGGTCCAGGAGTCTAAGCCTCCCTGTCAGATGCTGAGGAATTATGGTGTTAAATGTATAACTTATGTCTATGAACAGTATTCTCACATTTGTGTCCATGTTGTTCAGATGGGTGATAGCATCATCTGTTGGGTTGGGATAAAATGTAAACTGCAGGTGGTCCAATGTGAGGGCATTTTATGTGCCATAAGATAAGTCTCTCAAAAACATGAAGATTAGTGTGAGTGTGATGAGATAGCAGTCACTGAAGAACAACACTGTATGCACCAGAAATGTTTGTGTGAACATGGTCCAATACGCTTGTCTCCCTCCTGAAAAAAGTCTACATTATTATTGAAATTAGGAAATCTCTGGAGCTCACCAATGTTGTCCAGTGTGTTCTCCATTGTGCTGTTATCATTAGTCAACAATTTGGTAAATAAAATGGTCTACATCTAACAGTCACAAACTCTGGCAGTGGTGACCAATAACTAGAAACCAGCACAGCAATCACACACCAGTCAGTGCTGATATAAAAAACACTGGGGCAGTTGGTGGCCTAGTGTTTAGGGTGTTTGCCTTGTAATCAGGAAGTTGTGAGTTTAATTCCCAAGATTGCTGAGCACCTCTGAGGTATCCTGAGGAAGGTACCATCCTCACACACTGGTCCCCACTGTGTTCCTGGCTGCCCATTGCTTCACTTGGTAAATGGGTTAAATGCATAAGAAGAATTCCGTGCACGTATGACAGAATGGACACTTTCACTTTATGACAGAATGGTCACTTTAAGTCCCCACCATTCTGTCTGAGGGAACATTAGCATGTTGATAATCTGGGTGTCTCCAGAACACTGCTACTGAGCCATTTTGCCACTCATAAGAGTTGGATGTAGTCCAGGGAGCAAACATTGGATAGCAGGATGGACAGGATAGCTGGCTGGTTAGCGTTCGCTTTTAGCCTAGCATGGACCCCTGTCCATTGCTCAATTCCTAGCACATCACTTGCGATCTCCCCAGTGGCCTCAGACAATGCTGTGACTTGAAGGCCTGGACACCATGCCAAGGTCGCAAGGTTTTTCCAGAGATCCACGCTGAGGGTAAGTTTCTTGTTTGTTTCGTAACTGAAGGTTCTGGTGGTTGTGGAAAATGTCTACCAGCTACTCTGATACATATCTGAGTGAAGCTTTTGTGTGAAACCCTCTTGGCTAGCATCATAGTTGCTTATAATTATGCAATTAAATTTGAACAAAGAAGCAAAATCAATTTTTGAAAACATTAATACTTTGTTATATTATCCTACTTTTGCTAAAGATTCCCACATAAGTGAGACCCCCTCTAGATCAAACAAAACTTACACTGCATCTCCTAAGCGATGACCCACCAGTGGTAGGCAGTTTCATGATCACAAAGACCAGCAAAAGGGGTTTTCAAAATAATTTCAAACATTTTTCCCCCAAACACCTCGTGTGTTTATTTTAAAGGTTTTATATTCACATGAGTGCTTTTCATAAATACAGAGCCAAACTGCCCAGAGGAGCTGAGGTTTCCTGCTGTAAGCATCTGGTCTGCTAATTTTGGGCATCTAAGATTGTGCAAAGCCAGTATTAGTTTGCCCTGGGCGTCCATTACTGCCAGACCTGGTGCTGGTGAAGGTCGACTGCCTCAATCAGCCCAGGCCTGTTATCATGTCAGTCCAGAAATCACGTATTGCCAGAATGTCAGATGTCCTGAACTTAACCCTTTTCCATTATTGCATTTTAATTTGGTTTAAAAGTGTTAACGGGGCATGAACAAATGATATCAAGGTAATTATGGGACCACATTAATGGAATACAGCATTACGTGCCTCAGATAAACACAGTACACGCAGCTTAAATACTGCACTTTGGCCCTAAGAGAGCAAACTGAACAAAATAAAAGCTGAAGCTTAACTATTTATTTCTCTTCATGAGCATACAAAGATAAACTCATGGAAGAGAAATGTGAAACGCATCTACTTAGGAGACTTAGGAAAGAGTTGGAAGATAAGATGATTATTGTTTACTTTTTTCCACAAATACACAACACAGATATCAAAGAGTAATCACTTCGGCTTGTAATACACCAGATTCTTTTCCACAAGTCTGTAGGGATGTGACAGTGTTATTCTCTTTCACACTATGAAAGTAACGGAATTTATTCGTGAACTGAATTAAGAAATATGAGTTATAAATTAAATACACCGCTTGGTTCAAATAAGCTTTATTTAACAGGTGATTGATTCTTAGAAGAGCCATCAAATGGTTTAAATATGCTGATCACATGAATCCAAATGGTATGGTGTTTACTAATAATGTAAATGTGCACCTTCACTCTTCTACTCAAGTTGTCAGTAAGATGAAATGTTTGATGTCCAGATTTTCCTTCTGTGCTAAATTTAATACAGGAGATATCTGGCTCATGTTGGTAATGAACACTAGAAGTCAATCAAATCTGTTCCATAAATACATCACATACATCCAGCTCTTCATTAACGTGGTGCAGAATTGATGATGCAGTTTAGAACACAGAAGGACTTGCTGGGAGCTTTAAAAGAGTCAGCATCAGCAGTAGAAGTGCCGATCAAGAATCAGTTGTCAAGAATATGATTGTCATAAATACTGAGGAATCTAATCCAATGTCATTCCTCTTTAGTCTCAGGTTCAGCCTTTTCACCTTAAGTGAGAGCTGGTTGAGAGAAGTTTGGTGTTGTATGCATAGAGATCATACTGATGTCTATTCTAAGGTTTATTAATAGTGTTAGACTTGAAGCAAAATTTGGATGTTTTGACTGACCAGCTAGAAATTGCATTCATTTCATGTCTTGACATTGTTCCTGATTCCTTTGCTCTCCACAAAAAAGTGGTCCTTCACCACTTTGTTTTTCTTAGAACTATAAACCTACAAGCCATTCAATAACCTGTATTTTAAAAATAAATAAACATAAAGTACATAAAGGACATGCATGAAGCAACATTGGCTTACTGAGTGAAGCTACGAACTAGGGTTTGAATCTTGCTCTGGAGCTTTAATGAGGTCCACTCTTGTCTGTTCTTCCCAACTCAGACAGGTCTTTGAGCTACAAAAAAATGCTTTCAATCTCCAGCTTTCACACTTCTGTTTTAGGAGAAAGATGGATCAGTATTTGGGGTAGAAATAATACAAAGATAAAACTTAATTACTAAAATAACCGACGATTGCACACTTTTGCTCATGTTTTACTCTGAGCTATTGTTAAGAGATGCCATCAGAAAATGTTAAGTGGCTCTTGAGGTCTGTAGAGGTGTCTATATAAGCCTTACACTGACAAGAGGTTCAAAGCTGACACTGTCCACCACACTCAACAGTTCACCAGAGAACCAACAGAATACATGACGCATGGTTCTCGTGTCAGAATACTGCACACATGTATAATGCTGGAAGCTTTCTCTGTTCTTTTTTTTACTCTCTGAAATATTGAAATTCCCATGGAAGGGCTGTGGGATTATGAGGGGGGCAGCAGTCTCCTCTCTGGGCTGACAGTGATAGCAGAAACATGACAGTAGGATGTCTAATTAGACCAGTCAAGCATCCAGTGAATTCAACATTTTTTTTTGTATTGCCATTTCCCAATTACTTTTAATCTTCTTTCCGGTTGTATATGTGGTTTATACACAATAATGTCTTAATTAAAAATATATTATGAAATGGTGCTCTTGCCATATAAATGGTGCTCTTGCCATGGTTCTCTAATAAAACCATTTTTTGCAAGTATAAAAACAACTGATTTATTAGCATGAAATGTATAAAACTGCTAAATGATATGAAGGCCCTGGAGTTAAGAAAATGGTCAATAGTAAATGGTATTAAGTGGAAGAAGAAAATTCTCATCATAGAACACAACCTAAATGCGTTTTCATATGAGGGAGAAAAACAGCTAATCTGTTGAAAGAAAGCTTTTCAATCTATTGTCACTTTCTCTATCACAACAAGACATACTGAAGGGCAAATTCTAGCAAAGCAACACATCACTTGGTATTCATGTGCACCAGCTGAGTACAGTGATGGCATACTTAAACATGGACTGTGATGTTGCATACTAGATCAGGTTGATTTTGTTTGTCTGTGTGTGGAGTGGAGTGGAGTGTAGCGGTGGTGGATGTGGATTGCTTTATTCAAATAGCAACACCAACGGCATCCTCTTGGAATGTTAGCTTCCTGGAAAGGTAACTTGGATAATTATTAGTGCTGGGCCGTTAACGGCGTTAACGCGCGTTAATGGAGCGAGATTCTTATCGCGCGATAAAAAAAATATCGCCGTCTAATGGCAGATAAGAGCTACAGTTAAAAAAGAGTATACATTGCAGAAAACATTAATGCTGACTGTGATATACACTGTGTATGAGGCTGTGTGAATGCAGACCCAACAGAGTGCCCATGCTAACACCTGTCCACCACTGAAAGTGCCTACAATGTGAAAATTACAACTGGACCATTAAGCAGTTAAAGGTTTAATACTTTAATTGGTTTCTTTTACATGACGTGGATAGCCAGGTGTGTGTGTGTCTATTACCTAGCGAATAGACAGTACCGGACTGCACCAAGGGAAAAAGGCAAGCCAGTGGAAGCTGTTGGCAATGTTTCGCTGGGAAATGTTGGGTATTGGCATTCATGTGGATGTTACTTCAACACGTACCACCTACCTAAACATTGTTGAAGTACATTCTTTTATGGCAACAGTATATTATAATGGCAGTTGTCTCTTTCAGCTGGATAATGTACTCTGCCACACTGCAAAAATGATTCAGGAATGATCCATGACAAAGAGTTTAAAGCACATTCACATTCTCTTGATCTCTGTTGAGCATCTGTTCTGAACAAAGTAGGCTGATCCACAGACACCACACCTTGCAACTTACAGAATCTGCTGTTAATGTCTTGATGCCAGATACTACAGCACACCTTGTGCAGTTCAGGTCTTGACAGGTCAGAGCTGTTTGGGTGACACCAGGGGGATCTACACAGTATCAAGCAGGTGGTATGAATATAATAGCCAGTAAGTTCATGTAGAAATATATTATTTTACTTTAAACCATTTCTGGTCTTCCCTTCATGAAATGTTCAAATTTTGTAAAAAGTATCTCAAATTATGTAAAAATGAAAGAAATGGGGATACGCAGGTCTGTTCAGACAGAAACAGTATATGTTCTTAGAGGAAAAAGTTACTGTTTTTGTTTTTTTTTCTTTTATTGCTTCTTTGCACATTGTTTGCAGCTCTAGTATGACAAAGGCTAAAAAAACCTGAACAGGGATAATGCTTTCTTTGCTTTTGCAAATGTGCATTGCTGTGCGTTTCAAAGCTTGACTTTTTGGGGCAACAAAGCTTTTCAGTGTTGTTTTTGTTTTTTTATTTTGTTTTGTTTGTTTTTTTTTCCATCCAAATGTTTGCATTATTAATCAGGAGAGCTGTCACACACTCAAAAACTCATTTAATGATTAAAATTTTAAGACCCTAAAAGTTTGGAGCTGTTGAGTAATCCCCCAAATGGCCATCAAACCATAGGTCATTCTGAAAAAAGGGCTCTGCATGGGGAACTGTCTAACTAGCTATTGAAGGGAAATGTTGCATACTTCCCTCTTGCGTTGTCAAGCCATTACTTCTCTTATGAATTTAATTTTCCAGCCCCTGAGCATATGGCACTCTCATGCATTAATTATTCTGTACAAAGGAGTTGGAGAATGGCATTTGGGGCTAGAAGATGAGTCATTTTTCTTGATCATGCAGTATGCACACAGTGCCCCGCTGGCTCAACAAATACTTGTGTCGGCTGACATGGCTTTGATGGCTTGCATAGTGGCCATTCTGAAAACATACCTCAATACCCACATATTATTTCCATAACTTTCCATTGCATTTACACTGTATATGTAGTATGTTGGATGAAGGCTACTTACTGCATTTGACATTTTCAGGTGAAAAGAATGCAACAAACTACAGTATAGTGCTGATATTGACACTGATACTGATTTTTTTGTTCCAATCAAAAACCTACGTTGGTGTAAATGTAGCCCATATTTACAAGTGTGTTTCCTGTGTATGTCCTTTGCTTAATACATATTAAACAGCTTTTGAAAATAGTTTAGGGCTAAATTAAAACTGCTGTTTTTTACAATCACTGGTCAATCAGCATTATTAACCAATTTTTAAGAAATGTCAAAAGACAAATACTGCTGCAGTGGTAATGCACTTGTGAGTAAACCCATGTTGGCCTCCCAGGAGGAACTGTGGTGTCCTACAAATGCTTCCTTATGCTCCCAATTCATCTGAACTCTTTATATATTATAAATTCAATATTTAACATTAGTTATAACAAACGAATATGAAGAACACTTACACTTTAAGAGATGACCTACTAGGTTGTGTCAACCCCCTGTAAAAGTGAAATATATGCTGTCAGCATATCTGTCTAATAGTCCAAAGATTTACCAGCATATTCCAGCACATAGGTTTTTGTAAGGTTCGGTTTACTATTGCAGAGAAATGAAGACCATATCTGCATGTGAGTCAACATACAGTAAAATGATATTGAGCTAAAGAGCTCTACCATTCGATTTGCATCAAAAACATCTGCTTGGCTGATTTTGAAGCACCCCATGGACATCCTCCAACACCGTAATCAGTCATCATGTCAAAACAACTGCAATTTCCGAGATTGTTCTGAGCAAGCATAATTAGCTGCAGGAATTGCATCACATGTAGGCTGCCAGCTCAAACCTGCGGGTGGGAAGAAAGACTGCTGGCCGCCAGCTCGTTGGCCCTCGTCTCCTCCTCTGCAGAATCGTCCATCACGCCCAGCAACAGATGCAGACAGAGTTGGGCCACTTTGAAGCCAAATTGCACAACAATCACAGGAGAACCTTCCAATCACTACCTTCATAGACCCATTTTAGACTAACCCTATAAGAAGTGGGGTAAAAAGACACATTCACATTTGCTGAAAAACGGAAATGACCTGAAAAAAAATATACAATTACTGTGGCCCTTTTTCAGCTCACATCTTATTCCAGATGTGAGTAAAAAAAACAGGAATTATAAAGCTGATCTGTTTATTCCACCAAAATAAATCATTTTTTTTAAGTACAGCAATCTGTGATTTTCTCCTACGAAGGATGTGAATGATGTGCCCTTCAGAATGATTTGAAGTTGAGAGCAGATCAACTGCAACTTGGTAAAGATCAAACCCTCTCAATATGATATATTCCTGGTCAACAAGAGGTGAATCCCATAAACCCATCAAATACCATCCAGATCAATGCACTCTGATGCAGAGAGATGATGCAAGTCTCCTTAATACAGAGGCATTGCAACAGAGCTGTAGGCTTTGGGTAAAAGTGTGAATAGGAGGGACTGGGGACTTTTTGTCCTTTAAAGTGGGATACACTGGCGCCATTAATTAAATGTATAGAATGTGGCATTTCATAGTGTCCTTAATAAGTGTTGCTACAGCAAAGTCACAAAGCTTAGTTCTTTTTAATCATGTGTAAATGTACTAAGTTCAGCTCAGAAACCATTTTTGTTTTAAAAAAATATGTGTGAATGTGTAGATTAACCATTTCCAAACCTCTCATAATGGAAGCTCAGTATTTACAGTTGACATCCAATTAATACTTAGTTAGCCATTTTTACATCAGATCAAGTCAAGCCTCTTTTCTTAAAATTAACATTTAAATTACCTACAAAATGTTATGGCTTCATTTTACTTTATTTTATGTTAAGTTTGAATCTATTGTAATGTTACGCAGTGCTTTTACTAGCAAAAACTCACTTACTGAAAGAGAACAAATCACAACTCAGTTTTTTGCAAAGACAATCAGATTTTAGTTTAAAAATCTCCTGACTCTTCATGTAGCTCATGATGTCATGTAACCTAATAAGGTTTCCATAGCCTTTGAAGGAAAAACAACCCTAAAACGTCACAGATTATCTAGCATGCTTACTAGTCAGTTTAAAGTCCGTTTCTGTTTATAACCCTTCTTATTATGCCGAACTATCTTTTACGTTTACGACGCTTAACTGATCTTTTAGTGTTTGCTATTGTAGTAAATTGTACCATTTTTCTTGCCCCTCCCTTTTTGGTGGTGGGTTAATAGTGGACTTTATATATATAGGCATGCTTTGGCCACCTAAGGTGTGTTTCTGTTGCAGGACCCTACAGGGAGCTGATAGCATGGTTTATTGTGAGCAACATGGCAAGTTTGTGCTGAAAATTGGGCTTTACAGCTGTTAGTTGGGCACTTGCCAGGAGATAGAGCAGTTACCTTTTTGGCTATCATGGCATTTGTACCTGTATCTGGAGTCTTGCAGTATTTTGGGACAACTGATATTTTTGCAGTGTATGTTTGCTTCATTTGAAGATGGGTTTTATGGGCTGTTTTGGATTTATTCTCTTTCTGTTTTGCATTATATTTGGTGTGGATTGGTTTTTATATATTGTATTGCTAGATTTATGATATTGCTTCTGGCAATCTGGAGGATCGCTCCTCTGCAAACTGGTAGTGATTTTTTTCCCTTACAGCAAGAGCTGTGTGCTTGAGTATGGACTGAGGGTGAACACGTGTGAGATGTGTAGCCTGTGTGTCTGTCACTAATATTGGCTGCCATAAGTAGCCCAATTGTAAATCAAGTTGCTGTGGGACAGCAATCTTAAGGCTGTGCCCTGCTTTTAATATTTTTTTTAACATGTTTGCTTGGACACAATCTAGATTTTATTATTTTGGTGCAATTCCCTTAGGTGGTGTAGTCCCACTATTTGTAACATCTTTAATTTGTAAACTGGTTTTCCATATTGTCCCTCATATCACACTACCGAAACACTGTATTTTTCTCATTGCATCACAGAGCTTGGCAATGCCATCACATTTATTTGGTTACGCCAAAAAGGATTTCCTCTAGCACATATTTCAGTAGGTTTGTTGGCAATTAAAATTTGGGTTATTTTTGTGTTGCCAAAATAGGTGGATATGGAGAACGTTGAACAGTTTGTCATGTTCCTCAAACCATTCTAGCATAGTTTTTGCCATGTGGGGGTGCATTATTAAAAGATGCCACCACAATTAGGCTATACTGTTGCCTAAAGGGGTGTACTTGGGCTGCAGCAATGTTTAGGTAAGAGGCTCATGTCAAAGTACAATCCACATAAATGTCACATATGAAGGTTCAGGTCACAATTGCTCAGATCCTCATACACATTTTTTCTGTTTCCAAAGTCAAGATCTGTCTGTTCATTTGGAGTCTAGTACATTCCACTCCTTGACAGGCACCATTTTACCAAAATGAGCAACCTTTTCTCACCACTACCATGTCAGTGTTGCTACTGTCCTAACAATGATCCACCACCCAAATAATATCAGCTCATTGGTGGCCCTAATAGCATTGATGAATGGGGTAAAAGTGGCTACTAAACAGTGCAGAGTAACTGCATCATTACAAAAATGTGTGTGTAAGTGGAGGTGATTAAAGCTGACATAAGGTGCCCTCTCATTAGGGAAGCTACAAAGGCAGCTTGAGCCTATGTTCTGTTTTAAACACTATAATATAGTTTGCTTTTGTGCTAGTTTAACAAAGCCCTTGAGCTTTAAAAGAGTCAAATGCTGAAAAAAAAATTTATTTGACACTGATTGGAAGACAAGAAGGAAAACACCCTGGACAGGTAGCCTGTCCATCACAGGGCAAAAACACTTACACCTAGAGGCAGTTTAGCATCTCCAATTCACTGTATGTGCATGCCTTTTGACTATGGGAGGATACCAGGGCAGCTGGTGGAAGCACATTCAGACAATGGAACGTGCAAGCTCCACAGAAAGGAAACCTTATTTATAAAATGTGAACATAGTTCTTCTGTTGCAAATTCAGCAGGTGGCTGGCTTGTCTTCACGCTTTTCTAGTTTTGATATACAGCCCCAGTTGTATAGTCGCTCAGCTTTAGGACAGATATTACCATGCTGAAAATGTAACATCACTGAAAGAACTCCAGCATAAATGGGCTCAGCTATGATTAATGTGTGAGTCAATGATGGGGCAGAAGAGGCAAAACTGAGTCACCATAATGTGAGTAAATCACAGGATCAACGATGTGTTTCTGGGTCATCTTCAGCACATCTGCACGTCTCTTGCCGCCATCCTTCTTGTCCCTTAGAATTACATCACAAACCAGTTCTGAGAAACAAAGCTGCTAACACTAGAAGGTGACAGGTAAAATAGTTACTGTGACCGTGAGGTGATCTGAAAGAGTTAAAAGTGAATATTATTTAGAATGATAGATGTCCAGTCTTCTTCATTTTTAGGTTGTGAACAACGCTTCAGTTTTTATATGGGCTAGAGATTTCCTTTTTATTTCATTTTATTTCTCCTGAGGCATCTTAATACACTATTATGTTGATACAAATTTAGATTTATCGAGGCAGTTAGTTTCAATTAAATCAACACATTTAAAGTGCTTTACCTATAGCACATTCCCCCTATACATCTCCAACACCAGCAATACATTTTCATAAATGAGAGTATTCAGATATTGCCCACAGATCCACCTCAGCCTGAACTGGAAACTACAGCCTGACAGCAGGTCTCATTAAAAAACACAGAGTCCATCGCCTGTGATATTAATAAGCCACTTTGCTTTTAAAAGCTGCACACGCAGCGGTCACTCCATACAGCCTCCTAAAGCAAAATATTGTGAATTATTAAATCATTAAAACAATGAGTACAAGTAGCTCACTTGATGCATTATTCATCACAACCATCTCAAGAACAGCCCTCACACCTAACACAGGTTATTTTCAAGCAAGCAAAAATCAGTAGCTTTTGATGAGGTATGCATGTATAATACACTGCATGTATAAGCACTGTGCAATTGATTTTGAAAAATAAACAAAATGCTGATCTTTTAAAATTTTATTACAAGAAAACTGCTTACAAAAAACGTAACTGACTGGTTTTGAAAAGTGTTGTGGAAATATACAATTTAAGATGCAAAAGCTTATGTAGGAGTTTCTTTAAAATAACCACCCATTGCCTTTATCACAGCAGCACAGATTCACAGCATAACTTTCAGCATTTTTTGGAAAGATAATGTTGGAGCACTAAACACCATATATGTTTTTCTAAGTATTTCTACACAAGGCTGAAGACTTTGTAATGTTTTCTTGTAATACATTTTTGAAAAAGCAACATATTTATTATTTCTTTAACCCAAGGGTGGGCCCAAACTGTCATGTAGTGAATATATGTGCCAAAAAGTGCCAAAGCATGCTGCACATTCTCAACAAACTGTCACTTTCTAAAGAAAACCGCACGTCTCCATGTTTGTTCTTGTTTTTCTGCATTGTTTGGACACAGTCGCCATCTTTCCGTTGTGTGAAACAATTGGGATGGAAGTATCAGTAAAAATGCTTCATGATTACTGAAACTCTTTGCATTAATTACATTAGAAGAAAACACAGTAGTTGTTGTTGTTTCTGGACAGCAACAACATACACAGATTAAAATGTACCAAAACATGCTGCACAGCTCTCCACAAGTCCATATATATAAAAATATGCTAGAACAGGCTCCACAGATCGATCCAACAAATGAATAGAAAAAATACATCCCTCCACATATACATGTGCCAAAAATATCTTGCAGAAGCTCCCAAAACCACACCTAGAAAAAAAACCCCAAACATGTAGCACATCCCTCCACAAATACACATAGGAGAAAATGTGGTCTGCACTACTCTACAGTCAGGCCCATAAATATAAGGACATCGACAGAATTCTTATCTTTTTGACTCTATCCAGCACCACAATGGATTTGAATGTGTACTTTAACTGCAGACATTCAGCTTTATCTTGAGGGTATTTACATACATTTCTGGTGAACGGTGTAGAAATTACAACAGTTTATGTGCCTCCCACTTTTTAAGGGTCCTAAAGTAATGGGACAAATGAACAATTATAAATCAAACTTTCACTTTTTAATACTTGGTTGCAAATCCTTGGCGGTCAATTACAGCCTGAAGTCTGGAATGCCTCACCAGACGCTGGGCTACATCCCTAGTGATGCTCTACCAGGCCAACTGTCTTCAGTTCCTGCTTGTGCTTGGGGCATTTTCCCTTCAGTTTTGTCTTCAGCAAGTGAAATACATGCTCAGTCGGATTCAGGTCAGGTGATTGAATTGGCCGCTGCAAAACATTCCACTTCTTTGCCTTAAAAAACTCTTTGGTTGCTTTCGCTGTATGCCTCAGGTCGATCTGCACTGTGAAGCACTGTCAATGAGTTCTGAAGTATTTGGCTGAATATGAGCAGATAATATTGCCAGAAACACTTCAGAATTCATCCTGCTGCTTTTGTCAGCAGTCATCAATAAATACAAGGGAACCAGTTCCATTGGCAGCCAAACATGAGGTGGTATGTTTTGGATCATGAGCAGTCAGTTTTCTTCTCCATATTCTTCTCTTCCCATCACTCTGGTACAGGTTGATCTTTGTCTCATCTGTCCGTAGCATGTTGTTCCAGAACTGTAAAGGCTTTTTGCTTTGCAAACTCTAAATTCGGGCCTTCCTGTTTTTGAGGCTCAATAAGTTTGCATTTGAGGCTTGTGGTGAACCCTCTGTATTCACGTTTTCTACTGATTGTTAACTTTGACACACATACACCTACAGTTCGTCCTGAAGAGTGTTCTTGATCTGGCCAGCTGTTGTGCAGAGAAAGAATTCGTCCATCATCCGCCACAGTTGTTTTCCGTGGTCTTCCGCGTCTTTTGGTGTTGCTGAGCATTCTTTCTTTTTAAGAATGTTCCAGGCTACTATCTCTCTGATGGGTTTGTTTTCATTTTTCAGCCTGATGATGCCTTGCTTCACTGACTTCAACAGATTCCAAATGCAAATAGCACACTTGAAATGAACTCTAGACCTTTTATCTGCTCCTTGTAAATGAGACAATAAGGGAATAACACACACCTGGCCATGGACCAGCTGAGCAGCCAATTGTCCCCATTACTTTTGGTCCCTTAAATAGTGGCAGGCACATATACAAACTGTTGTAATTCCCACACTCTTCACCTGATTTGTGTGTAAATACCCTCAAATGAAAGCTTAAAGTCTGCAGTTAAAGCACATCTTGTTTGTATACATTGAGGTGGTGTATAGAGCCCAAAAAAATAGAACTGTGTCCCAATATTTACAGACCTGACTGTAAAATTACTTTGAGAAACAGTTGAACCAGAACTTAGGTCAATTACATACAAATACAAGAGGAAAAAATATACTGTCCTACTGTTTCCTCCATTAAACAACAGATCTGGGTTTTTTTCCCCTTCAGAGCTAAAGCCCAAAATAAGCTTGTGTCTGAAAGGGGCAGAACTACCTCATAGCTCCTGAGCCACTGGGTCAAAGACTTTCATCTAGAAGTCTCACCCCAAACAAGATTACGGTCATCAAGGCTGTGACTTTAGTGTCTTCTTTCTCACCAGACACTCTGCAGCGATCACAGCACATTACCATCAGATCCTTCTTACAACTATGTGGCAAAATGGAAATGCAGCCAATTTAAGCTCAGGAGCCAGGCTTTTCATGGAAGATTCAAGAGCCCATGGAAATTACCAGTGAGGAAAACATAAAGAAGTGTTGCGACAGGAGAGTGTGAGCCTAGGCAACAGCAACAACAAAGTTAATGAGGTGAATTCATTACAATGCAGCAAGGGCTTCATGCAGTCAAGCAAATACAAGGTGATAAAATAGCCAGTTGAGCTACAATTAAGCTAAGGTTGTTTGCCAGTGAAAGAATTAATAAGATTAATAAGGAATTATAAAGATTAAAAATAAATAAACATTTTATTTTATCAAGCAATGAGTGAAGTTTGGACCCAGTCTGTTACTAAATGTTACTTTTTCGAAATAGGAAAAATCGGAAATACTTCAACATAACTGACTGGTTTTCAATCTGTAGTAAAACATTATTCAGCCACAAAGGGTCAAATTGCTTTAATAAGCCTGTCTTTAGTGCACTGATATTCACTTTTTTGTTGGATCATGAAAAAAAGGAAAGTGTTACTCAGTACTTTAACATCACAGAGTTCCTTCTGGTTTACGGATCACTGGACAAAATTAAACTCTTCAACAGGATAATGACCCCAATCATTCTTCAAAATTGTACTAAAATTATTACCAAAGGTTTTGAGAGTGCTGTCTTGGCCTCACTAGTCTCCAGATCGTTCTCCTGGTGAGATGGCATGACAACGACAAGTTTGAAATTAGTGTCCAGTAAATGAGGCAGAACTGTTTTCTTGCTTCAAAAGGTGCTGGGAGAACTTTATTTCCAAAAATGATGCTGTGAATTTGAGAGAAAAGCATTTTGATGGCCCTCAAACATAAGCTTTTGCGTCCATTAAATTGCCACTTACTGTGGGAATTGTTATATTACCCATCAAAACCAGTCAGTTAGATTTGTTTTGTAGTATATGTTATACATTATTGAGGATATGAAAATAATTTTACTAGTCGATTGTATGGTCAGTAAGATTTCACACTTACATTGGATTTGGACTAAATTTGTATTTTAGCTTAATTTAAAAATATGACCTGATCAGACAAAATGAGTCACAGTTAAAGAAAGTCAGCTTTAAAATGATATCTTGGTCAAAGCTGTATCTTAAATGGTTGTCAAGTTAGCACCATTTTCCAACTGAAAAGTTGGACTTAAAGTTAACTTAAAGTTTTTGTCAGTTTTTGTTGATATCTTTAACAATCCATGCACCCAGTATTCAATAACATTTTACTACAGGCATTTAGATACTTAGAAAAATACATTAAATCAGACTGAAGACACATCACTAGAGCCAAAGA
>JBBPDB010000140.1:8756577-8766993 GCA_037974465.1 Brachypetersius altus
ATTTTCACAATTATTTCTGTGATGAAACTTTGAGAGATTAATTTTGAAGACCTTTTCTTTCATATAAGACCAAAAAAAGAAAAATCGATATTTTTGATGTTTTTCAAAATAATCAGCCCATATCTCAATAAATAGAACGCAGACTTCCGACTCATTACGGCAGATCGGGTCACAAATAATTTCCCTCAGAAGACATTGAATAAAGTTCTTTCTTTATTGGTCAGGAAACACCTCAGCTTCCTTTCAGGCACATCCCATTTCGGTGTCTTTCTTAGCATTGCAGAGAAAAGAGTTTAGCACTAAGCATCATGGCAATACATACAAACATGGGTGAGTTAATCAGTTTCCATGTCAGGAAGTGTATAACCACCTCCTCCGAGTGCACGCAGTAGCATTCCTTCAATCTTTCCCTTTTCTCTTTCTCCCTCTGTCCCATTCTGCAGCTTCCATCCGTCCTCTTAAGTGTGCACTTTCATTTTTTTTCCTCACCTCTCTCATCTACAGGAATCCAATAAAAATGCCTCAAAGTTGATAAAAAAGCACATTCTCAAATCCGATGAGAATACAACTCAGGCCCATTATTCTCCACATCCCATATTTCAAACAGAGCTTCCCTCTGCTACAAGAAGTGCTTATTGTAGTTGTTTTGTTCCTTTGGCTTTGTTGTAGCCTCACATAGGATACAGTGCAGGGACAACTATACCGTCCCATCCATTATCAACAGAATAACAGCCACCCTGTTGCTTGGAAGAATGGCAGGGCCTTGGGGATCAGGGCCTCTGAACATAATAAAGATAACAGACTAAAAGATTCTGTACTAATCTCCACCAGCATACAAGCACTTGTTTAGAAGTCCTATTAGGACATCTCTACCGAACAGAACAAGAGCAAGGTGCTGGCAATTTGTTTAGTCTAGCGTATGCAATACAGATAACAGTTTTAAAAAGAAAAAAGTTATTGCAACTTTATCCAGTCCTTTCAGATAGCAGCCAGGCCCGCTGTGCTAACTCTGTATTAATTCATTTGCTGTCAGAGGAGTCTTGCTTTCACTCTGAAGTTGGGTGAAAAGGGATCCTATGCACTCCTGCTTTAAAATTGGCTCCACAAGGCACTATAAACCTTAACCCAAAAATGCCCCCATTTATCATGTCAACTTCTTATTACCACTCGCGGCCTTTGCTTGAAAGGCCAGAACTGGGGAATAACAGCATCACTGTAGAATTTTTCCATGCCCAGGTCTAAGCAAGGGTTCTATCTAAACCCTTGCCTTCATGGTGCTATCATGAATGCGCTACCATTTCAGGGTGCTTGAGAGATTTGAGATTAGTTTTAGCACAATTGTACAGCATTATTCAATTCAGATAAAAGATGGTAATGCAGAATGTTCACAACTTTTATAAATGTAAAAGGAATCTGACATGACATGTACATTCCTAAAAACAAATGTTCCTAAACATAAAAGATACCTTACTCCCATAAACCATTCAAGATCATTCATTTATATAAACACAGTGTTGGGTTCACAGTGGACTATAACAGTCCACCTCATTTTTCTTGTCAGAAGTAATACTTGTTCATATAAATCAGTTATTGGCTTAAAGTTTGGAGCAAAAGTGAATACAAAGGAAAGCAGGTTCCATTTCTTTATTTGCCAACAAGTGCCTCAATGGTGTTATTATTGTAGTGAAAGTGATCATTAGTAGTGTGAGTAAGACTACTCCTCCATCAGGGCATATATGTAAATACTCTGCTAAAGTTTGCAGAACATGCTGCTCAATTCCACATCAAACTGTGAAACATTTTGAAAACAATTTCCTTATTTTTCTAAAGTAAATGTTCCTGAGTGATTCATGGCTTGAACGTCTTGGGATATGTTTTTTTGTACAGAGCCATTACATTATGAGAGAGGCATCACAGCATATCATGTGATACTATCTTAAAATAGTAGGACACTATTATTCATAATGTGCCATCTCCGCAACAACACTTGAGCAAATGGAGATGTGTAATGCTCCTCGAACACTCTCTGTACTTTCAAATGAATACAGATATTCGATGTAGATCTGGTACTGCTCCCTGATCTGTTTCACTGGAGGACATTAAGCACTTTCAACAGCTCTCCTGAATGCATGAAACCACCATTTTCTTTGTCAGGAAACAAATTCCCACTAGCCTGAAAAGAGCACAAAGAAAGAAAGGGTCAGGAAAGAATGCCTCATGTGGTGGTTATTCTAAGACCCTGGGCAGGAGTGACTGTGCAATAATGGCAGGTTACGGCATGGAGAACAAACAACAACAGAGTGATCAAATCGATCACCTGATTGTCAGGAGTGAAGCCCAGAGCCAGCCCTGGCCTCCCATACTGAGGAGGGCCATTCAACCCTGACCACGCGTCCTTCAGTGGCTCCTTTCTATTCTGCCTCCACCTAATAGCCTAAACAAAAACAATCAATACAGCAAACCTTACAATAACAAAGCAAAACAAAGGTGAACCACCTGTGCAGATCCTTCTTGTGAAAGAGATGATGAAAGCTCCCAACTCCACAGTCACACCGTCATTTTCAGACAACAATTAGAAAGAGGCTGCCATTCTAATACCGACCAACTGGGGTGGAGCTTCTGTTAAATACTTCACCCAAGATTTTCACTTTCAATTAACGGAGCCGTGCTGATGCCTGTCTCCAAAGAGAGAGTTTAAATTTAACAGGGAGCAGATTATACTAAGCGTAATTGGTTTTAGCACAATTGCCTATCAGCGATTGTTTGATTGACACTCAGCAAATAAGATAGCTGGATGGAACTCATTCACAGAAATCACTGCACACCTATGGTCTAATTCTCCACTCCTTGGTCTCCTCCTCCCCCTCCCCAGACGTGTGGCAGTCTGCGCTGTCATGGAGTGTCTACTGAGACCACCGAACCGAGCGCACAGAATGGTGAAGTCCAGACATGGAGGCAGGGCCAGCTGTAGTCTGGAAGTTTGGGTAGAGGGATGTGTGTGACAGAGCGGCCGTGTCAGATGCCTGGTGGATGGCCCTGGCTGAGCTTACCTCCCAGGAGCCTGTCACTCTCCGCTGTGACACTCCTCAGAATCTCCCAGGGGACAGCCTTCACTGCGCATGACCAAGAGCGCACAGCAGCAGGCCTATCGTTTCACTGAGACACTGGAATCTGCTCAAATAGAATCCATTCCTTTTTTGGTTCCATATGGTACCACAAAAACGTCTTGTGGTGTCCATTCTTGAAGAAACTACACTGTATATAACAACCGCTGCAGATAACCTTTATAAAGGACATTTATAGATATATAAATATGAAAAAGGGTCATTTCATGAACTTCAAAGAGTTTTATAAGCAGCCTAAAGGTTCCTTGAGTTGCCATAGTTCTACAGCCATGGAAAAAAATCACTCCCCACTATTCCCTCTTTTTCTGTTATGTGTTTGTACAATTAGCAGGTGTGTGTGTGTGTGTGTGTGTGTGTGTGTGTGTGTGTGTGTGTGTAAAATGGATAGGTTGCTATTTGCTGTTCTTTGATGAACTACCTCAGTGTGAGCTGTGCAAAAAATTAATGCCTCCATATGTGTTGTATGTGCTGTATTCCAGCAGCTTCACTCCTGGATGAGACAGACTTCACACATGCACACACACTGCTCTTAACATTACCATTATAATTGCTGCATTTTTAAAATAACATAAGAGTGTTGTGTAGTTTAACATTTCCAAGGTATCAATTATTTATGTATTATTTTTACATTTTCTCCAAGTGTTTTTTGAATCAAGTGTGGGCAGTAGTGTATTAAAACTACTGTGTGACATGCACATTTCTCTTGTATTTTTTCTTCCATGGCTGTATTTATAAGCATGGCCTTTACTAAAGAATGCCTGAAGAATATTTTATTTAAACCTGTCAAAAATAACATCTCACTGGGAATATATTAAGAGACTTGATGTCCCCTTTCACTCACTCACTTCAAATCTCCTGCCAGTGTGGACACATGAAATTTCCACGCTGGGCAGAATAAAGTGTATTTTCATACATTTTCTGTCTGCTATTCAGTTCTTCTTATATGTTTCAAGAACCTTATTGTTAGATTCAGTCTGCAACACACATTTGAAGGGAATTTGGAATGATAAGCACATATCAGTTATGTGCTTCATCAGATAAAGTACAAAAGTATGAGAACACATGACCTTTACACAGACATGAGCTTGGTGGATATCCCACTCCAAATCCACAGGCATTAATTAGGAGATGGAACAGTTTGCAGTTATAACAGCCTCAGTTCCTCTCTGAAGGCTTTCCATGACCATTTGTGCGGTACAGCACTGAAGTTCTGGCTCACAATTGATATTCTAATTTGTCTAATAAGTGTTCAGGTCAGGGTTCTGTGCAGTTCTCTGGAGTTCCACCATACCAGACTTGTCAAATCATGTCTTTATGAACTTTGCTTTGTACACAGGGGCGCAGTCATGCTTGAATAAGAAAGGGCCTTCCAAGAAAGCTAGAAACATAAAACATGCAAAAATGGCATAGCACTACCCTTCAGTCCCAGAACATATCCCTTTTTCTACCAAACTTTGCTGATGGTACTAGGTGTTCAGAAGGGGAGATCTGCCAAATGTAGATTGATACTGACAGAGATTGAAGCATTGATATATCACCAAGTCTTCATAGATCCTGAGTCTAGTGCCGTTATCCATTACATCACTCCAGCTGACACTTGGCACTGCATGTAGTAATCATAAACTTGTGTTTGTGTTCATCTGCTCAGGAACAGAAACTGATTTCAGGAATGTCCTGGCACTCAGTTCTTGTGCTGTCTATGGTGGGCTGTGGTCCCTTGCCTCGGGCCCACGGACTCTGGGACAGGCCCGGGTACCTGGGACCCTTTTGAAGATTAAGTGGTTACAGACAGTGAATGAGTTCTTGTGCTGATGTTTCTTCTAAAGGCAGTTTGGAAGTCAATAATGTTATCCATAAAAACATCGGATCTCAGCTCAGCTCACTTAGAAGTTAGGAGTGTATTTCTTTGCTTAGAAGTGTACTTGCTCTGTAGGGCTCATTTTCATGCCTGTGAAATTGTGGTGTTGCCACGTAATGGATGAGATTACTATGAGCTTCTTTGGCAAATAAAAAGACTTATATGGAAAGTGCTGTACCTAAATGCTGGGAAAATGGTAGTGAATGAGCAGAAATGTCAACTGTGAAAAGCTGATAACAGGCTAACTAAATGGGGAAGCTTTAATTAACAGATATATGATCTCATGCTACCAGAACTTTGTTTTCATTAAGTGTTTGCATATGATGTCTAACAATGGTGAAAACAGGGTCAGAGCAAGCAGAAGAATAGGTCTCTCATCACCAAAGGGCCATCAAATTAAATGGCCTTTCCCAGGCCATTCTGTGAACTGTGTCTTGAGCAGTTGTATATTTTTTCAATAGTTAGCTATTATTGACCGTTAGCTATTAATATTATTTCAGCAGTATTAAGTAGTATTAAATCATTTTAACATGGAGGTGAATTGACTGTTTAAGTGCAGGAAAAAAACTAAGTGAGAAAACTATTATACTATCCATACATGTATTTACCTGTCACGGGTCGGGCCGCGAAGCCCAAACCCGGAGCTACCTCGGAGCATGGAGCAGCCAGGAAGCCAGGGATCCATACTGATGAGTTTATTCAAAAAACAGAATAACGAAAACCAGGCACGGGGGCCGTCAGAATAACCAGAACGAGAATCAACAGAAACAGGACACAGGGGAAAGTGAGGCGATGGACACATGAGGACTAACTAACAGAAACAGGCTTAAATGCTAACAGAAATCATGGGAAACACAAGACAGCTGTGAACCAAGGAGCACGGAAACAGAAAACAGCTGATAACAGAAAACATGTGACCAAATGAACACAACCAGAACCGAAACAAACAGAACAGGGAAAACACAAAAGCAATGGTCTTAACTGGCCACTGGCCTGACCGTGACAATCGTATTATTAATATTAATTGTTATTAGTAGTAGTACAATTGTAATAAACAGTGACCACCTGACTAGGTAATTTACAGGAAATCATTTTAATTTGAGACACCTGGTATACTCTCCTTTTCCTGCCCATCCTTTAGTGTGGAGGGGGTGCAGGACCACAAAGATGCTGAACGAACCAGCAGTGGAGGAAGCCAAACAGAAGAGCAGCCAGCTGCGCCAACACAAATGCGGTAATTAACCTCAGGAGATGGAATTGTGATTATGTGTTATGATGTCCTGTTGTTATTCTGTAGTCGGTTTCATGTCCCTATTCATAATTCCCTGTATTAGCTCTTTTTCTCCTTTGCATAAATGTATGCTGTTTTTGAAAATTGGTGAAATACAAAACTTTGTACTATGTGTGACTTTGGCAGTTTTAGCTTACAGACTGCATAGCTGGTGTTGTTGTATAGTTGTGTTGAAGTTTAATAGTAGGTTTACTTTCGTGCAGTGTCGTTTTCATGCACAGAACTTAATGTGGGCAAATCAATGAATACATAATGGCACATGGCTTTATGAGTAAAACATCTGTGGTACGAGCAAAACCACAGGTCCATCCAAACCTGATAAGAATGGTTTTGGTGTATTTTTATCTTTTGAACATTACCATAATTACCCATGATCTAATAGCTGCAAAAAATAGTGAATGAAAATTAACTGTGGAAATTACTGTGTGGCTAGAATAAGGAGAAAACAGAGGTGTTATGATGCATGTGCAAAGTGTGTGTTGTGTATATACAGTATAATGCTAGGCAACGATTAAACATTTTTAATTCCGATTAATCACATTGTTTTCCGCAATTAATTGTTATACGCAAAATTCAATAATTCATTCAAAAGTAGTGTATTGTGCACCTTTATATGAACAAAAGTGCAAGAACATTTGGTTTGCAAACCCTTTGGAGATTTTAACAGCAGTGTTCCCTTTAACACAGTTACACAGTAACAGTTCACGTTTTATCTAGTTTGTTATAAAAAAAAACAAGTTACCCTCAGAGTCCAGAGCATTATAGCAGCTGAAAAGGGGGGCCGACTGCATATTAAAGTATATGTGTCTGAATGCAGTGTCTGAATTAAAGTCCGTTTGTTGGTGTAATGGTCAGGTGTCCTATTACTTTTGTCCGCTTTTGCCTCACCCCAGCAAAAACAGCCGACACGTAGAGCTGCGTGATCTCTGCACTCACGACCACAAAACTTTCAAAATAAAAGGATAGAAGTGTTTTTTGTGGCATGTTGTCCTTGGTGCTGACTCTGTTCACTTTCCAGGCTGAAGGTGTGCAATGACAAGACTGGCATTGGCATCAGTCCTGCTCTTGGGGCAAAGATCACCTTACAGATACCGACAGGACAAAATGTTTGGCCATCCACTTCTCCAGGGGCTTTACGTAAATCAGTAGAGTATGTGACCAAATTACATTATTCAAGACTTTAAGCAAAGAGTTTCATTCTGTGGCACAGTAGTTGTGTTATTTCAGTTCAAAATTGAGTCTAACATTCTTTACTTCAAACAGCCCCCACAAGAGAAGATCGCCTGTGGACAGAGAAATGGGAGAGGAGGTCAAAATAGAAGTGGACAAGGTTAGGAAAAGTTTTAGCAGTATCTTTGCTCCTAGAATCACTCTAATCTATTGATTGTGTTTTGACTGAAGGATTTCAGATTAAGGCAAAATTGTGGAGAAAACCAAGACTACAGAAATGGGAAATTATAAATCACATTATAATTATAAATCATTTTTTAAAATGATACATATTTTTAAGTAGTTGATAAATTAAACCAGTTAGCCATATATCATAGCTCAGTGGGTAGGATACTTGCCTCCAGATAAAAGCGTCTGATAAATGCCGTAAATGTAAATGAATAATCGTTGGTATTTCCAAATAAGTACTTGTATACTTGTTCTCAAAATCACCCCTAAAAGTTGGGTGGTAGGTGGGGGTTATAGTACTGGTGCCCATGGGTCAGGGGTAACTGTTAGAAAGCAATGAATTTTGTTAACATTAGACTACAGTTGCAAAGCAACATAACAATCTTAGAAGACTGTGCATAAATAACAATTTGTGCAAATGTGTTTTTAATTGAGATCATCCAATCATATTGCAGCTGTTCACTTTATAAAAAATATTTTCGTCCTTGCAGGATGTGTGTCGTCAGATGAGTTCTGTCTTCAAAGAGCTCTCTATTCGCCAGGAGCAAGCCTCCTTTGAAGGCTCAACTTTCTCTGTGTCACCCCCACAAAACCCTCAGAGAAAAGGAAACCCGGCGCAGAAAGGAAGAGGCGTTTTTAAACCACCACAGCAGATGGACTGAGAAAAAGAGAAGGATGATTAAGCTGGACGCACACTGAGAGTGAGGGGAAGTGAGATACAGGACAGCAAGTCTGTTAGCAGCAGTGAACAAAAGAGAACTTTTACACAAACGGTAGTGCAGTCTGTTTTTGTGAAGATACGTTAGTTCCTCACAGTGTTAATTCCAAAAGAAATTTAATAGGCTTGATGATAACAGCAAGGAAGTTTCTACTGACCGTTTTATGATCGTTTTGCAACGTGTGTACCTGTGGCGCTCCTCTATTTATAACTGCATTTCACAAACATACTGTGACCTACACCATGATTATTCTGTTAGCTTAAGTAGTAATTTATTTTCTGAGGCTATTTATTTCCCAGATCATGCACAATAGATTATAAAATATTGGTTGGTGTTTTGCAATAAAATATTTCAGCAAGTAAGCCTGTTAGCATTTTTCTTTTGGAAAATGAGGTGGTGAGAAAGTGAGTAGGTGAGAAACAGAAGAGACACACCCCTAGTTAAGTAAAGTAAAGTGGCCCCATTATAGTCACATGTGAAACCACCACAGTACAGTGTGAACAATGTGAACAATTGCTCAAGGGTACCTCAGTGGTGCCACTGCTAGTCCTGGAATTGGAACCCACAACCCGATCTTCTGGTCACAGGGGCAACTCCCTTACCATCAGGCCACCAGGTGCAGTTTAGAAACTGAAGGGTAAAGCAGTGCAGCTTCAAAACCTTTGCACAGCTGTGATTTTTGGAAATGTGTGGTTACACAACTATTTTCATTTTAATTTAACGTGCTAATTTAATGGAACCTGTTTTGGGATTTTTCCAGAGCACTGTCCTAGCTATAAATGAATTATGGTAACTGGAATAGAAACGACAAGGAATGTTAGATGTACATGAGAATGGAGAGAAATGGAAATAAGTGAAGAATAGTGAAAAATGAAGGAATAAGGATCATCAAAAGCACGTGTGAGTCACTTCTGGTGAAACTGAGAGAAGACTTGAAACAATGGTCATAAATAATGTGTCAAAGAATTTGAAGAAGCAGCTAAAAGATTAAAGAAATGGTTCTTCCACTTTCCTCAAATTTAATCAATCAGCAAAACTATTTTAGTGATCTAATAGCATACTCAATGGTCACCAAAATAGCTCATATTGTTTCTGTAAAAAGATATCACCAAAACTTCTTTAAACCCACTTTAATACCAGCCAGCTCTTCTTTAAGACACAATTGGGCTGTAAGCCATTAACATGAATAAAACTTTGCTGCTACGAGCATTCATTACAAACAAGATCAGAGCTGGTATTCACAAAGCTGTACTTAATCAGGGAGTCCTTAACATCAGATAAGATAACTCTTCATTAGTGCGCAATATGTATTGTTACAACACAGCTATGCAACACACACACACACAGATATATATATATATTAGTGGTGGGCCTATCGGCGTTAACGTGCTGCGTTAATGTGAGACTCTTATCGCACGATAAAAAAAATATGATGGCTTTCACCTTGATATTTTAGCGCGGATTTACTCGCTTTCTCTCTTTCTCTCTGTCTCTCTGTCTCTCTCTCCCTTTCTCTGTCTGTCTCTCTCATTCGTGACTTTTATGGATAGCGCCCTTTTTAAACCTGTCTCGCTCTCTCTGTTGCTCTCTCTCGCGCGCGCTCTCTCTCTCGCTTGCTCTCTCTCGCGCGCGCGCTCTCTGTGCCTCTCTCTCTCTTGCTCCCTCTTACTCTCTCGTGACTTTTCCGGAGCGTGCGGATCGTCTCTCTCTCTCGCTTTCTCTCTCTTTCTCTGTCTCTCTCTCGCGCTCTCTCTCTCTCTGTCTCTCGCTCTTCCTTACTCTTTCTCTCTCTCTCTTTCCTGACTCGGGTTTATATTTACATTTTCTTTAAGGGTAATGTATTAAACGGAGTTCAAAATGAAATTAAAGTGATCTGAGGGAACATTTGAAGGCATATTTATGGTTTACACCATAAAAATAGGCATTGGGATCATTTTTTGGGGGGATCATCCTGCTGGAAGTAGCCATCAGAGGATGGTACATGGTGGTCATAAAGGGATGGACATGGTCAGAAACAATGCTCAG
>JBBPDB010000140.1:8812359-8853350 GCA_037974465.1 Brachypetersius altus
TTTTTATACAGTACTGACATTATCAGGCATTATCAAATCAAAAAAGATCTAAATTTGTAATGTACTTTTTCACCATCCTTCTCAATCAAAAATGGCACCATTTCTGTAGAATCAGCCTTTTCTAAAGCATTTTTTCATGCTGATTTCAGACCTGTTTTTTTCAGTTACATCAACTTTTTAAATTATGAATAATATTAGATTTGCAATAGACTGCAGGCACCAATCAGGTAACTGTTTTAATATTTTCAGTGCAAAGTCAGACAGGCCACACTGTGGAACAGATATAATGATCAGTGTGAGTCAGCTACCACTGTTTCTTCAAAAATGCTTAGCATATGGTTATTATATGCTAATTATACCAACTATCATGCAATATATAACTAGCTTCATCGCAAAAACGGTATGCGAAGGAATGACAAAACACAGATTTGAAATCAGCATGAAAAACACTACAGAACACACACAGACTTATGTCTGATGATTTTGACCCTGTTGACCTGTGTAATCATTTCATGTAATTACTTTCTGCGAACAAGCATTAGGAGGCATTAAACTCGAAATCAGATTTTATATTAAACCATGCTGATTCTGTTACATCTGAACTATTTAACCCTTAAACTGCAGGCTTATTTTTGGTAGGCAATATACATTTTTAAGTAACTGTTCTTGAATGATTCTGTAAGTTATGCAGTGAGAAATACAGGCCCTTTGACTTTTATGGAGTTTATTTAAAAGATATTATCACATCGTAAATGTCTGCTGCATGTCCTTAACAGTTCAGGATGGATGTGAAGAACAATAGCAGACTCATGATGTTAAGCTAGCAGACAGCCAACAGCCTGTGAAAAACATTGTAAATTAGGACCAAAACAGTTCCAGATTTTAGAATTTTCTAGTGCCTAAACCCTCTAAGCTATACTTATATTTAATCATAGGGTTCAAGTTAGAGGTGAGGATATGTATAAATGCCTTTCTCTTAATTACATCCTTTGACAACTCTTGGGCACCTTGCTGACACGGGGGGCTTTAACTGTGAGCAATAATTAGAATAAAGCAGCTGCAATCAAGACCACAGCTAAAGTCTGCCAATGTGCAATTACGAGGAAGCATAAATTAATACAAAATCCCATGCCAGCGATCGGAAGAAAGAAGCTATCATTAAAAAGATTCTAGACAGATATCATCGGCATCACAGCATGCCAGGCTAAACGTAATCTACATGCACTAAACGTCTTTTTACACACTTATAGCTGGAGGATTTGTTTCAAGAGAGTGGGGAAGAAAATGAATCCCGGTGTGGTTTTACAATGGAATTGCACATTGTTATGCAGTAGCAGGTCTTGTACGTTTAGACTAAACATATATCTGTGTGAGGAGCAACGTGCTGCATCATATGTGTCGAAAGAAAGCACTTTATTTGTGGTGTGTGTGGAACAGACTAAGGTGAGTGGATATTGACTTGGGGCAAACATATCCTGATTGAGCTAAGGAAGTGAAAATGAAACACCACGCTTCATGTTCAATTTGATCAAATCTAAGCTGAGGACAGCCAAAGCTCTTCAGCCTCCAGACACATCTTCGCCAGCTTAGGTTTATAAATAGTGCATGGGGCGTAGGAGAAAGACTCCAGTTCCAAAGTTCACCTTTCTTAGGGTTATTACCCCTAATAAGTAGCTGAAATAGAATACTGTGGGTGAAAAGCAGGTTGAGCAAAGGATTCCAAAAGTAGCAGGAAAACCACTGTGGCAAAAATACTAAACACGTTTTCATGATATATACATATGATATTTACTTTTCTCTGAAGTTTGCAAAATAGGTGAAACATAGGAAATGTACCAGCCACATGTAAAAACATATATGATGAGTGCAATGGTGCTTTTACTTTACCAAATAAATGAGCCAAAAGGTATGATGTCATAATGGGCTGGCGTCCAATCAGATACTTGTTGCTATGGACGGTTTCTATGCTGTTGTTACAGACTCTGTAATTGGTCTAAATTTGTCTTTTTTCATGATGCATGCATTTGTCATTGTTCTAGACGTTCATAATTTATCCCATCACTTTGCTCACCCATGCTTTGGATGCTGCTATGGAAAAATGTTTCAAATACCAATTTGTGAGGCTTTAAAAATGTCTTTCCCTAATAACTGGCTCAAATCATTTTCTCCCCAAAGAAAGAAGCTATATGTCACTTGCAAAAACCCTTTGCAGTTTTGAAGTATTCACTTGTCATAGAAGAACTGGGGGGTGAGTGCACCAGAAATAATTTGTTTGCATTTCCTGTGCCCATTTTCAACCAGCGCCCATGATTTACTATTTATCAATTTTCACTCTGATTGCACATTCTGTGCTATGATACCGACCAAGCTAATTTCAATTTTGTCATGGATAATGTCACTTCATTTTCTGCTGCAAAACCCCAAACAAAACATCCATCAAGCTCCCTCATAATATCATCCTTGACAAGGCATTTAAAAACAAATACATATTAAATTCAGAGAGAAAAATGCAGGAAAAAAAACAGTGTTTGGGTGGTGCACTTAACTCAATCTCAGTGCTAGCTATTGGAGTGTAAAAATGCAATCGGCATTAGCCGTTCTCCATAATAATGCATTTCGATCATAATCCAAGATCATGCTGATTACAGTTGACATTTCATTCCGTTTTCTAGATGAATGGCAATTGCAATGTTCCAGCTAAACGGAATATGCCTGCAAAATATTACAAAGGAGAACACAATACCTATTTTGAGCAAAGATTGGGCAATCTGATACAGGCCTAAGCCATCAGAAAACGTGCATGTGGTACACTCGCCGGCATCACTCCATTACAAGTGTTCGATATGTAGCAATGAGAGTCAGTGTGGCGAGCTGCATCCCCCCGGTGAGATTTCAATACTCTCTCATGAACACAGAGAAGCGCTTTTCACATTAATATGCAGACATGACACACTCGTTGAGTTTTCTGCTCACGTCTGCAAGTGTTAGGCCTATGAAAGAGCATGTCAATAAGTTTGCGCCAAATGCCTTGTCTTGCGTGAACTTGAATGAATTTGAATTGTTCAGCCGCTCTCCTCGCCTTAAGTGAGACAAATAATTATGGCCATTGGTTTTTGTTGCACAAGAGCAGGTGCGAGCGTCTGATAAGAAATCCTAAACAATTGTCGTCCTCACTCAAATTGTCATCCTGGTATTTGGGCATTAATTTTTAATTGTGTTGACAAGCTGGGAAAAAAATAAATATGTAAATGCATATTTAGGCCTAATCTAGACTGACATGGATTTACCGTGACTTTCCACAGTGTGATAAAATGGCCAATGGTTATCGTTTTAGGAAAGCTGCAGCTTTTCAATGGACCCAATTTTCTCTTGCTGCGAAATTAAAATGCTCCTGGCTCTTGCAGCTCTGGCACCCCTATCAACAATTAGAATCATTAAATGGACAATGCAATTTTTAAGATTGATCTAAGCTGTAGATCTATACCGCACACCCCTTCTGCTTCATCATTCTCCCACACAGTACTACAAAATAGTGAAAGTGAGGGCAAATATTAATTATTCCCTACTGTTCAAAGACCTATGCAGAGTCATCAGTTATGGAAGGATAATATTCTGCCTCTTATTTATGGCACGTCAATAATACGGCCAATACATCTGCGCCGTAGCTTTTGATTAACTTCCTTTATTGACTGTGTTCCTCTTGGGCTTGCTCTCCAGCACAGCATCAGTCAGCAATCATAGAGTATATTTTCTAACACACCAAAACAGTCTTGTGGCTTCCATGTCAATTTCTGTAAAAGAAGAAGAAAAAAAGATTCACTGGTACTGTTTGGTTTATAAGTACAGTGACTTTATAACATCTGGACTTTTATGGATATTGAATTTTTCTCCAGTTATGAGAAGTATAAAGGTCATTATTAAAGATGAGCAGACTTTAAACAAAAGAGGCTAAAGGTTTTGGCTTGTGTGGCCTACAGTGCAGTGGTAGCTGAAAGAGGGGTGAAGAACTTCTTGACCTTTGGCCTCATTAAAACTTGAGCTTTGCCAGGAAAGTGAACTCTCAGTAGAATTTTCAGAAAAGGCAGATGTGCCAAATTATGGTAAAGTGCCTTAATTTAGTTCGGAACCAAGGAGGAAAGGAGGAGGTCTACATACTTGGCAAAATTCACTTAAAAAAGCTAACAATCAGTGAAAGTAATTTTGAAAACTGCTGCATAATGTCTGTTGCAAAACTCTTAGGCCCTGACAACCTTTCATTTGTTTACTTCTTTGAAGAGAATTAGCAGTTTGCAGAGAATAATGTTAAAATGCAAGTGTCGTCCACATAGTACTTAGTGTGTAGATTAAACAATTCCAGATTAAACAATTTCTTTAAAGATACATTTTGTTTCATATCTCAATATTTTGTACTGTATCTACATGGTACTGAATCTAGGGAAATATAGCCAAGCTAGCTCTCTCATTGGTTAGGCGTTCAGGAGCTGGAGTGAAAGCCTAATGCATCAGATTTGCCCAAAACGTAATTATTAGCAGCAAAGGAATCAATCAGTCAGGTTTGGATTAGCAAAGAATGGGACTGATGCTGTGAGATAAACATCCAGCACTGAATGGTAGGCTAATCAATAGGGTATCTATATGGCAGGGCTCTTTAGTGAAAGGGTTACTGTAAACCTGCAAAATACATAGTAACATATCGGTTAATATCTGTTATTAAAACATAGCATGATTTTTACGAGCTGCAAATGTCAGTGTTATATCTCGAGCAGCTGAGAGATTCTCATGACAATAGAAATTTGCATCTTCTTTTTGACAAAGTCTTGACATCTATGACTTTGGACTGAAAGACTGAACTTCCAAATGCATGCACTTTTATTCTTAAAGTCCTGCAGACATATTCATGTTCTCTGTTGCTGACTCACACTATCAAAAACTAAAACTATAAAGATAAAGACATTTGCACACCTACACCTACACAAAATAAACAACAGCACAAAACCCTTCCATTCTGCCGAAGGGGCAAAACACAACTTCTTTGCGAGAGAGAGATGAAAAAGTACACAAAATCAGTTAAATACCTACGCATTCTATTCAGAGAGGGACGGCTAATGGATCCATGTCGATTAAAGGTCGTGTCCTTTAAAGTGAGATAGGGTAATTACTTCAAAACATTCTCACCATTAATGCGTCTACCTTTGGCAAATGCATTCCCACTCCCCTGATTCTCTCCCTGACAGCTGCTCATTTCACAGTCGAAACATGACAGAGCAGGAAGACATGTCAATATTGCTTCTTGAGGAATATTTCTTCACTTCTCTCCAAGTATTACCCCACTGCTTTAACTTTATCGTGTTTATTCCACACACAGACACTAATTATCTTTTACTTTCATGCATCAGCAGGGACAGAGCCTTTGAATTATTTGCTCAACTCTTGTCAGGCTTGGCCTATCAAGAGGCAACAGCGTACATAATTCATTTCCACAGAGCTCCCTGCACTGTCTGAAATATCAGCGGCAGCATTAATTCCAGGTTCTCTAGTAACTACAAATCACTCAGACCTTTGCTGTTTTTAATATTGATCCACCATAGACAACAAGACATGCCTGAAATGATGGCCTGTCATTTGTCTATTCGTGTAGCATAAAGCTTCATTGCTGAACAAAAGGCATTTACTTTCTGTAGTTGATGCAAACGTTAATTAGGCCCCAAAATCCCTGACACAGCTTAAATCTACCTTAAGGATTTTTTGCCATCGTTCAGACTGAGGAGACTGACATGTGCAGAGTAAAGGAGTGAGGATCACAAAACATTTTCCATGAATTTGGCAATATATGCTTAATACTTATGGTCTGACTTAGAGACTCTGTAATAAAAGTGAAAAATCCACTTGTGGCCCATCCTGTCTATACAGACCCCATTTGTAGTTCTATCATGAGCCCTCATAACAGGTCCATGTGAGACCCAAGGACAATTGCTCCCACTTCAAGTCCAACTTGGTCCGACTAATGGCTCACATGGGCTGACAAACATGGGGGACTTTATTCTGTCACATGCCTGGCTAGAGGCCGCTGTTGTTTAAGGACTTTTAGGTTGACTGGGGGTGTGGTCTCATCTCTGGCAGATGGAAGCAATAGGGGTTCTCAGCTGCCAGGGATGAAAGACAAATTTGTATCAGGTGTTTTGTCTTTCACTGCCCTGTTATAAAAGCCTGCTTTGTGTTTTATGTTTTGTCGATTTTCCAACACGTGAGCTTAAGTTGTGTCTATTCGGTTCCAGTTTTATGTTTTGAGTTTTGGTGGCAATTGAGCCTATTTGATTTTCATTATAAATATAAAAAAGAAAGAAAGGATGTATGTCTGCCTCTGTGCCTCCCTACCAAATGGGCACAGCCCAGATGTGACATATATGCCCAACAGACAAACCTTTATGGGCTGCCCAAATTCCACATGCAGTCCACATGTTAACATCACCATCAGAAAAAAACTTGGAGTCTACTGCTAGTACCATACAGGAGAATACCATTGCACACAGTAGGTAAAATTAATTCTGTGCAAATACACAACCTTATGGGGTTCCCATAAATATTCTAAATATTCTGTTAATATTCCATTCCCCCCACCATCCCTAACACTAATAAAAGAAGAGTCTGACCATTTGTAATTTTGTAAGATGTTTTAATTAATCACAACGAATATTCTATTGAAATATTCCTTGTGATTTATTTAAAAAAAGTCTTTGGAACCTATTGATGTACTCTAAAGCATGTTTGTAATTGGTTAGGATGCTCTCAGCATATATTTTATGTTTGTTTGATTTTTTTGCTCTCTCTCTCTCTCTCTCTCTCTCTCTCTATCCTTCTTTGATCATCCAAAACTAAATTTCTATGGGAGACAAAGTACATTCAATTCACTGCAATAAACAGAGCAACAAATGGGAAGGCAAATGTATGAAAAGCAGCAAATTCTTTTATCAATAAATTCATGATAGTTGAAGAGGCTGTTTTTTTTTCTGAAATTTCTCATGCTTGCCTCATCTCTACTCAATACAGCATTTGCATTTGGAATCAGTTCCTTGTCATAGGCAGCCTCATGCCTCGCTGATTAATCAAGGTGATTTTCTGTTTAATTGATTGGCCAGCTTAGACTCATGGTGACTACACAGACTACACAGCAAAGTTGTATTCATGTTCTATTTAGGACAGTGTCAGTGCAGTTCTTAGGAGCATGCCATTTAATGTGCTTCAGAAACAGAGAGGATTTCTTCGTAGCTTTAGGGGAGCAGCTGACGGCATAGATAAGCCCAGTGTAGAGATGTAATTTGGTCTGACAGAGTAGGTCTGAGAAGGGTAAATGCACATTTGATGATAAATACTAGCATGTTCTAAAGCTGACGTACTAAAATGATGCCCCACAATTTAGCCTGTTTTCTAAACTTTCTCTTAGACGTGTAGCCTAGCATTTGAGTATATTGTGTAGCCAAAGCTTGACACAAATCTTGTTTGTTTGTTTGGACAAATACAACATTTTTGGTTCTGTGTGAATACAAAACTCTTTTGAAATAAACATTGTAGTTCTTGTGTTTGTACATTTTTTTGTTTGTTTTCTTCATTGGGCATTCCTGTATCACTATCACCATCATCCAGCATCATAAGTGATCATATGGATCATGCGCAGATGTGTTCAAATAATAGACAGATAACACCAGGCAACAAAAATGTATTGTATTACATTTTGTAGCAGTTCTTATACGATCTCGGCACACTGATTCAGTGGTAATGTTTATTTTCTTGTAGTTGATTTTTAGAAAAAACTAAACTTGGCCGCTCAGGGCACTGGGTAATTTGTTACCCAGTGTAATTAGCACACATTATTAATGGCCAAATGCTTTTTTTCATGAGCTCTCATGTTAATTATGTCCTTCTCTCGGTAATACAACATTTTAATATCAGGAACTTATTTCAAGGAAACAATGGTCATTGCCTTGTGATAACAAGAATAACTTGATCTCAAGAAACATTCAATGTCAATATGGGTTCTTTAGCTACATTCAAACAAAGTGTCTCACACATTTAGTGCAAACAATACAAAATGTTATTGTAAGTAGAAAACATTACCAACCATACAAATATGTAAATAATTATAAAAGCATGTGCACTGTACAAATGTCCAACCATTACACTATGTTTATGTACTATGTACTATGGTGCACTGTGTAGTAAAGTTGGAAAAAGGGATTGTGTTATAAAAGAAAGGTCTGTTCAATGGCACAAACTCAACACAGGAAATAAAAGAAATCCATAATTCTATAATTCTGTAATATTTTAGCATATTGGTTGCCACTCCTAAAATGTGTGGTTGTTTCTCTTCAATTCTGGGGTCCTGCTGGGTACCTTATAAATCTGGAGGCTTAAATCAAACATAGATTACACTTTCCTTTTAACAGAGGGTTACAATATGCTTTAATCAAGCTCCCCTATTAGTATGTGTGAAACTCAACCACTTAGGAATTGAATAGTTACAGCCACAGTAATCTGTAAATCTGGTTAAACAATCCAGTAACTTGAAAGTAGCACAGCTGCTGCATGATGTTGAAAAAAAGCTTAAAAGTGTGTATTTTCTCTGCATCCAGAGACACCTTTGAAGTAAAAACACTGGGAGCAGTTTTGCTAGATAACTGTTACCACAGTTGGGCATATCTGACCTGGCTGACAGGTTCTTGTTACGTGCCTTATTTTGTTTTTTAAAGTGCTAAAAATGAACCCCGATCTATAAGATGTTTTTATTTTATGTTCTTCTTTTCACACATAGGTATCTCCAGGGTCTAATTGGTCTCTAAAAATACAGACCTGCTTTGATCATCCACCCAGATATTGTGAGGTATATCGTGGTCTTTAAAAAGTGTCGGTCACTGAAGCCAAACTGCTGCTTAATCAGTTTCCCAAATGGCATTTCCAGCATTGGAGAAAACAAAGTAAACAACAGTTGGCTGGAGAACACAGATCATAATTGCACCCCCTGGGTTCTGCGAGAACTGCTGAACCTATATGGGTAGCGCTGTCATGTTAGCTCTAAACTCTTAATCAATATTTTCAAAACTGAACTGGCGCACTTTTGAAGATTTTCTGGATGAATCTGCCACAGTGGCAGGTAATTACTGATTATCAGGTGCTGCTTATTTGGTTATTTGTTCTTAAACCGTGTTAGTTGATGGCAAGAGAGGTCTTGCTCTTATCTTGATGTCTCTGCTTCACTGGATTAAAGGAACCTTTAGGAACCGAATGCAGTAAAACATTTGTTTCCATTTCTTTAATTTAATCAACTCAGTCAAATATAAGATGATGACTTCACATTTTGTATTGCAGTTCTGTAGTATTTTGTATTTTGTCATTTATAAACACTGTAAAATACTTTCTGTGAGCCCATAAATCAAACGTATGCATGCAGCCTCTGAATGGTCCTTTACCTAGGCTGGTAGAGATCAACAGTAGTGCAGTGGTTAGCCCTGTTGCCTTACAGCAAAAAGGTCCTGGTTTTGATTCCTTGTCAATGTGGTCCTTTCTGTTTGCATGTTCTCTCCATGTCTGCTGGGAGCTCTGGTTTCCGCCCACAGTCCAAATACATGTATGCCAGGTGGGCTGTGATTGTATGCTTGAGTGTGCTTATCTGTGTGTCTGCCCAATGAGGCGTTTCTTCACCTTTTGCCCAATGACTTAAGGAGTAGGCTGCAGTACCCCCTGCAAACCATCATTAGAAAAAGCAGATCAGAAAATGAATAGCTGTTGCATATGAATGCTGAGATCTGCATAGTATTATCTAGTACTAAAATGATGCCCCACAATGTTTTCTACACGTTCTCTTAGACGTGTAGCCTAGCATTTGAGTATGTTGTGTAGCCAAAGCTTGACACAAATCTTGTTTGTTTGTTTGGACAAATACAACATTTTTGGTTCTGTGTGAATACAAAACTCTTTTCAAATAATTTTCATTGTAGTTCATGCACTTATACATTTTTTTGTTTGTTTTCTTCATTGGGCATTCCTGTATCACTTTCACCATCATACAGCATCATATGGATGTGATCATATGGATCATGCACAGATGTGGGACTGGGGCAGGCTCCAGTACCCCCTGCGATCCTGATTAGAAAAAGCAGATAAGAAAATGAATAGCTGTTGCAAATTAATGCTGAGATCTGCATAGTTATATCTAGTACATTTTAATATTATTTTTAGGTGCCATGGCCTAGTGGTTTGGGCGTTCACCCTGTAAACAGAAAGTCATGGGTTTGAATCCCAAGACTGCTAGTGGCACCTGTGAGGTTCCCTTGAGCAAGGTACCGTCCCCGAACACTGCACTCACGGCTTCACTTAGTGAATGGGTTAACTGCAGGAGGACGAATTTTATGCTTTTCACACCGTGTGCTGTGGTCTGTTCACGTATGACAGAATGGCCACTTACGCCAGTTTATGGAATGTTCTAGCTAACCTATCACTAGTTTCATGAGCAAAAGAAAGGCAGACGACAGGTCAAGAGTTGGGCTGTTAGGCTCCAATCCTGTGTTTTCAATACTTTCATCATTTTTGTTGGTGACAAAATACTAAATGAATCTTCCAATATTAAAGTAACTGCAGGATAATGCATTTTCATGAATAGCTGCCTGATACCTAATTGATTATTATATTTATAAATAACAATTGAATGATTAATTAAATAGAAACTAGTTGCTACGGATAAAGGTGCTTCTAGCTGTTGGCTTGTGATTGACTTGTCTGTCACTGAGGCAGTGTTGCGGATGTGTTAACAGTGTTGCAACACAATTATGATTCATTAACAAATTGTTAGTTATACATTAAACTGATGCTTACTTTTAAACAAATCTTCATTTGGGTGAGTACAGGGATACATGGATCAAGAATGTAACAGTTAGGTCAGAATAGGTGATATGTTGACTTAGACATTTCAGATTCATGACATGCCTCATTAGGCAGTGAAAGGCTGCTCTCAAACATTGTCCTCTTAATCAGCTGAGCTTGTGTAGTGATGAAGGGATAGATCAAACTGCCCCTTAGATTGAAGGTTTGAAATATGACTTCATGCTCCCTTGGATGTTTTTAAATATAAAATACAGCTGTTTATTACATGGCATGGCGGCTCTATTTCATAGTTAACATCACAGAAATTAGGGTATTTAGTATCGATTTTTAAAATACATTTAATTTATCTTTGCCCATCTCTGGGTCCACCAACAAGATGTCTGCTCACTGGTGGTCCTCATCATTGATAACCCAGGTAAAGGGGGGTAATAAATAATGCAGAGGAATGGATGGACTATCAACAGAAAAAGGGAGAGAGAGAAAGAGAGAGAGGCAGATCTTTTTAGAATTTCTTAGTATTTGGTATCTTCCCTCCAAAAGTTTGTCTGAACACAAGCTTCAGTGTATGGGTTAAAGCTAAATAAAATATGACTTTTGATGCAAAGGCCTAAACATGGTCAATCAATGATCATAAGCAGTACAGAATCTTAAATAATTCTCCTTCACATTACTTCGTATTACTTTTTCTAAAACTTTCTGCTGTTCATTTACTGATAAAAAAAAATGACATTACTACTATTAATAGCCAAGGAGTTACATATTTAAATATTAGTGTATATATATTAACAAAATCCTAATTAGGGGGTCCCCGGAGCCTATCCGGAGATCTGTGGGTGCCATTCACACACTCACACCTACGACTAATTTAAAATCGCCATTTTAAATTACGCTGTCTTTGGACTATGGGTGAAACCAGACCCAAAGGAAAGCCACACCACCATGAGGAGAACATGAAAACTCCACACACACAAGGCCAGGACCCGGATTTGAACCACAAACCCTGGAGGTGTGAGGTAACAGCGCATATTAACACAGTATTTACTAGCTGTAGTTATTCTAATCATAACTATTGATTCATTACTGATCACAGCAACATTATTCGTTGTGACTGACAACAAACTGTGACTATGTGATGAAGTTCCGTAAAAGAAACAAGCACTAAATGGCTTTTCAGAAACTACTGTTGTTGAGGGAGATGGTGGAAAAGTTTTTTGCTGTTCCTCTCTCCGGTTGTGGCTGAAGATAGCAGAGTGAGTTTCATTCAATGTGTCTGTATTTTAAGTAATTACCACAAAGAGAAAAAGTGAAATATTTAAAAGTACAATAAATTCAACTAACTCTACAGAAGGATGCTGTGAAAATCCATCAGTACAGTCTGTTTCTAGTGTGAGAACACAGAGCATGCATTCTGCTTTATGCCTTATTTTGCTTTTCTGTAAAATGCTTTAAGATATAAAATGTAACTGCTGTTTATGAAGTGGGAAATCGACAAGTTATAGTTAGGCACAGCATTTCTAAAAGTCTTGAGAATGTTTCATGCTGAATGTTAGTTTATGTAATATGGTTTGAGCAAATTCTTCTACAGTCCAAGTGAATGTGTCTGTGTGTGTGTGTAATGTATCTCAGCTGGCTATTCTTTCTATTCTCTTATACTTTTGTGTGGGCTAAAGAGCACGTAAAGCCTAGACTTTATCAGCTGTGATAGTTTGGTTATTTATTTATTTATTTCGTTGTCTTGATCATTGCAGAAGCCTGGCTGGATTTAACATGCACTTCTCCCTCAGGTATTGTTGAAAATAAAACTCTTATGCGATTATCAGCAACAAAATCCAATTGAAAAGTGATTGTAAATTAGGATTTTTGTCAAACCTAACAAAACACTGGTTATAATTCAAATTGAAAAAGTGTAATGTGGTCAAAATAGCATTTTCAACCAAGTTACCCATTTTCCATAATTTCCACTCTAAGTCTGCTGCACCGTATGCTGTGCAGTCTTTGCCCTGCAGATGGTAGAACACTTTGGCCTCAGCAGATTCAAAAAACACACAGAATTCACCCTTAATGTTTGTGATCCAAAGGAGGGCACAGCATTCCTCACCAGCATCATGAGGGAATTTGTTTTAAATTTGAAATCAGTTTCATCCTTCATAAGCTTTGCAAGTCGTGCTTTGCTACAAGAATGATGGGAGCCAAAAAAACAGTCATAACTTAAACAAACAATGGACAGAATGCCCCCTAGTAAGATTATACGAAAAGTAAAGGTATGTCTTGAAAGTTATTTCAGTTATGGCATGATTTGGCATCCCATAGAACACAAGTTCTTTGAATTTGGCATATTAATGTTGCAAAAAACAGAAGGTTTAAGTGATAAAGAACATCTTTATTTTCAATTAAACACTATTCTTTAAAACTGGTAATCTTCCTGTGACAGTTCATAGTTTTTGCCATAATGCGACATACACTTATGACTGTAATGCTTCATTAACAGGTTTTCCAAGTTGGCAGCAGATATTCTGTAATTCCGCTACCTACACTGACATTATATTCCATGGATCTCAAGCTCTTGGAAAATTGATGCCTAGAAGTAGCCCAATGCTTGATTTGACTGTGTGCAGTTAGCATCCTCAAAGAAAGAGCATTTCCTCATTTCCTTTAGTTTTGGATTGTTGTCATGTTGTCATTGATTTTTGTGTAAAAACATCAGAATGTTTGAGATAGATCATTGTTTTCTCCTGTCTTATTGTTCTCAAAAGCTTATCTGTTTTCTTTCCCAGGACTTGAAGCTACATGGACAACGCCTCGATACAAAATGCTCTCCAGATCTCAGAAAGCATACGTCTGCATTTCATTTCTTCCTCCAGTTTCAGTTTGACAGGTACGATTGCTAGAGTGCACTCCTTTGTTCCGGCAGCCAGAATGGCTACCGGTTGCCAGAGAGACGACTGCATCGGAATCAGTGGATTCTTTGATGTCTTTCTGAGACTTTCATCAATGTTCCTTTGTATTTGCAAAATTGTTGGATGACTTTGTTTACACACATTGCAAGACATGCATTTCTGACAGCGACTGCTAATGTGTCCTCTATCTCGGCTCTCAAAGCCTTCAGGAACTCCACCTTTCCTCGTACTTGCACTGATTGCTGCAGAACATGCAGGGCTCATTGCAGTTGAGGTTTGTTATTGTCACAGCAACTTTGTTTGCTACAACATCGAAATTGGTGAAACAGGCATAGCAAAACTGCCCCCCCGCTACTTGACTACGCTTTGTGTTGCCTGTTTGTTTTGTGATGTTTTATCCAGTAGATGTTGAATTTCCCCAAAGATTGGATCCAGCATAGTTCAAGATTGTTTATCAATAAATGCAAGTGCATCTCTAAATGTGGATCCCTGTTTGTATTCATCATAAATGTTATCAACAACTGCGGTCCATTTTTCAGAAAGGTTGAATAATAACTTTGACACAATGATCTTTAAATTAGAGGGTGTTTCAAAATCTGTGATTGAATCAATTTCCAGCATTGTGCTCTGGCAACCTTTCAGAAAAATTGCATAAGACCTTAGGGCAGATGCATCCTCTGCCATGATTACACAAAATCTCAATGCCTTATCCATTAAGGCGTTTGTGATTTTGTTTTTATTACCAAAAACCATTCAAGTGGTTCTTTAGCTTCCTCTATCCAGTGGAATTTGCAAACGAATGTGAACAAAAGCTTTGTGTTCTGAGTAATATATTTTGTCATTTAATGAAAGATTTAAACTGAAGTGGGTCACCAAGAAAGACAGAGATTTCTTTGTGAGAGCTGAGACAGTTTTTGTTGTTTGATGTCATTTTGAGAGCAAAAAATATTGTGAGAGCATCGTTATTATAATTCGTTGCTTATTTAAACATTTTGTTGGCGGGAACAATACTATATATTTGGTTGGTGCTCTATGAGAAGTTGCAAGTCGCTAATCTAGTGATCCTGATTAAATCACCAGTATGGAATGTATGAACAGAGAACTAGATGTTTTGCCATCCCAACTACAGACCTAGCATGGAGCCCATTCGGAGGCCTGTGAATTGCCATGTTGTTTTTACCAAAGGGCAGCACCTTGCAAACCATCAGCAACTTTCACCCGGTTAGCATCCACCTTATTGTCTATTTCTTGGGCCCACTTTATATTAAATGTCTCCAATAACTGCATGGTTGCACATTAATAGTGCATGCAATAAAAAAGTAAGTACTGGTTTTGTATTCACTGTTAGAACTGGATACACGTGTTTCAGTTTTTACTCATATAATCACATAGAATTACATTAGGATACACTTGTGGAATTACATTTAAAAAAGTGATATACATAAGCTGTTCTACACTGCTGTAAACTAATAAAGATTTAAGTGTTAATGCAGCATTTGCCTTAGCTTAGTTACTACATATTTGCTTTAGTTTAGTTTGTGCATTCTAACGTAATAACTATGAAAGAGTATCATGAAGTGTTATTGCAGAGCCTCTCCTTTAATTGCATGCTGGAGGCTATCTTGGCTCCTGCAGGCTAATATCATTTATAAAGTGAGATGGTAAACTCTGTCTCGTATCCTGCTGTCTCACGTAATGCAGTCACCCACTCCCTGAGGGTCTGCAGGCCTCATAATGGCCCATCAGACTTTTACACCACTCATTTAACTGTAAATGGACACAGTAGATGTGACACCACCTGGGTATATTATGGCCATCCCCAAAGAAAACTTTGAGTGTGAACACTGAGCCACACTCGCCGTTCCCCAGGAGCAGTGTGTGCTGTGGCGCTCTGAGAGACAGCCTTTGAACGCGACTGCCGGTTACCAGGCTTGGAGAAAAAATAGAAGCTTCAAATTCTAACATGTCAGTAACAATAAGGAGCAATCGTACAGAGATTGATTCTGGTGCTTATAACATTTCCGTCTCCTGAAATAACATTGGGAACACGTTTTCTCAAAGATAAGGACAACCATCTCTCTGCCATGCTGAGCAGTTCATCTTAATCCTGATTGGAAAATGAACCAGTTCAGACAACCATCTCCACCTGGCACGTGCACATGTCTGTATAATGGAAGATAAAACAACCAGCCATTTGTCTTTAAATTTTCTCCTATCAAAAGCCTTCAACCTCTCTTTACCTCAACACCAAAGTTTATTTGTCCAAGATGATAGATTATACCAAAGATTGGCTTCATATGTGTAATCACGACAATGTAATTCGTTCTTGTGTGTCTTCTGTCTCTCTAGGTGTCAGAAAGAAACAGAAAGAAATGACTCATTCCAAGTAGTGGATCAAAAGCATGTCATTCTCCGGGTCTCAATAATGCATGAACCAGCTTGTCTATCTGTCTATTTTCTAAGTTTACCTGTTTCAAAAAAAATGCGGTAACCAGGCAACAACTGATGTTCATGAGTAGCAGTTAAGATACAAGGTAATTGAACTGGGAATTCATTACAGAAGGGAAAAAATCAAATGGTTGTAGAAACATTTTTTCAGGCAATTGCTCTCTTGATAGCAGTAACATTTTAAGATGCTCCTCTTTTTATGACAAACCTATTGTGAAGCATGTGCATCACAGTGCTGTACTTTTTATTACAGTAGACAAACTGGGCTTTAATCTGTTTCCCTGTTTTGAAGTCCTATTGTATTTCTGTGTTGACTGAGCCCTGCTGAAAGCCAAATGTGTCTCAGTATGAGTTTTATTTCAGTGTAAAACATGTTAAATAAAAGAAAATGAGGCTGTGGAGACTCTTGTAAGACAGACAGTCAAGCGCAACTCCAATTTTCTTTATAGGTAAACAGCAGTTTTCACTTAGAACCATTTGACTAGGAGAGAGACTAAAAGTGGCTCCCCAAGGATAAAAAGCCTCAGGCTAGGACCTTACAATTCATACATTTCTACATCTCATAAGTCGGTTCCTAGCTCGCACAACCAAACCTGAAATACTATAAATGTTAAAGGAAAGTTTCACGGCTTAACACCAAGCACAGTCAATCTGCAAAAACAGTTTGTTTTGGATAGGAGATATGAGGCTAATGTACCTTTGTATGGATTCTTTCAACCCTCAGTACTAAGTTTTGGTTCCTGTAGACATCAAATCCTCTTTAAAAAGGTTTTAAAAAAAAACATACATTACTTTGTCTTATCAGCTTCATTATTAATGATCTTTCAAAACAAAAACATCTTCTCTTTGGGGCCCTGGATACAGCAATAAAACAGATGTCAAATGTTAGATACAACAAATACAAATAGTTTGAAGCCATTTATACATTTTAACATTAGAATCAATTCAAACAAACAAGAAAGCAGTAAAAGGTATATGTGAAATTGACGGACAGCGTGCCTGATCGAGCCTGTTTGATGTTAACAAGTTAACAACAATACTGGGCTTCCATGAGGAGAGGTCTGGAAACACATGAACATCAGTGAACACTGAACATACAGAAAATAATTATTTACTGTATTAATGTCATTGAATTTATTTGTGGCCCAGTTACCAGTTCACCAGTTATCTTTCCTGACCACAGTATACCAGGAAACTGGAGATGATCCGACCCAGTCATCTAACCACCTTGTCAAAGTCACTAAGATTCTTATGCTTGCAAAAAACCAGGAAACTGCCTGTTCACACTCTAATATATATCACAATTTGTCACAAAGGTATGAGTGATCAGTATATATATGCTGCTCTTTATAAAACATTTTAAATAAAAGAAAACTGAGCTGTTATTATCATTATTATTATTATTATTATTGGTTTTGTTGTTATTATGAGCAAGCAAAGCCAGTCTAAGGCAAACATGAGGGCTATGTTTAGATGTGGCAAATTCTCCCGCAGAGCTGTACAAAATTGTTTGTTCTCTGTGAAGCTATTCATGCTGTGATGAACATGGATGTTTTTAACCCTTAGAGAGAGCAGTATTTCAGTCAAATGACGAGGAAACATGTGTTTCACAGGAAAGGAAGGCTTCAGGCATCTTTGCCCTCCCACTGCACCAGTGGTTTTGTATTACACGGAGCGTTTCCCAACAGAAGAGTCTTCTGACTTCTGATGACATATGGTAAAGCATCATGAGCTCTGAGACGTGCAATACAAACAGATATTGTTTCAGAAACATTTGAAAGACAAATATTATATGATTCTAATAATGTATAATTATATTTGCCTAGAATGGTGTATTGATTTAACTATCCAGTGCGCTCTGAGTAGATTACATAAGAAGAGCTACATTCCAGCTCCAGGATTCTATATTTTACATTAAAACTTTGTTTCCCTTCAGCAAGTGAATAAAATAAGAGGAAGAAAAGGGACATTACAATGTCAAAATACTCTTTATCAACAATAAGTATAATAATCAAATTTATATTGTATAAGTCTTGCATTTCATGTTAAGAACACATACATCATATGTGCAGTTCTGCTGAAACATGATGGAACTGAAGCTTCCCTGCATTTCTTCTAGAATTTTATATAATTTTTTGGTATAATTCTTTTAGTTCTGTTTTACAGAGCTGCCATCCTTTTGCTCTATACTGATACACACACCCAGTTCAAACCTCTCTCATGGTCCAAAAGCCCAGTGTTTTCATTTTTGTTGGAAAAAAAACAGCAAATTTGATGGAAGGGACACAAAGCAGTCCATTTCTGCAAATCGTTGTAATTGGGTGTGAAAAGTGTATACATTATTCACATTAAAATCTCCATGTGAGGCCATGACTCCAATGAGCAATCCTCCTTCGCTTTTATGCCTATAAAGTGATATATGAGCATGGTTAAATTCAGTGTAATGAGCATTCCGGCTGCAAGCCTGACATTTTCATTCTGACAACGTGAATGGAAATCATAAAGCATTTCATGCTCCTCACTTGCTTTGATTTAGCCACGGGCTACTGTAGAAGGTGATTAGCTGAGTATGTATATGAGATCACTCACAAACACCAATCAATTAAAATAGCATGGATGATTAATATCCACATGTAGACTTTGATGAATTCTGCCCCAGACTGATCCAATGTTTCATTTGTGATTGTTGCAGAAGTGTTTGAGTGGTGGCTCTCCTGCTCTGCATAGACGCCTGTTGTCACCCGTTATCTGGAAGGCACTGCTTAATGATTTGCCAAATGTCTTGCAGCAGGTTCTCTGCTGGTGGTAGAAAGACTTTTCCTAGAGGCCAGTGGCTTCCCTTCATGAGCCCAGCAGTTAGCCGACCTCTCTGACCCTTCAGGCTCTCCACTCATCCTGCGAGACTAGCAGTAATCCCTAAATAGCCTGCGAGCCCACAGGCATTTTGGCCTACACACATATGCTTTTCCACTTGTGGAATCCCTTCCAAAGTTAAGAACTACATTTTGATTAGTCGTTCGATGTACAACAATAATTACCGACTTGTTTCTTTACGGCGGTGGTGATAGGAACCAGAGGTCACAATGTCTACAATATAAAAATAACCATTTTATTTTTGAGCCAAAACGACCCCTGACACTACATCTGCTTTCTGAGTTTTTATATGCAATGCTGTTAAAATAGAGTGATCTAAAATACACTGGGTAGTGTTTTGTCCCACAATGCCCTACTTGCCTTCTTTCTGCAGCTTTTAGAGATAGTAAACACTTCTAAACACTATCAATGTCTAGCACTAACTAAACTGTTTTCCATCACTAACAAGTTTGCTCTAAAACAGACAATTTCGTTTAAAAAATGTTAGAATTTCCATTTAATGGGATTTTCCTTTACAAGGTAACACTTCCTTTTGTGGAAAAAAACACAGACAAGTCTCACAGCATAGGGCGCCAAACACTGAAGATGAATTTGAAAGAATGACAAAGCCACAGGCTGAATTTTTAAAATCTTATTTTCCTTCTTGTACACAGTTTCTCTACTAGCTTGAGGCCAATTCCCATGAACTAGAGTCCTTTTATCAAATGATGCTGCATTACTAGGGTTTAAACTCACAATCTGACTTTTTCTTTATATAATGTGACTTTTTTAATCCCATTTAAATGAAAGTGTTGGCTTATAAAAGCTGTGCATTAACCGTTCTATCTGAAAATGGTTAAATATGTGTTCAGTAGAGCACAGCATGCATGTGAAAGATAATGCATTAATAATGAAAAATAACTTTGCTTGTTGTCAAAATATTGTGCATACTCTAAGAAATATGCTGCGAATTGTAACTGTAATTTATACAATTAGTACACTGTATGCTGCATTTGCAACATAATGGTGTGCTTTTTCAAGCCATTAATACACTTTACAGCAGCACACTGTAGCATTAAACTACACAAAATATTTTATTATAAGTTGAACACCAAATGTGTATTTGTACCTATAGCTTTAACCAGACATTTTTATCCAAAGTATCTGCCTTAAACAGCAGACATCACTATAAACACATTATGTGGGGAACAAACCCATAAACTTTATGCTGGTAGTAGCCCTCTAAGCTATTTGCTCCACCAGTTGAGCTACTGGAACAACACACATTACGTTCATAAAGTTTAATGGCTGCTTAATTATACAACAGCTAGTTATGACCCTGCATTCTGAATGACCAACCACAACACAGCAGTGCCTAAATCAACCAAGGCATTATTGCACAGCTGTTTCACAGCAGCAGCACTGACCTGGTCTTCGTCATGCCTATGATGATGATGATGATGATGATGATGATCATAATGATCATAATGATCATGATCATCATCATCACTGATGAAAGTAAATTGAAATGCCTGGCTGATTTCACACTAGAGAGTTTACGACTTCTGATAGTTAAGGAACAGTGTTTTGACAGAGGCTGTCTTTTTAAGGTGCCCATTTTGGTGTTTATGGCCGTACTCAGCAATAAATCATGCTAGAAATGAGGAAAATACGGCTCTTCTTACTCTTGTGAACACCAACACAGTGCTGCTTTCACTGTTTAAAATGATTTACTGTTACATAGTTTCATAGTATGGTTTGCCTTCCCTTCTCTGGAAAGCAAGCCAATGACACCTTCGGTTTAAAGTGATTGGCTGTTTGCCATGAACATTATGGATTCATGTAAACATACACAACCCGAGAATAAACTTGGACTAAAAGAAGTTTTATTTGATTTGTTAGTGAAGACACCAAGTTGGTTGTGCTTTTTGGGCACCTGAAATGATACAAAATGTTTTTGTTTTTACAAAATACCGAAATAGTAGCTACTCACATTATTACGCACTATATAATGTTTTGTTTGCAGCCTATAAATTAATCCTAAAAGACTTTCCAAAATATCGTCATCTCAGCCGAAGTGAATACAGCCAAAGATTGTAATGGATAAGAACTGTTAGCTTACAATAAATTCTAATGTACTATTTTTAAGACATACAAAATCCTACAGTATGAAAAAAACATTATTTCAAAAAATAGAAAGCATATCAAGATTAGTGTATGATTTTTTTTTTGAGTTAAAAAGGAGCATTATGCAAAATTTGATCACCCCAAGAGATTTGAGCGCTCTGATAACTTTTGCCAGGGTCTGAGAGCTTAATTAGCTTGTTAGGGCTAAGGCTTGTTCACAGTCCAGGAAAGGCCAGGTGATGCAAATTTCCAAGCTTTATAAATACTCTGACTCCTCAAACCTTGTTCCAACAATCCGTAGCCATGGGCCCCACAGCTGCCAAGCGCTTTGAAAATTTAAATAATTGATGCCCCGGAAGCAGGTGAAGGTTATAAGAAGATAACAAAGTGTGTCCAGGTAGCTGTTTTCTCAGTTTATACAGTAATTAAGAAAAGGCAGTGAACAGGAATGGTGGAGGTCAAGCTGAGGTGCGGAGGACCAAGAAAACTTTAAGAGAGAGCTGCAGGTAGCATCACGAAAGGCAAATCAATCCCATGTTTGACTGCAAAAAGCATTCAGGAAGATCTAGCAGACTTTGCAGCGGCTATTTGCAGTGACTGCTGCACAAATGCGACCATAAAGTCAGCATCCGAAGTTTGCTAAAGAATGTCTAAATATTCCCAAGGCACTGTGGATAGAAGTCCTGTTGACTGATGAATGAATATCAAGCTTTTTGACTGCAATAAGCAAAGGTATATTGTAGAAAAAGAATTTAATGAAAAAGAACATCTCTCTAACTGTTTGCACCGGGGTGGATCGATCATGCTCTGGGATTGTGTTGTACTCAGTGGCCTAATGAATATTTCACTGGTAGATAAAAGAATGGATTCAATTAAAACCAACAACTGTGGAAGCAAACATCCCACCATCTGGGCATGAGAACTAAATTGGAAATATAAGATCATCTCACTCCAATGGTGTTGTAAGAATAATAGATTGTGGGGCTATTAGGTGCACGACGTTAAGGTTAATAAGCAGCGCAGATGGATGCAAATGAAGAGTTAAGTGTGGGTGAATGAATGTAGAAATGAGTAGCTGCATCAGGTCTCCTGAAATAAGTCAGCACATGCCCAAGCCACACTGAATAGCATGCCTTAACTTCTCTAACTGCTTCAGTAGGGTATTTTCACTTTTTTATTGTGTTCTAAAAATACAAACTGTATTATAACAAATCAGTGATTTCTTTTTCACAGTCTTAGTTCCACATTTAACACAGCAAACAAAATGACAGTAACCAATTGGTTGTCTGCAAGTCATTGCACAACCAAATACAATAATTTATTGGTAACATTTTACTGTAAAAACAAAGGAGGGTTTTACTGTATTTTAGTCAAGAAAAATAACTACCAACAGACAACCATTTAAAATACTCTAAAATTAATTACAATATCAAACTGGCTTCTAACAGTAATGAACTGTTTTCTGTGTAGCAGTGACCCACAGCCGATTGGCTGCCTTCAAGTTAACGTAATATTACATCACAATTTTTATTACAGTGTATCGCAGTGCCTCTCTGAGCAGGAGAGGTTGCATGTGGATATCCAGCCCCGGCACGACTGGAAATCTTGGACCCCAGAGAAAAGCTTACAAATAACACACAATAATATTAGTAAAAAATAGCATCTACAGCTTCATCCCTGGCATATTCCAGTTCCCCTGTCTGTGGACCTTCTGAATCATTCAGGGTTTGCCCCTCCCTAATGGTGCCCCTGCCGTCATGTGACGAACTTGCCTCTCTGTGCCAGAGACCCCCATAGACCTGACTGCAGCGATGTGTCAAAGCCCCACTCCTTCAGCATCTTTTAAAAAGATTAATGACCGTGAGCTCCCAAAAAGACTCCCCAGCCTCTGCCTTGGCTTCTTAAGCAAGCCACAGGGTTATTCAGCCAGAACTGAAAACGCTAAGTGGGTGTGTTGGGCTCCACGGGGCGCAGGCTTGATATACAGGGATCATTTACTGAAATTAAGAGCCTGCGTGAAGGCGATGAACTCCAGTCTGCTTCCGTAAGGTGTCAATAACATCCTTAAAAATAAAACTCAGACCAGCCAGGCCTGGGGTTACTTGTGACAGGAGAGATCTGGAGCCTCCAGTGCACTAGTGCATGCAAATCTATTCCCAACTGCAAGGATTCAGCCAACTCTAGTACTTATTAAGAATGCAATGGCTCAGTCATGAGGTCTCTATTATGAAAACATATTTATTTACTGAAATTAAGCAGCATGTGTACATTCTTAAAATTAAAGGCTCCTCAGTTGTTCATGGCTAGGAGTTGTATGCCGAAGTGTGGGTACCCTTAATTTAATGATTCGTTAATATTTTGTTAATTTTGAAGTGAATATTAGTGATTAAGTGAACAGTTTAAGTGAACATTAGTCTACACACTAATGCACATTTGAATTTTATTTGATAAATCTAAAATATTTTTAAACATTTTTCGAAAACGTTGATTATGAAAAGAAACTAAAATGAACAGAAAGTGCCACATTCAAGTTTTCTGTAGAGGGTGTGCACTGGTGTTCATTAGAAAAGTAACAGAACAAACTAACATTAATCTAAATGAGGGTGTTTGCATATGAGTGCATGGTCCAAGGACAAACCTATAACTGTTAAAGAAAGTTCAATTTCAGAAAAGGTTCTCCTCACATTTCATTTATGAAAATAATTCTTTTCGTATTATTATCATCCACTGAAAGGTCTCAGCAATAAAGACATACAAAGGATAAACCACTTAATCATTGTGTGTGACTGGGTGTTGGATAATAATAATACTCTCCTCATCTTTCCTGTGGAGAAAGGTTGTCTTGGCTGACAGGGTACCACTTCAATAAATTGAGATGTCTAAGAATGAGCTTTTGTACCATCTGTCACCCTGTCTGTGTTTCGCCCTGCTGTAACTTCTCATTTACCTGTTCCGCACCTAGAGACCCCGTCTGCTGACCCACCGACGTGGCTCCACACCTGTGCCTCCTCAGGTTAATTAACTGAGTAGACTAATTGGTCCACCATGGGGAGTCCTGAACACTCACAGCACTGTAGCTATCCAACGTATTTTTAGAAAATTTAGGTTTTAGGTATATTTTGACAGGCCTATATTTCCAAAGTGGTCTCTACATATTTGAAAAATATTTTTTGCCAACATTCAATACCATAACATTTTAAAAACTAATCAGGTTTACTATGAGAAAAACAACATCTGTTACAATATTTATTTATGACGGTCCCCTTGAGGTGATGTCAGGAATCACCAGTGCTCACACTTGTTTCAGCTTTTTAAATCATTTGTGGACTATAAGATGACCAATTCTGCTAAAAAAAAAAAAAAGATCAGCTTGCTATTCAGGCAAAAACTTACTGTTAACACCAATGAAGACACCTTAATGAGCATCATAATAAGTGATACTATACTATACTGTTATGCTGTTTGATGGTCACAAACTCATTTGCAGGTAAAATGCAATTATAAATAGCTGTTGAAGTAGCTTTTAGAAAATAAAAAGTAATAAAAACTGGTAGAATTTTTTATGCAAAGCCTGCTTTTATACCAGGTAAGACTGATGAACCTGAAGATGATGCTGCAAAATATACCCAGTAACTATAAGATTTTTCTTATAGAACTGCAGTTGTTGAAACCTATTACAAGCACTTCTTTAGTGCTGAAGATATGAGCTGAAAGTTACAAACGAATGCTATAAATCAACTGCCACCCAAACCTCAAATCTCTTCATAAATACATCCTGAACATTTGTCTCAACCCTCTCAAGTTGAACTTGTAAAGAGGTACTGTGTTGTCAGCGTATTTTAAGATATAGCATGACTTACCCGAAGTTATAAAAACAAGCAAAGCTTCTAAATTGTTTACAAAATGTCTCAGAAATAAGAGTGCTGATCTTGAATTAATATGTTTTGAGGCATCTGGTACAATATCAAGCCTCCTTATAACTGCTTTGTGTATACCAGCCTGATATAGCTGCCCAGAATCGTGAAGTTTGTGAAGTCCTAAACCACACTGGCAGGTCTACTCCACCTTAATGCAGAGCTTTGGTGCTATATTTTTACAGAATCAATTTTTGACTTCTAGTGTTTGTTAGTAACATAAGTCTTTTAGCTCCAGTGCTAAATTAAAAAAGTAAAATCTGTACTCTGTTTTGTCTGATTGGAGTTTGTTGTTTTGGTTGTTGTTTGTTTTGCTTTTTGCCATTCTATCATTAAGAAACTAGTCACCTAAGAATGCGCAGCATCTCCAAACATTTGGTGTTAAGGATTTGTTAAACTCTTAAAACCTTAGTTAAGCCATCACCAGTGCAGAGGTAATGGCCAATATCACAAAGTAAAGTAATAAAAAGACAATAACTGGGCGGCTCCTGTGTGCTGAAATTTATCGGTGATATTCCTGCTTTCTTTAAATTGAATTGCGAGTGAGCAGGTGCTTCTCATGATAGCGTTGCCATCCGTATGGGAAAACCAAACTGAGTTTTCTCTGCTGTGCCCTCTGTCCCCACCAAAACTTGGCAGCTCAATCCCATATCGAATGACAAGGGTCTGTTTTCTATCTCAGATGTATCACTTCTTGAGAAATAGAGAAATTCTGTTTATTCTGTCCATTTTTTTATCTCCACATGCACGTCTCCCAGAAGAAAGATGGTGTACATATATATATTCATCAGGTAGTGATAATGCATGAAAAATGCAAAGGGGTCCTTTGGATTATGCTCCTCCAAATGCACCATGCCGTTTTCTCATTCTCAAGGCTATAAGACCCGCTTCACGCTTGATTACTCTGGACATGTGCAGCTGCGAGAGCCACATTAATGTCAGAGGTGCTTTTGCAATCGCAGAGTGGCCGGGGAAACATTATCAAGATGTGTTCTTGTGATTTTTAAGCTGTTATACCATGTAGAGACTCACTTGAAGACAAGCCTGGTGTGCACATGCAACCCAGTGAGTTTGAAGAGATGAATATTCAAATCCATGCTTCATTTCCCTCCCTGTCCTTCTGGAGGAGGGCTGATGCATTTCCCTTCACAAAAACATCCCCCCAAGATCACTCTTAATAGTAGAAACCGCATCAGTTGATTTGCCTGTTGATTTGTATGCTGAGTTTGCCATTAGTGAAAGCAAATCCTTAGGCCCTTAACCTCTAGACTTCATTTTCAGGTATTCTCTTAAGGCTCATCATCCACTAACTACTATGAATTGCTCAGTATTTATTCATCTGTTATCTGAAGTTAATTGCAGGGCAAATTATGAATAACTAAAACAACAAAGTCCCTACATGGTTCCTGTTTTGGATGCATGGTTCTAGCCAAAACCTTTAATTGGTGAAGAACATTTATAAGGAGCGTCTTTAAATTCATTCTCAGCTTCTGAAGGAACCCAGCTGGTTCCTCTACAGTATTTTCGCCAAGAATAATTTTGTTTAAAAATGTATCCCTGAGAAACTTTTATTTGACCCTGTCATAGCCATCAGAAGAACTGGCCATTTTATTCTGCCATTGTGTGTGTGCGTTCACCCAGACCACCTCTCCAAGGCCACAGCACAACAACCTAATAAAGGCTCAAATTCTCCTGTCAGCAGCTGTTTTAAGATGTTTTGAAAAGAAACAGAATGTTCTAGCAGGATGTAAAGAAAGTACCTCCAAAACAGCAAAAATATAATAACATACCAGAAGACTGTGAATGCAGGGGACATTCTAGACAAGTGTGCATGGAAGAGAACATTGTACAACAAGGTGAATGGAGGAGAACATTCTGGAAACCCCAACAGCCGCACACAGGTGTGTTGCTATTTGCCGTGTCTTTGTGCTTTGTATGAAACTAATACAGCCACAATATTAATCATTAAATGGGATGTGTTAGGCAACAAGTGCACAGTCAGCCCTTGCAACTGATATGTTTTTAGCAGGACAAATGGACAAGTGTAAGAGTCTGAGTGACTTTGACTAGGGTCAAATGCAATGGCTAGAAGACGGGTCAGAGTAATACAGCTGGTCTTGTGGGGTTTTCCTGATCTGCCAGAGTTAGGAATAATAACTAGTGAATCCGTGACAGGATCATACATAAATACTATGACATGCTTCCTTGTATGCAGTGGTACTAACCAGTGGACTGCTGACAAGGTCTTGGGTACCCAAGTATCACCGATGCACATGGGAATGAAGGTTAGTTGTGGAAACACAGTACATCACAGTTTGCTGCATATAGGACTGCTTGCCAATGATGACGCCTATCCACTGGATTATGGGGCAAAAGAAGAAGGTGGCTTGGTCAGAGTCATGTGAGCGGCTGGGTGCATGTGCATCGCTTACCTGGGGAAGAGATGGCACCAGTTGTACCATCAGAAGAAGGCAGTGATGATAGTATGATGCTCTGAGCAATGTTCGGCTGGGAAACTTTGAGTCTTGTCCTTCATGTGGATGTTATGTGGACATGTACCACCTGCCTAAGCATTGTTGAAAACCAAGTTTACCCATTCATGGCAACAGTACTCCCTTAGGGCAGTGACCTCTTTCAGTAGGATACTATGCAAAAATTGTTCAGGAATCCTTCAGGAGTTCAGGAATGACAAATTCTACAGATGACAGTCCGATCAAGCACCTGTGGCATGTGCTGGACAAGCTAGTCCAATCCGTGCAAACGTCTTGGTGCCAGATACACACTACACACATCAGAGCTGTTTTAATGACACGAAAGAAAATGACAAAATAAGGTTTCAATCTAATGGCTGATCACTAAACATAATTGATGCAGGTATGAGTGTTAAAAGAAAGGATAAGACAAACATTTTTGAAAGAATATTTATGCATTGAAATCAGCAAATAAGAATGTTAGATTATTTTTGAATCATATTTAATGATATAAATAAAGAGTAAACAAAACAAAAACTTGCCCTTTCCTGTGGACTTGGATGAGCCTTTATTGCCTGTCACAATTTATGCTCACTGCTGCCAAGTATCCCATCAATATTTCATGAACATTTAATAGAACTTGCTGTGTACTGTATCTTTCATAGTCTGTGCTTTGATAGAACTGAGAATCTGTGAAAGGTTTGCTCTGAAACTCTATTGAGATTTAGGAGCAAGCCTTTATTGTGAGCCAAAAAAAACATCTCAATAATTCCATCCCCGATTCTCTCCAAAAAAAAACTTCCTCTCTCTCTGTACCCCAGCCAGCTGACACTGCTGAGTTCACGGTGACACCTTGGTTTTATTAAAATCTCTATGAAATGTTCAAACATAACATCCCCCCAGCAGGCTTTCACACTGTAGTCAGAATCTATCTGTGGAGCCCTAATGCTGAAATAATTCAATATGGCATGCATTTCTGCAATGTTCAAATCGAACCATTTTGAATGTGTTTACAGTAGTGATCAATGCTGGGATGACATGGTTTTTTAACTCCTTCGATTCTAAGGGCTTCCAAGAGAGCCAAGACTTTGATTCCCCATAACTACTTAAATAGTAACTACTTTTTGTATTTTGTTTTCCCCCATTTATAATGTTTGTGTGGTTTGATGTATTTTTACATTACCTTAATTGGACATTATTCAAAAAGCAGCACCGGCTGAAACAATTTCAGTGTAAATGGACAGAGTTGCAGTAATATTTAAATGATTTCCTCTGTGTTAAAGTTTTCTGATTCTGTAGGCTGAATATATAGCTGAAAACACACTTTTATTCTCGACATTACAAAAACAATGAATTCAATACAGAAATCTTTTGCTGCTTTCAGCATTTTCATACACTAACTACTTTGTATATGGAATAAGTTGGTATGGTGTAAACTGTAAAGGTTTTCATAAAGCAACACTTTTCTGTGATGTAGGTGAGGTGCAGCAATGAAAGCCTTCTAATCGCTAGCCTCTGTCCCTGCAATGAATGGGTCCTCATTCATTCAGTGAAGCAAGTATCTAAATATTAGGTCCTGCAGGGGAAAGCATCCTATTGTAAAGGTACTGAGTTACTGTGGTAACTGTGGTACTGTGAACATCTCAGAAAGTTATGTGCTCAGTTGCTGAAGTTTTCAGGGAGTTACCTTTTCATTGCCTCAGGGTTTGTTTTGTTTCTGCTTAAAGAAAGACTGTAAAATTAAAAAGGTGATCATGCATTTACATAATTAAATTTGAAGGAGCATTCACAAGTCTCAGTAAATGATTTGTTCCCCTTAATTGACTGGTATTTACATACAAGCCACCAGCTGTCCCAACAAAAAGTAAATTAACCTGAAAACACACTGTCTCCCTGGAATGCTCTTGGAACAAATTCATTTAAAATCAAAAACGCAAATTCGCACCCATGAGCCATAGCGGAGGCAACTGTTGGGGAACTGCTTGATTGAATCTACAATTATATTAGTATGCAGTGCCATGGGAAAGGCAAAATAATAATAAAAAAAATCATCTAAACATCAAAGTGAAAAGTAATGGCCTGTATGAGTTAATATTAAACGCAACTTTTTCATGCTTGTAAGTTATGGGGCAATAAGGGCCAGTGGTTGCTTCATGTGAACTTGTGTTCGGGTTTAAAAGACTTATCACATCCGTACAGTGACAGAAAAGCCATCAGCCATCAGATGCTGCATAAGCAGATTTCATTAAAATGTTAAGTGAACTATCTCTTTCAGTCATGTCACAAATGCATGCAAATTCACCCGTAATTAGGTTTAAAAATTGCATTTCATGGGATAATCAGACTTCAAAAAGCTCAATTTTAGGTACTAATCAGATTTCAACAAGGATATTAGCTCAGTGGTAATTTGAAGGGCATTTATTCATGTAAAGTGTATTCAGGCTTAGTCTGAGCAGCTGATTAATTGAATAAAATGAGACAATTGAGGACTTTTGTCTTGTAACATGCTGTGTTATAAGACAACCTGATGACTAGGTGAAGGAAAAGCTTTTGTTGTGCCGCATTTAAAGACTGTAACCCCAACTATAAAATTGTGTTTAATCAGATCAGCTTACTGTTTATAGAAATGGTACATTTGATTTGCTTTTGTAAAAGATATGTCCCAGCTCAGTACATGCACATCATACAATACATTATTATTTAAATAGTGCACCCAGTTACGGTTTCAAACAATCTGCTCTATTCTAGATTAGAACATGGTGACCTTAAGGCCTCATCCACCAGTTAAACACTAACCTCTTTACCTTCAGCTTCCACCACCTCCACCTATCACTGAGCAAAAACACGAAGCTCAGAGACTGTTCCTAGCACTATATCTCGAATGCCCAGTACAGAAGGAAAATGATTATGATGTTCGATTCATACTGACTTAATGCTAGCTAGCCAATATAAGGTGACGCACTTGTGATGCTTTATTTCAGACGCTGAACTCAGTGCTGCTTTAGATACAGACGAACACACACCCAGGAGAGAATTGCCAGGTCCAGCTGTCAGGGTCTACCTGGTCAGTGACTTCCAAAGTGGGAGTGAAACTGCCAAGCATTCGTTTTTAACTTGGGGGTGAGGAGCAGGGCAAATCTACCGTGCCCTGTGCAATTCTGAGATGAGCTCTGTCTTCCTGGAATGCTTTTGGAACAAATGGCCATCTGGGGAAATGGCTATGTGAACTGGGGTCACTGCTGCTCAGGTAACCTACCAGGGCATTAACCATAACATAAATTTGTTAGAGCAACCACAGATGTGGACAGAGATGATTTTAACATGAAGTTTCTGGCCAACCCAGCAACTAAAAGGCCAGACAAAGAGACAGAATGGTAATACAACTAATCTTAAAGGAAACAAAGACTGAGTCATGGAAACAAATTCTGTCAGTACCCCTGATGAGAGCATCTTTGCTCTGGCAGACAGGCAATGCCCCCTGTCATGCCCTGCTTTTCCACAGTACAAGCAAAGTTCCTGGTTTTGCCAATCTGCCTGCTCCTGAGGGGTCAGCTGGGAAGCTTCCAGCTGCATGGGTTCAGGTGTGGATTAACCACTGGGGGGCACGTGGCCATGGACATCCCAATAAGTGTCCAGGAATGCTGAATCCAGAACGATCCAGATCGTGATGGAGAAGTCCACTTCCAACTGACCTCCCTAGGGCAAGCAGAGGAGTTGAGATGGTCAAGCTGTTAAAAACTAAAGCCTGTTCATGCAGGTGGTGTAGGAGAGGGAAGTTCAGGAAGTCCAAAACATTAGAACACTGCATTGTATGAATAATCTTTTGTAATATTAAATAACACCAACTTTGAAAGTTTGATGGTTAAAAGTTATCTGTCGTATAAAGGAACATCACACGCAATACTTTACAAGCTGTTTACATTACTAACTTAGATAAAAGGAAATACTGTGAGTAAGTTTGGAGAGAAAAGAACAAGCCTCAGGTTATTTTCATCATTCTTTATAAACACCAAGTGTTTTTTCTGCCATTTTTGGACTTTATATTTAGATTACTAGTCTAGCCGAACTGCGAATCTTCAAAACGGTAGGTCATGTAGGGTATGCAGTGGTTAGTGCATACCCTACATATACGGCATTTAGCTGACGCTCTTATCCAGAGTGACGTACATCAGTGCTTAAGAATTCCATGACTGTTTCTTACCTGAAAAACAGCTTAAATCTGTGTCAAATATTTAACCAAGATACTGCAGTCAGAGCATCTATACAACAACTGTCCAAATAATAACTAGCCAACACCTAACCTAACAAAACATAAGCCCTAGAGAAGAACTAAGAGACCCTGGAAGATGCTAGAAGCAATACTGGAGTGTTGCTTACCTCACAGCACTTGTAAAGTCATGTTTCCCAAAGGGTGACCTGATGAGCCAATTAAGGTTTATATTGTACATGATGGCCTGTTTAATAGATCTCTTACTTCCCTGACCTATTTCACCTTTTCATATGTGTGCTGGATTTACGAAGAAAAGCTGCTATTGTCATCATTAAGCCTTTAGCTAGAAGTTAGGTGCATCTGCATGCCTCCTGTGGTTATGATCTAAAGTCTACTGCACAGCTAATTCCTGATGCATAGATCCGGCTTGTTCACTGAAGGCAAGACATCAACATAACCAGATATACAGTTTGTCTTTTGTTCAGAAACGTGGCTGTTGATGTGGTTGTAGATGCAACTTATAAGCTATAGTTAATTCATATATACTACACACATATACCGGAGAATGGTTGTACTTCCCTTTTTTCCCTATGGAAATGAAACAAAATCTCATTCAGGAGATATACCCCCCGCCCCCCCCATGCATGGCATTAAACCTTGAAAATGTTCACTTGGAAGCATGATTGTTGAAAGAACAGAGGGTGTTAATGGGATCATTTCTGGTGTTGATGATAGACAGTTTATTCAGTGGATGGACAAAGAAACGATTCTAACAATTGGATAGCTCCCCTGTCCTTTTCTTTCATGAAGGAGACATCTCCCTAGCAACAACAAGCAACTTAGGTCACTTTACCTCCCTCTACCAACTGCTCCAAGGTAAGCCTGTCCTTCATACAGAATATCTTTAAAACCATGCAGAGCTGGCTTCACTATTGATAGAGAGCAGTGCTATGCCTTTCGACAGCATGTGACCCACATAAGCCAGACCAAATTATATAGTTATAATTGACTCCACTCCTCACTATTCTCTGAATGTTGCAAGGCTGCAAAGTCTCAATAAGTTTTAGACATGATCAAGTGGCCTTTGCATGCACCCAAAATTGCTTTTCAACCCTATTGTAATAAAAAAGGGCACCGATATATTCTTAGATCAGAGGTCACAAGTCGTATTATGCTAAGTATCTGGGGTGTGTTTGATAAGTGTCTGGGTGAGGTTTATAAGTCAGTACTCAGTTAGCAGGGATAAAAGCTTCTTCAGCTGTAGGTGCTAGACAAATGTTTCATGTTGTTCTGCCCTATTTCTTCTATAATGACAGAAGCTGCATCAAACTTCATGCTATGGCAAGCTGTGGGAGAGTGAAATTGCATGAACTATGACTGCAGGTGTTCATCACAATACTTTAGGAAGAGACTACGTTTGGCATATATGCAAAACATTCTATTCAAAATCTAGTTCCAACTACTATAGAGGGAATAAAACCCTGTATGAGAGCTTACCAGAATGGTAGTTGACTAGGATGCCTTCCTTCCCACTTGAAAATAAGAAAAATGGAAGATATGGAAAACTCTCACAGCACATAAACTTAATTCTACCACACTGCCTGAGCAGTGGTGACCTAGTGGTTAGGGCAATGCCCTTGCAATCAGGAGGTTGTGGGTTCAAATCCCCACACTGTAAGTGTCATTACTGAGGTACCCTTGAGCAAGGTACTGTTCCTCAGATGCCCCTTGTTGGTGGCAGCCCCATGGTTCACTTGGTGAATGGGTTAAATGTAGAGAACGATTTTCATGTGTGCCATATCCTGGCCACCACCTTTACTTTACTTAAAGGAGCATCATTAAAGAAGCAAAACGTCTTTTCACAATAATGTGCACACTAACTTGCCACTTCCAGACTTGCCACTGCCCTATGACGCTTTCTCACATTCTATGGCCCTTTAATGCACTTTAATGCAATACATTCAACTGTGAGGAAATAAAAATCATAGAGCCAAGAGTTGCAAACTCTGACCGAGAATAAAATGAAGTTTGTCCAAGAATTTCATTGAAGAAGTTATGCATAGGTGTCCTTGGCCCTTCATATTGGTGGAGTCTGTTAAAGGACAAGTAGGTTCTACAGATCTTTGAACCCCAGTTATTTGACTCATTAGGTGTTTTCAATGTATTTTTGGCAGAGGTTGCCGTAGTTCAATGGAAGGCCTTCCATATACATTTCCAATGATGCATACAGTAGAAGGACAAGGTCATATTAAAAAGCAGATCTGTTTTGTCTGTAATGGAGGAGGGCATAACTTCTTGCTAGGACCTTTTTGAAGAAGAATTATGAGTCCCCCTCAACTCTCCAGAGTAACAGATGGCAGAGCAGTCAGCATGACATTAAGAAAAATATATCTTATTGTAATACTGTTTAGAGATAATCAAGTGAAAAGCATGCAATGGTGCAAGGTTCTTGTTCCTAAGTCTCGTTTGTATAGGGATGGAAAGAACAGACAGACACAATGAAAAGTTATCAAAGATATGACTATTAAATTATTCCTTTGAATGAGGTTTATTCCATTATGTACCACTGCTGCTTATTTATAAATGTGACAGAGAGTAGGGAGGCCAATAAGTGTACAAACTTGGTGATTTACTGGAAACAAAATGAACCGGTGAAACAAAAAAAGGGTCAAATCAGCTTAGAATAAATGACTGGAGCTCTCCTCAAACCATTCCTAAACAACAATATACTTTGAGGAAATATTATTACGAAGGTGTGTACTTGGCCTGCATTTGGTCTGAAAGTTTTGATAGGTGGTACCTGTCAAAGTGACAACCACTTGAATGCCTGGACCCAAGGTTTCTCAACACATCACTGGTCAAAGCATTGCAGTGTCTTCTTTCCAGAGTGCATCCTGGTGTCTTTTCCTCCCCTGGCAGGAGATGCATACACAGCTGGTTTAATGGTTCCATGGTCCAGTTCTGATGCGTCCATAGTAGAATCTTTGGCAGCCAGTTAGCATGGGCAATCTGACAGGTCTGCAGTAAGCAGTGATTCATTGTGTGTTCTAAACTTTTAACTTTTTAGTCTTCACTCCCCATGTGCATCGGTGAGCTTTGTGCATTCTGTCCTTGGACCACTTTTTGTCAGTACTAACTAATGTGAAGACCATTTGGGGGATTTGGCCCATGTCAGAGTCACTCAGATGATTGCCATTTTATCTGCTTCCAGTACTTCAAGAACTGACCATTCACTTGCTGCCTAATATGCCCCACCCCTTAACAGGTGCTGTTGTGGTAAAATAGTGTTTGTGGCACTGTCTGGCGGGTGGCAAATTCAGGTTTGCTGCCTGGTTCTCAGAAGAGATCACAGGCCAAAGACTTGGGTTTATTGGGTTAAGCTGTTAAACAAGTTAACTGCAGTTGCATTTGTTTTGTCTTGTGAAGCTGAATTTTAGTCACCCATGTTTTAATGAGATATGCCTCAGATGATTTGTTCAGAGCCACTCCGGTAGGGCACGAAATTATGGCCTTTGTAGGGATGAGGCAGCAGTCGAAAAAAAAAAAACCTTTTTTGAATAGAAAATGATCATAATCAGCAGCACTGGGTGTTTTGTTGTAAATTGCAGTGGAAATACAGGTACCTATGGCTATGCAGTTGCAGCCAAGCAACATCCATTTGCATGGAGGCGTGTAAACCACATTATGCCAGAAAGACTGCTCACTACACTGAGATGTGCACACTTAACCTTAAACAGTACCTCTTTCTCATTAGCATGACAGAACAATGTGTGTTTTCATTGTCTTGCCTTTTTTTGGTAACAGGCTTGTAGTTATTCTTATCTGGATTTTCAAGCGCCCAAGAACACACACACATACACACACTATTGTCTCCTATAGAAACGGCAGAAGACAAAATAATTACAGTGTATGCCTAGGGCATCATGGTCAAAAAACCTACAGTCAGACCTCACAGTAATTGATTATTTTTAATACTCACTGTTTGAGGCTTCACCCTCAAGACAGCTTCGAGGAATTTTAAGCAGCACTTTCAAAAGTGTGTTCTTCTTCTCCTTCTCCTTCTTCTTCTTCTTCTTCTTCTTCTTCTTAGAAAAAACCCAAAACAAACAAAAAAAAAAAGCTTGAATTAATTTCTTCACAGAGCCCACTTCAGTACATGCCACAACACTCCTCCTGCTGACTTTGTTATTGCATTTATCATTACATTCTATATCTCATATGTATGTAGATAAATAAATGTTTCACTGTGGAACTGCACTTAGATCCCTCAGAGCTGGTTATGGTTTGTATCAGAGCCCCACCATTTTTTTGGAAATGAGCTAACTGGAAAGATAATTAATTGGACTAATTGATCATTTATTTAGCATTCTGTTAAATTATTAAGTGCTGCCCTCAGGTGGAAGAATTGATTACTACAAATTAAGTTTAGACCTACCCACATGAGAAGAACTCTAAGGAGCCCACTTTCTAAGCCCCCACTACACCCACCCTTTTTCTTATTTTTCTGTTCCAGCTTATGCAAATCTATGCAACTTTTACAGATGCAGCTCAGTGTGTAATTTTTAACTGCTGGGGACTTTAAAAGGATCAAGATTGAATGCATATGTGTTTTCAGGCTGTTGTACATTCTGGCATCCTATGGTGTCTGTAAAACATTTAGGTTTTGTTTTTTCTGTTTTTTTTTTTTTTTTGCTAGACATAATTTAAATGAATGGTTTTCATGACCATCTTTACACATCTTTCCAAATGACATATTTGAGCAGCTGCTGACATTTTTAGCTGCAGACATGATTAAAAAATAAATAAAGAAAAAATAAAAATAACTAAACCTGTGTAATTCCTATTCCGATTAAATAGGGATCCATCCATATTAATAGTCATTTTTACTAATGTTACTTATTTGAAATATTAAATAGGAATGAAAAAAAGAAAATAACTGTTTGATTACCAAAAATATTAATAAAAAAATAATCGACTTACAAATAATAATAATAATAATAATAATAATAATAATAATAATAATAAGAAGAAGAAGAAGAAGAAGAAGAAGAGGAAGAATACTAATAATAATATTTATTGAATTAAGAACATCTACATGTATACTCTCCATTGACATAATAATTAATATTTTCATTTTCCTTTGAAAAGAAATTACTTTTAAATAAACAAAATACACACATAAGCACATGAAGAAGTAAATGCAAACATTCACACATATACAGTATACCGTATAGATTCATACATATATACTACATACATACATACATACATACATACATACATACATACATACATACATACATACATACATTTTTATATGTATAAATAGAATAGCAATTACTTGAGACTCTCTGTCTCACACCTCAGGACGCATTTATATTTCACAAACACACACACACACACCAGGCAATTCACGAGAATCCTCACCGGTGATGATGTGTGCTATAAAAGTGACAGTCTGAGTAAGGATTTATCTGACAAGCACTGTCAGTGTAACACATTTAGTGCTACAGATGACATATTAAATGCAGCATCCTGGCCCTTTCTGTGATTCCCCACTTACACCTCTCTTGATGTTTGATTAGGTTTCCAACAAAATGCATCAAATGCCGTTGAACACACATGACCAATGGACATTTATCTGTCAGTTCTGTAAGTACATCAGTGTAATCTGAGACATCACTAATACAGAATAAATGACATGGCACTAAGATAAGCCATGTTTTTCCTTGCTAATGTTCCACTTCTCTGGGATTCAAAGGTAAGCTGAAGCACCCAGAATATCTGCTTGGATCATTTCTGATTCTGTTTTTGCCGATTTCATCCTAAAATAAAGGGGGGGAGGCATTCCTTTGATCATTCTTTGAACAGTTTTTCTTGACTTTGTCAAGCAGCACATTTCACATGAGAAGTTTTTGGAAATTTGATAGGGTTTGACAAGTCAGCTTGACGTTCTGCCGATGAAATGTTCAGCTGGTTTATCTTTGACGTAAGACATGACAGATCTATTTCCCCCTATGAAGTGACATTTATATGAATTTTTCCATGCCTATGTCAAGAAGATAAAAATGTACTGGCACATGCAGCACATTGATGTTGTAACAAATCACTTGTGAAATGAAAAGAAAATGTATACTTAACTTTAATGAAGATGCATTTAATATTGGCTCATTCATCATGCACTGTTCATGTGATGAAAAGGGTAGATGGTGTTTCCACATGGTGTAAAAATGTGATGTTGTATCTCACACCAAGCAGGACCTGTAAATCCTGTAAGGTGTGAGGTGGGGTCTTCAAGCTTGTCCAGATGTGTGTTTCTCAAACCACACCTTTTTGTAGTGTGGCAGGTAGCATTACCTTCTGAAAGAGACCACTGCCATTAGGGAATTCCATTGGCATGGAGTGGCTTACTTAGTTCAATAAGTGAAGCAGTGGTCTCCAGCGATGCAGCACCCAGGGAGTAGTGTGTGAGTACATCAGTTGTGCCACTGGCAAGCCTGGGATGCAAACCCACAGGCTTCCGATCTCAGGAGCAACTCCCTAACCACCAGGCCACCAGATGTCCAAGCTGTATTAACTTATGTCTGTTTTCTTCCTTGTTAGCTTTACATGAGTATCGTTTTCCCCACAAGGTTGCCACTTTTTCCCTAGACAGGTTAAAATTATTTGTATTTAAATTAATTTGTATTATTTTATTATACTGTGTAGTGCTTTTACTAGCTTTACTGTGCTGTACTGTGATGTTCCATCTCTAAAGGGATATGAATTTGGTGAAGAATGTGGTTCCACTCTACTGAAGAACCGAGCCATGCTGATTTCAGCACCATGGACAGCAGACCACGCACTCTGACTTCTCAAAGGACTCTGCAATGTCAATTAATAGCCATGGCAGTGTACTTAAACTAAAGAGTCAAAACAAAATACAAAAAAAACTTACTGGCCCCAGCCAGTTGCTGAGTTCCATCAGTTTATGCCAAATGTGTGTTTTTTATTTAGCTCTTCTTTTCAAAGCATTTTAAATGAAGCTGTTAAACTGTATAATTTGTTATTTCAGAACTGATCTAATTTTTTCAGAATGTAAAATATTGTGTTAATTGTGACCAGTGTTGTGAGAGTAAATGTGCATGTGACCAGACAATTGTGCGTGTGTGTGTGTGTGTGTGTTGCCAAAGAATTGAAAAGTTAGATAAAACTTCAGAGCAACAGCACTGGCAGTATTCATGTCTAAGTGCTAATAACAGAGATTTCAAATATGTATTCATGTGACTGAAGAAAACAGGCTTTCAGGTCTTTTCTATAAGTACAGGGAAATGCAACAAAATTAAGATTTTTATAGAAAAACATTGGTAGTTTTATAATGCATTGATAATGCTAAGCTAATGTTGGCATACAAAGTCTTTAACCACTGTAGATTAAATAGCATGATAATAGATAAAACAGATAAAACAGTAAAAAGCTGTAGGTTTCCTAAACCTGGTTAGCAATGTGTGATGTATGTAGGACCACCAGAAAACCTAAAAAGTCTACAACCAATAGCTTGCTTATTTGTTTGTAGTTTGATTCTATTGGAATAAAAAAACAATTTTCCTGATCAGTTAAAGATATCAACCCTAATATTTCCAAACTTAATTTGATAAAATGGGAATATCACTACATTCTTGTCTATTTTAATACAGTAAACTGCATACTTGATTCTCAGAAATCATTGGAGGGTTTCACTGAGTTACAGTGACTCGCAATTATGCTGAAAAAAAGCCATAGTATGCCTTTAGGGCCTTTTTGGGACTTTCGATTAAATTGCAGCATCGGAAAGCCCAAAGTGTTTACTAAGCAATGCATCATCAACGTAATTACAACTTCAAATGTGTCGAAGTCATAAAACCAGCCATAAACAATGAATGTTATTGAGCTACTTTGAAACATCTTCTTCTTTCTTCTCCTCAGAAGAAGAACCAAGCTCTTCTGATGATGAGCAACAGAAATGTGAAAGTTCTTCTAAGCACATCATTTTTTCCCTTTCATTGAGAAGTTCCTTTCCAGAAGATCCTATAACTCACCTCGCTGCAGCTGCTCAGTAGCGCTAATTGCCAGAAAGAAGGCCCCTTTAGAGAGAGCATGAGTGATGGAAGCGGCATGCATAATTCAGGTAGAGATGGAGATGGAGGAAAAGGAGAGATATGAAGGACGGCTGTGGTTAACAGAAGTGCGCGAGGGTGCGCAGCGCATGTGTGTGAACAGAAGCGGAGGAGACGAGAGGAATGGTATAATGAGTTTGGTGCGAGCGGCGCCTGTGGGGCAGGATTAGTGGTGTAGTGGAGTGAACTGGCGGTGCTCCGTCAGAAGGGGGGGGCTGCAGAAAGACACACGTGCATCTTCTTTCACCACTGACATTTGATTACGCCTCTAAGACCCCTGGGGGGTTTGGAAAAAAAACTCGGCAGGAGAGAAAAAAAGGTCAGAGCAGGATCCTTGTTTAGAAGCTACATGTTGTGTAGGGGAGCGATACAGGAAACAGTTGACTGTATGCTCAGGAACGCCTACATGAGCTCCTGCTAATTGGCTATGCAACCACTTCACCAAAGAACTTGCTAAAGTGTGATATGCACACACACATACGCACACGCGCGCACTCACTTTCACACGCACACAAAGACATCTTTGTGCGATTACGGTTTATGTAGTTTATTCATTGTGACATCAAATAATGCTTGCTTTTTAACCAAAACCCCCACCACCAATCCCCAGGACTAGCTTTAGGTTTCTCAAAATCAAGATAAGACTGCATGAGCTGCATTTTATTCTTTGTGGCATCAAATAATGCATGTGTTTTAAAAGCCCAGGTCTCGCTAGGGGTTTTTAAAATCAAAAGCTGGGGAATCAAACATGAAGAGTGCTTGATGTGCAAATGGGCCATTGTTTTTGCTCTAAACACAGCCAAGCATTTCCTGTGATTCCTAACTGAGGTTGAATCCCAAGGTCAAACTCATAGAATGATGGAATTTAACCTCTTGTCATGTCTCGGCCAGTGGCCAGTAGTGGTCACTGGGTTTGGTTTTGTTTTGGGGGACTTTTATTTTGAATTTTGTGCACATTTGTGTCTTGTGTCCCAGTTTCAGGTGTTGTGTATTCAGTTTAAGTGATTGTGTTTTGTCATTGGTTTCTGTCTGTGTCATTCCCTGTATTTAAGTTCAGTTCATGT
>JBBPDB010000140.1:8864939-8880749 GCA_037974465.1 Brachypetersius altus
TTTATTTTTGAAATATTCATTTATCGGCCATTATAAATGCCGATACCGATAGTTTGGAAAATGCCTAATATCGGCCGGCCGATAAATCGGTCGGGCTCTAATAGGAACATTATATTGTTTGACATAATTTAGTATGTAACATGTCAGCAAGTAAGATAACCCTTTATTAGTCCCACAAATGTCTATATTTATATTTTGTGTTATTTGTCTGTGCACAGCGGATAGCAGAAGGTACTGACAAAATCAGTAAGCAACAGTAAAAGTAAAAAAAACCCAAAAAAACAGTAACAATGAATCAGACAAACTGCAAATTGCTCTCAGTAATTTTTCACCCCTAAAATTGCTTGTATGATTGTGTGTAATATAATACCTCTCTACAATGAATGGCTTACAAAGGTCTGGTCCAAAAGCTCATCTCAAAACTATCATAAAACAATTTCAGGCATCAGGCAGCGTATTTGTGAGCTATTCATATAGCAACTTTCTCTGAGGTAGGTCTCTGATTTTAGTGGAATTAAACACTTGAGCTTCATTTCTCTCACTGTTATTGCGAACACTGTTATTTTGACTCCTTAGAACTTGTATTTCAGCAACTCATTCTCTGGATGATTTTTTTTTACATTCAAACTGTTTAGTTATGCAGAATTTAGAAAAAAAAACTGTGGAATCCCTCTTTAATTTGTGGGAAGACAGGCCTCATTATAAAGGAACAACTTTCAATGTCCTCAAGCACTTTCCAGTACAGTATTAAAGCAGAACATGATATTTCAATTTTGTGTACAACGTACAATAACACATGCTAGTTGCACTGTCAGAAACAAAAGCCCACTATGTTAGACCCATAAACAGAACAAAACTTGACCTGTGATGTAAAATGTCTGTTAGTGTCTGTCAGAGTACTTGAAAGACTTTGGCTCTCTGAATGTCTTCTGTTATCATCTTATCTGTCTGCTACTTGGCCTCATGTCAGAATGGGGATACTGTCAGTGTCTCTTTAAAACACATTACTTTGACTGTCATTGCAGTAAATTGCTAATACTTTACTGACTCATGACATATAATTACATTGTCTTGTCATTTTCTTTACCAGCAACAGATAATGCGTTGCCCTTGGAGGAGAGGAGGTCTATTCTAAATGGATTATCAACAACAGCTCATTCTGCATTATGTAGATGTTTACGGCTTGTCAATTTAGAGTAGATGTTGTTCACTTCTGATAAAGATTTGCTTTTTAAAAGCTGGTCTAGAGGTCTAAATGGCTCTGGAGAGTCTGTCAGAGCAAAACTGGTGTACATTTGTGCTTTGAGTTCAGCTGGGTAACTACCACTATTGAAAGTGTGTAAGTGGTGGTATTACAGCCATCGTCTGTGCATTTTACTGCCCCCTTTTCCTTTGACTCAAACTGTTATTTCTTGATTTTTTGTGTGTTCTTAAGACGCTAGAGGGTACAAGCTAGAATTTTTACCTTGCCATCGTATAAAATTGATATGTAGTCTATCCATGTGCGTTTTTTTGAACTAGTTATAAACTTGTTATAAAAAACCCTAATGCCTGTCTGATTAATTTTATCAATACATCAGCCAAACCAAGAGTCATAGTCATATGCAGGGGTGCCAGGTGTAAATGGATAAGAACAAAATGTATCAAAGTTCTTGTCAATGTTTTGGCATCCATGTGTTTTGTCTACTTTTAAGTAGTGACAAGCTGATTATATTAGCTTTTTGTAGACCTACCAACAAAAGAAGCACCAACAACTGAGAACATTTTGGTTGATTTGGTTAACAAGGAGCTGATTTACCACCATCTGTAGATTTCATCTGTGTTTCTGGCCCATCTCTTGCACTATTGCATTTTCTTACAATAAACTTGCTCCTTTCCAGATTCCACTGTTGTTCTTGTTCTACAAGACCATTAGGATGCACAAAAGGGCATCTGATTGGCCTTGTTAATTAAGTAAGCAATTACAGACGACACAGAATTAGGGCTGTAGAAAATAGTGCACATTTCAGGTGGTAGTGCAGTGTTTTTGTTTCATAGGATATAATAACATTTTACAAGCAGTTGAAAGTCTAAAGTCGATATTTACTAGTAGATGCTGCTAAATACAGCTCAGTATGTTACAGTGTGACCAGGCTAAACATCAAAACCTGATATACACACACTGTTGACATAAAGGAAATGTAGAAGTGCAAGATGTTCACTATGGACAGTAATTTTATCAAAAGAAATTACTCATCTCTATCTCACAATCCCTTTTATAAAGATCAATTCGCACCTTAATAACGTGAAATATGTTTTATATGAACGTACTTATTATTTACAGACTCAGTAATGATGTAAAGAAGCTTTTAAATATGTTGCTACAGTGAGTGAGCTATATGTTATCTTCTCATCAAGTATTACAAACAAATATTATGGCATCGCTGAAACATCTAGGCGCCCACACACAGCTCCCAGCTGGCTGCCCACTGCTTCACTTGGTAAATGGGTTAAATGCAGAGAAAGAATTTCACATTGTTCACACTGTGTGATGTGCTGTAACTCACATGTCACTATAAGGAGCTATTTTACTTTTTTAAAAAAAACAAAAAAAACAGTATCTAACAATTCCATTTCATGCACAGGTGTTCCATTAAGTTTCTAGATACTAGGGCTCAATTAAAGGGCAAAAAGCTGTAAAAACTTTAATAACTCACTCTGCCCGGCTGAATTGACCGCTTGTACGGCTACCTGGCTCCAGGCTCCGGGTGCAGCCCCACAGTCTATGACACTGAGGCCAGGTTTAAGCAGGCAGTGCTTGTTGTTGATTTGTAGCAGTTTGAAGGCGCTCCTGCAGCGGTAGTTTTCAGAATGCGCAGCTTTAATGTAGGGGTCTTTGAGTTGCCGGACCACCCAGCGCTGCTCAGCCCCACTCCGGCCCTTCAGCTGCACAGGAGCCTTCTTTAACACCGCGGCCGAGGTGTGAAAACGCAGAGACAGACATTGCCACATGATTTTAAATAACATGCAATTCGAAATATGACCCCCAAAACACTCGAACGCACATGTCGAACTTCTAGTGTAGCCTGTAAAACATTCCCGGTGTCATACCTTCATGAATGGATATCCATGATATCGATGAATGAATGAAAAGCTCCTCAGCCCTTATTTCATATATCAAAACTTCACACTAAGCAAAAATTATTTTTGCTTGTTTGTTTGTTTGTTTTTTTGTGTCTCTTTGTCACTGATATTCCGACATTTCATTCCTACTGTAATCAATTCCTATAAATTCCGGCCGAGCTTATTTGAATGTAACACCTAGACCCATAGACTGACTGCATTTCTATGTAGATTACTAAATGGTATGCGCCACAGTCATAGTGGTGTGTGTATGTGTAAGATCAATCCTAATGGTATAGGACTCTGCAGTGAAAGCAAACCTTGTCCATGTCACGTGATCTTCAGAGCACGCACGCGGGAATGGGGCAGACTGCTGTGCTGTAGTTTGAATAATATTTTACTGTAATATTCAGCTGTTTAAATACAGTGATTCATTCACATCACGCTGGTTTCTCACACAAGTAAGAGAGTTGAACTGAATGTTGTTATTCTTTGTACTTCTATGTATACAGCTTGTTTGTCAAGGAATTCTCATGTTTAAGACTTTCAGACAGTAGCCATTCCGTAGAGAATACTCAGTAATACTATAGAATCACCTCTTGTCTGAAATACAGAATTAAGAACTATTCCGTTAGAACAAAGTTATAGTGGAATGTGTGTGGGGGTTTTTTTTCCCAGATTTTCCAACACTATAATGGCAAAAGTATTGGGACGTCTAACCATTACACCAATGCTTTCTACGAGATTTTTTTCTGTAGAAATTGTTGTCCATTCATTCTGTAGAACATTTTTGAGCCCAGGCACTAATGTTGGACGAGAAGGCCTGACTCGCAATCTCCATTCCACTTCATCTCAAAAGTGTTGGATGGGATTGATGTCAGGGCTCTGTGCGGGCCAGTTGAGTTCTTCCACTCCAACCATGTCTTTAAGGAGCGTGCTTTGTGCACTGGGGTACAGTCATGCTGGAATAGAAAAGGACCTTCCCCAAGCTGTGTCCACAAAGTTAGTAGCGTGGCGTTGTCCAAATTGTCTTGGTTATGCCGAATCATTAAGACTAAGCCCTTCACTGGAAGTAAGGGGCCTAGCCCAAATTCTGAGAAACCGGTGTGTCCCAATACTTTTGACCATATTGTGTGAGCAGTAGTCATTGGCCGTAAAAGTGACTACGTCCATCTTTTATTAGGGATGTTCACAAAGAAGCTGCTCACTCTGGTTCTTGTGGTGGAGCCCAGGCGGGTGCTGCTTGGCATGAAGAAGAGGGGCTTTGGAGCTGGCAAATGGAATGGCTTTGGTGGCAAAGTCCAGACAGGGGAGACAATAGAGCAGGGTGCGAGAAGGTATACATATAAGGAATAGTGAGAAAAAAATGTCATATGGGTGCATAAACCCACACAATCATTAGTTGTGTGGAGGATAAACTGTATGATTTGCTTTATTATTTCATTTGCTTTTGTATTGTTTTGAAACAGTTTTTAAATGCACAGAACACTACAGCTAATAATGACAACAACCACTGTATAGTGCTGTTCTACAGTGTTTTTGCATTTAATTAATCATATACAATTTGTTGATCATGCTTGTAAACACTCATTTTATTCCTTTTTTTAGGAATTTATAAAACAAAGATAGATGAACAAAGATCTGTTACCTACAGTATAAAATACTAGTAAATGAGCACCAGTTGTTAAAAGTAATGGTCAAATATTATATATCAATAAGTAACAAACATTTACAATACTGTGTCATTTAAGCTCAGCTTCCAGACTGAGTAAAACATATTAAACTAACTCTTTGCTTATAGCAGCCTACATATTTAATCTCTAAGTTATTATTCAATAAAATAACTTGATTAATAAAACAAGTGATTTGGAACGGAGGTGTGTTTACTCAGCTGTCACTCTTCAGGGAACTGCTGGAGGAAAGTGGTCTCACAGTCGATTCACTACACAAGATTGGAAACATCACTTTTGAATTTGTTGGCGAAACTGAGCTGATGGACGTCCACATATTCCGAGCTGATACCTATACCGGTGAACCCACTGAATCAGACGGTACCTCTGCTGAACACTGCATTGCAATAGAGCTTCCATTGTAAATTGTTGTTAGAATCGTTATAATACAAACACACGGCTCACCTTTTCCATCTTTCCATTTTAGAAATGAGGCCTCAGTGGTTTGATCTTGATGAAATCCCCTATGGTGAAATGTGGGCTGATGATGTCCTGTGGTTTCCACTGATGCTGCAGAAGAGGAAGTTCTTGGGCTACTTCAAATTCCAGGGTCACGATGTGATATTGGAACACAAGCTGGACGAGGTGCAGGAGCTTTGATCAGGTTCTGACACTTTTAGTGACTGTCCTCTCCAAGAATGAAAGGAAGTGACAGCCTCATTCACACTCTGCTGTGGGAATGTGCCGAAGCAGTGAGCTCGCATCAAGATTACCTGTCCACAAGTCGCCAAAGTCACACACACAGGTACAGTTAATATAACAGAGGATCAATATCACTCAATTAAAAGGTAATTACAAAGAGTCTTCGACATTTCTGTATAATTAAATAGGCGACATGTTATTAAAGTCATTCAGGATTTGTTTGATGTGAAATGGTGCATTTTAGAGAAAAGTACCTACTCAGATTTTTTTCACAATGGCAGTGATGCCTCTAACGTAAATATAGGCATGTTATTTACTATCCATATAGAACAGTGAATCTACATGTTTCTGTTTTTATGTGGAATGTTGATGGTGAAATAGTTGCTGTGCATGAGCCACCATGAAAGGAATTTTCTAAATATATCTCAGGTATGAGCTTGAGATCATTTTGTGTCATAATATTCTGTGAGGAAGCTTTTAGATGCATTAACTGACTCTGAAGGCACTGCCACTATCTCTGACCTCTCCGAATGACTTTGTGTACATCTTGACCATTTAATTTTTAGAAATTTTTCAGGATAGGAATGTGTGTTCTCCCCATCACAGTTTCATCTTTTTTTGTGTGTGTTTTTTTAACAAGAGACCAGTAGATTCAAGCTGATTGATGTTGACTGTAAACAAAGGTATATAAGAAATCAGTGCAGGTACCTAGAGCATATGCTGTATTTTTTTTTTTTTTTAAGCACAGTAGTATACTATAAGAGAGCTGTTCAACTTACTGTGTGATTTCATGGACGTTCTGTAGATTAGATTGCACTTTTCATGCTTTGTAACACAGTTAGTTCTACATTCTTATAATCTACATGCCAAGACGTCTAAGTAAATATGTGATCTGCTGTACATTCATAATTCACTTTTGCATTGCCATATTCCAAATAACCTGGCTGTTTATGTGGTGCCTGCGAGACTAATATGTAAATAATCTTTGTTCTGACTGGTTACCTCGTATTGTGTTTATTTCAAAAAGTGGTCTGGACATCCTCAGGGATGTTGGAGGTAAAAAAAAAAAAAAAAAAAAATGTTTTCTAGTGTTCTATCACATTATTTTCTCCGACATCTCTGCTGTTTTTGCTGCTGCATTAATGGTGTAAGAAACCGAACAGTTTGAGCCATTTATTGCTTTATTGTTCATTAGCAGAAAAGTACAACATTTTAAGACATGTTCTTTTAGTGACTCCACACCATGCATTCAACCAGTAATTTCCCCAGAAGAAGGCAGTCTATGGTGCTGATGAACCAGTAAGTGAATAAAAAATGGTATTTGTTTGCAAAAGTAGTTGTGCCATCAAAAATATTCATGTAAAAATGATGTGCTAAAAGCAGATAGATATTGAATCTAGACATAATGTTTTTGCTAATGCTTTTTTATAGCATCAAAATATTGTGTTGCAGGTTCAGTACAAAGTAGTGTGATGAAAATGCCATGTTACGTAGATAAACTATCTCTGCTTTAGTAAACTCTCAGGAATTAGAACAGTTTGTATGTCAACAATATTTACAACATTTAATACCAGTCACACCTCAACCTGAGGTGTGTTTACTTCAAATGTAAGGAATTTAGGCATGTCTTCATGATTTAGCGAGAGGTTAGAACATTTCTTTGGTACATCAGTTCCTTCAAAAGTGCCAATTCTAATGCCGTTATGCACGTCTGCTCTGAGTAGACGTTCCGAGAATAGTATTCCAGCTTTGGGCTCAGGCTTAGCAACTACAAATACTTCACAGTTTGACAGTTAGACAAATTGGTAGCTAATACACCTGGTATGAAACTAATATGCACTATTTTAGCTTTTTAAAATGTCCCTTCAAGGGGGTGCACTAAAATGAGCAGTAGAGAGCTACAAAAATATATGGAGCTTTTGTTTAATCAGTTTTATAAAGTAAGGACTATATTAGTAACATTGTGCCACTAATTTCTTTTCCAGATCTTCAGCAAGAGAAGTCTTGTTATATAGACACTGGAAGTAGATTCTTTGTAGCAACACTGTCCTCCTCTGGCCGCAAGTGTGTATATCTCCTACAGTATATTCAGCATACTGCATGCTTATATTGCACCTAGAACACCAAATGTGTTATACAGACTATTCAGAATGATACTGTACAATATAATGTGCGATTCCTATTCTGTGACAAGAAAATGACCTGTCTACCCAGCATCCTTCGCTTTGTAATGACATTTTTAGCATACAGAACTCTAAGCAATGGCCAATGTCCCTGTTGTCATTTAAGATGCAATCCCATGATTATAGTTTCCTAACATAATATGTTGTCAGTTTGGCAGCTAAGCTCTGCATGAAGCTCAGCATTAAGCACTGATCAAAAAGTTATGGAAAGCTCTCCGCATGCATGCAGCAAATCCTTGTGGAAATGAGAACAATACCAGAGAGGAGCCTTAGGTTCTCCATCTGTATAAAATGCATAGTAGTGTTTTTTGGAAGTGACACAAAAGCAAGGAAATTGCTCGAGGAGCTTCTGGGCAGTCCACGCAGGGTTCGGTTTGGCATTCCACCCGCCTCAAAGTACGATGCCTATTTCGGTGTGAGGGGAGGAGACTGGAGGCCATTATTGCCACGGAAAAGACCATTCAGTTTGGAGTGAAGGTTGTTCCAAACCTGGCCCATCTAGGAGGAGAACGATAAAGAGAAGAGGCACAAAGAACTGTGAGTGGACTTGTCATTGTTGGAAAGCTCGTGTTCATGTCAGCAAGTTCATTCTTTAGAGTCACTGATCAAAAGTCCCTGTTTTTACAGAGTGTAGTCAAGATTACTCTCATCCAGCCAACTAACTGCTCTTTCACTTTTAAAACATGCAAATGCTCTACAAGCACCCAAGCTCAAATGACCTCCTCAAGTGGCTCGTAAAATATAAGGAACGGACTACATTTAAAAGCAAACTTATTTATCTAAGCCAAATCAATCTTTGTAACATACACTTAGAGCCCAGAAGTCATTTAAAACACAAAACTGAGCAAAAGCTAAAGAAACGAAATCATGTTGAACCTAGAAATGTGTACCATTCCTCCTATATTAAACCCATATCCATGATTCTGTGAATCAATCACTGGCGAAGTTTTCAGCTCAGAATGCAGTCCAGCTCTCTAGAATCAAATTTACCATAATATAATATTTTCTTTGGGGAAACTGTAGTCAGTTCTCCTACAAAATATACAGAAAGAGCATTACTTATAAATTAAATGCCATTATTTATCAGGTCTGTTTAAATAACACGTATCATTTAATGGCATATCTGTTCCAATGAAAACATTGTACTAGCTAAACCCTCACATAAATATTAGTGATTAATGATGAGAACAGTGTGAGACCGCACGAGCAGAAAACAAAGGCGAGCAACTGTGGCAAGCTGCCCAGTGTGAATCGATCTGAAGCGGAAGATATGTCGACAATACACTGTATGTCTCAGTACTGTTTTTATCTTTAATCATCAACATAAGGCATTGATCAGTGGTTGGTACAGTGCCATGAAAAAGTATTCTTCCTCCTTATTTGTCACGCTATATGGTTTCAGACCCTCATGCATAACAGGAAGAAACAGAAAGCAGTTTTTAAATAATCATTTTAAGGGATACAATATCACTCATCTGATGAAGGTGGTGCAACTAGTTAAGTTTAGGGGATATTTAACAGCAACAACTGAAACCAAACACTTCCTATAACTGGAGATCAGTCTTTCACATCACTGTGGAGGAATTTTGGACAAAATTTCTTTGCAATATTGCTTTGATTCAGGCTCACTGCAGGGCTTTCAAGCATGAACAGTCTGCCAAAGCATCGCAGCGGAGTTCACATCAGGACTTCGACTGGGCCATATAAATGTTTAGCTTGTTTTGAACAATTCAGAGATGGACTTGGTCTTGTGCTTCAGATTGTTGTCTTGCTGCATAACCCAACCACAATTGAGCATCGGAGCATGGACTGGATATTCCTCTGGAGGACTTCCTGCCAGAGAGCAAATTTCATGCTTCTGTCAGTTGTGGCAAGTTTTCCAGGCCCTGAAGCAGCAAAATATCCTGTACACTATCACTGCCACCATGATGTCTGACTGCTGGTATGATGTTCCTTTTGTGGAATGCTCTGTTGTCCTTACAACAGATGTACCAGGACCTGATCATCCAAAATGTTTTATATTTGGCTCATCGATCCACAAAAGGTTTCTGGGGGCCATTAGGATTCTAATGGTGGAATCATGAACACTGACCCGCAGTTTCTCAAACATTCAATTGCGTTCCTTTGTGACCCCACAGATGAGTTATTACGCTTGGAGGAATTTGGTGAGCCCGCCACAGTTCCAAGTTTTCTCAATTTTGGGTAAATGGTTCTCACTCTGGTTTGCTGGTGTCATAGATCATACAAATGACACTGTAACCCTTGCCAGACTGATATATTCCCATAACTCGTCATTTCTTTTGATTGTGGTATACAGGGGGTCCTCAGGTCACGACAGTCTCAACAGGAGACGTTTTGAGTTTACGATGCTCATTCTCATAACTAGTTTGGTTGGTTGCACATAGGGGTGGGCGATATGATGATATGAGATTGTGGAGACGATCTATATGCTGACAATCTGCTAAAGCAGAGAGATCGTAGTATAGTCTAAATCAAGCACGTCTAAAGTCCGGCCCGCGAGCCAATCACGGCCCGCTGTCAGATTTCATGCGCCCCGCAGCTTCGGTCTTATAATGTGTTATTTATGGCTCGCTAGCTCCGTCAGAATAAATACATCATAAAACTTAAAAAAATGTAATTCCTTCTTTCGCCACACTGTGGCAGCACCATTATAATGCTATCTGGCTCTGCATCCGTGAAATCCAGATCTCCAGTATCACCCTTCTCATTAGGGTCAGCATGTTATCTGTTCCTTGATCAATCTGAAATTGAGAGTCTTGAACGGTAACATCTGTCACTATTAACAGTGAAAAATCTAAAGCACACTAATGAACTTGGACTTATAGCACGTATTTTATCGAAACTCTTGGGTAAGATTTGGTTATAGCAGATGATGTTATGTACCTGTAGATGTGACACAAACTATTGCTTTCTGAAAGATCTTGTAAAATCCACTTGTTTTAAACGTTAATGATATCAGATCACTTTGCATTACTTATAACTCTTGTTTAAACTGTTCATGGGGCAACGATATTTATCAAACTAATGGAAATAAGGTATGCTATTCAGTTTCTTCAGTGTTATCTGACTATCTAGATAAGAATGAAAGGCAGAATTGTTTTGCTTTTAGAGTTGTTCACATCTGCCTGAGTGGCTTATAATTGTGATAATGAAAGTTGCTTACATGAAAACAGTGTGTACTTTCATGGAACTTTTGTGGTTTAAAAAAAATTTCAGAAGGAACTAATTGGCCCCTGGGCATCTTCACTGGCCCTCTTTGCAAAAAGTTTGAACACCCCTAGTCTAAACAGACAACATTCCATCTATCTATTGCGGTTCTATACTCTTCCTAATGTTTTTTCCTCAGCCAAATCACACTTTTAGCTAGTCCACTTAATGCCTGCCTTAACCAACAATAGCTTGGTTGTACTGTTTAGTAACTTGCAAAAAAATCTATAGTTACAAATAAATATAAACGCTGTGATAAAACTAAAATCGTGATTAAACTGTAAAAAAAAATTCTGATATGATATGTTTGCCATATCGCCCACCCCTACTTGCACGCAGTGAAGTAATACGCAGTATTCGCAGAAAACACAGTAATGCGAGCAACTTGGGGTTAAGGGTCTTGCTCAGGTACCCAGTAGTTGTGTACTAAAGGTAGGATTTGAACCCATGACCTCTTGGTTCAGAGGCAAGTATCCTACCCACTAGGCCACCACTACCCCCAGAATGGATCTGTGTCGTAGCTTGAGGACCCCCCTGTCGTGTGCTGCTTATTGAGAATGTTTAGTCTGTGTGATTTTGCTGGAAAGGTCCTATTTAAGTAATGTTTAGATTCAGCAGGACTGGTAGTAATCAAACCTGGGTGTGTCTAGTCATAACTGATCACAAATATCAGGTACATTTGATTGATGGAGTTGAATTGAGAATGACTTTGTACTTTATGTTAAAGTTATCCAGCACCAACTGCCGGAGTGGCTTATATTAAAATCAAGACAGAAAATAAAGTGTGATTGATATGCAAAAGACAAGAAATCATGAGAACTTTCATGGCACTGTACCTGGCCCTAATATGCAAAGTACGTTCAGTAATCACATCACAAAAATGAAACTACACGACTCGCATAAACCTAAACATTTGAACTAAACCATTCAGGTTTCTCTCTTTATGGTAAATATATGAATGTTTTGTGGATTAAACATTTTGTATGGCGCTCTTGACAAGTGTGATTAATTCAGTGGCAAATGTCTACACATGGTACTGGCAAATGAATACAAGTAATAGAAATAGCCAAAGTAAATCCATGCCTGCATCATTTACAGAGACCTCTGGAATTACTAATCATGTGACTTTTTTATAATGTGTATGCTTTCCTTGCTGTCATAAGGGGACCATGGAAGTTGCTTTAAAAAGAAAATCAAAGGTTGTTCACCAGTCGTTGTTCCTTTTATCACATTTAGAAAGTTCTAACCACTGCATACTGAGAACACCCTGCTGGTTTGGAGATATTGCGACCCAGTCATCTATCCTTTACAATGTGGCTCTTTTCAGTCACTCAGATCTTTATAGTTGCCCTTTTTTCTGCTTCCAACACATCAACTAACAAAACTGACTTCACTTGCCTAATATATCCCACCCCGTGACAGGTGCCATTGTAACAAGATAATTACTGGAAATCCAAAGTAATTGGGGGATTTCTGTACTGGACAATCGTCACTCAAAGCTACCTTTTGAGAAAAAAACCCCTAAAAATACATTTAAATAATCAGTATCAGACAAAAAATGTTGTTTGGAAAAAGGTTTTGAAATGACAGGGAGAGTATGCAGTAGTCCTCACCTCTTTGTGCCCCTGCACCTGGGAGTTGACGAAAGCTCCCAGGATGTGTGAGGTGATGGGAAGGTAAGTGAAAACGAGCTGGCTCTCCTGGTGCAGGCAGAACAGCGAGAAGTAGTTGCGCAGCTCCATGGTCTGAATGGCATTCTCTTGCTGCAGGGAGCAAGGATGCAGAGAATGGTCACAGAGAGGTCACAGAAACAACCCCCCCCATCCAATCCTGCTCTCTGTGTCACATCCCCACAAGGCAAGTGATGACTGAGTAGGAAAAGCTCGTAAAAACGATGTTCCTTCATTTAATGAGCCACACAGCGGATCACAGCACATTATGAGGAGGTTAAACCTTAATGCCTCAGAATGTTTTGGCATTATGGTGAGACATCAATCAACAGCCAGAGGCAAGAAACTGCCTCTTTTACTCGTTCTATTTTCATTGTCTCCTCGTTTACACTGGAGGAATAAACGAAGTATAAGAAGCAGCTTCACAGTATCTTATTTCTGGATGCTTGAACAGGCTGATTGCTGTTCACCAGCACAGCTTTTGTAACCGTAACTGTTTAATAATAAGCAATATGTACATATATGGCTAAAAAGAGGTGCTACAATACTCCAATACAATAGACACAAGCTGGCCCCAAGGAAGAAAAGTTTCAGTACTACACAATTATGACGAGTTCTACAGCTCTCAGAAAAACATAATCGATTAATGTTCAACTAGTATATTTAGTATGAACATGAACAATGCCACGGAGCTAAATGCAATCACTTTCAACATTTAAAATTGGGATTGTCTACTAATTTGAAAAAATCCTTCAGACTGGTCAGGCAAGCTCATACGAAAGCAAATGAACATTAATGGGGTAACTTAAGAAGCTTAACAATGCTGAACTGCTCACTTGATTCTGGCTTGAAAGCTACATAAAGCTGATACCATTAATAAACATTACATAATGAATGATCCCGTTTCATCCTTCCAGCATTTTCAGAATGAACATGTATATTTTATATCATATTTAATGGTGGAATTGCCAATGGCTCATGTAAACGTACTTACTTCCACACAGATTGTAGTGGCCTTCACAGGTATAAGTGTGTGTGTGTAAGGAGACTTGCCTGAACGATCCGGGACTCCAGTTGTTCTACAGACACCTGTTCTTTCGACTGCACAGTCGCACTCATCATCTGCCTCTTCATCACGCTGTACTTCTGCAGTGCTTTCTGGTGCTCGTGCAGAATGCCCTTCTCATGCCGCTCACACAGATCCTGCCAGGTTAACACAAGCTTACTGTAATTTCATACATGCACACAACCAAAGCAGCATGCACATATCAAACTCGCCAATTGGTCTAGAAATGCAATCTGAGTCTAGCAACAATTCCATTTTAAATGATAAATAAATAATATTCAAATAACTATATTTCCATCAAATAATCAAATAAAGAAAAGTAGATTGAAATACTGGACAAGTATTTTAAGATGTTTTCTTCAATGTTACTTATTTTGGGAATATTGACATAATATTTAGAAAAAAATCTCAAAACTTTTGCCATCTTGGGGTTATTTGCTCCCTCTGTATACGATGTTCTTAACAGCTTTGACTTCACCAGAGCTAAGACAATTCGCTAATAGCAAGAACGTTTCTTATACTTAAGGCTTAATATCTCATAATCATGAGTAACTACTAAGAATTTTTCATCTAAGAGATTGAATCAACTTATATCTTACTATCTCATATGAGGTACTATTTCATCATTTTAAAATACAAAGAATTACAAAATACTCCTGAGATTATAAGTCATAGTAATGAAAGTATCTCATTAACACAGAAGCTCACATGTAAACATGGGAGGCTTTCTCATTATTATGACTTACTAAATGGCTTTTCTGAACAATAAACAGGCTTCCTTAAACTTACCATTGGGAAATCCACAACAGATTGCTTTTTGCATATTAACTTTAACCATGTAAGACAAAAGATAAAAATCCTCAATGATGCTAAACTGCTTTGTCTGAAAAAGCCAGGCAAACTTTATAAACATTCAAAATGTGGCAGGATATAAAACACAGATTATAAAAGCAAATCTAATTCATTCCTGTTGTTCCATTTGGACACAAAATTAAAAAACAAAAGCAGCCTAGTTCTGTGATCATTTCAAACCCACGCACTTTGTACGACTGCAGCAAGTCCAGGAAGAGATTCAGCTTTTCAACCACATCATCCTCTTCTCTTCGCCCCTGCAAAAACGAAATACAACATGCATATAAGGGACTTGCACTTGCGTGCTGCATGATTAATGTGAATGAAAGAGTCTGCACCTGTTCAGTCGCTTTTTCCGCCAGCGTGGAGAACTCTGAGGACAGGCCGTGCAGAGAGTGTCTCAGATCCCCCCACGTGCTCTTTGAGGAGTCCAGGGAGGGCAGAGGTGAAGAGTCTGAACCCAGAGCACTGAAGCAGGGCATTAAGATGCAATATTAGGCAGGCGGTTTTAATTTTTTTAATTTTATGGATAATTTAACTTTGAGGTAACTTAGGCATGCAGGACTAATTGGCAGGTACACTCTTCTATTATTCATTAGCTACATCAGGCTTAAAGCTTCACTGCAAAAGAAAGAAACCAGAGGAACTTTGGAAACAAAATTTTCAAAGTTCTTGGCTGATGAACTACACTATCTTAAGTTAAAGCAAAAATTGTTTTGAACTGTTACTGTAGTGCAAAGTTAAACATATTTATAGTGCATTTGGAACTTCTTAATAAATATTTAACATTTCAAAGTAAGTAAAATATTTCAATTATGAAGCTAAAAATTACAAAGGAATGTGTCATTTCTGTGTTCTTCCTTGGGGACAAAAGCAACAATCAGCAGTTACTGAAAACATTGAGCACAGTGAGATCACACCATATACTGAAAGCAGTGGTTATCTTACCTTTGTCACACATATATCTATTTCCTTAATAGATAATAGCTCATATATCTGTTAAGGAAAATGAGACATTTTCCTTAATAGATAAATGATCAGGTATAATATTTTTGCCTCATTTGTTTAACTGGTTAATCTACTTTGAGGTCTGAAAATGTCATGTTTTAGATCATAAAGAAAGAAATATGTAGTAAAGGGTTCATAAACTTAAAAGTTACAATTTTAGAGATGGTTGTGTTCTGACAGCAACATGCTTCAGACATATAAAAGATTGCATATTACCTCTGTGTGTTTGTGTAGTTGTGTGTGTGTGTGTGTGTGTGTGTGTGTGTGTGTGTGTCCCCGCTACCTTAGCTCCTTTCCAAACATAAGCAGATCTGTTGCATTCTCCTTCG
>JBBPDB010000140.1:8885582-8909004 GCA_037974465.1 Brachypetersius altus
TTGCGTAGTGTTGACACAGCTCACTCTGTCCGGGGGAGAGACTGAGACAGGTTTAAAACGTGCGTGAACCGGACAAAGTTAACGCCGTTAACGGCCCAGGACTAGTAGAAGTTAATACTTTGAACTGCCCAATCTAACACGGACCTGCCGGGGTAACAAAGGACTTTCAGTACACAGAAACACAGAATGGGATAAAATGGTCTGTATGTGTGACCTTGCATGACTGCGGAGCTCTCATGTTTGGCCGTCTTTCATTGCATTTGGATTGAAGCTTGACTGGGGAGTGGCAAACGGCACAGCTGAGGGTGGAGGAGTAGACAGCATGGCACTCATTGGATTGGACTTAATTGGAGATGTCAGCTTATTTAGTTAAGGGTTAATCTGACCCCCCCAGAGTTGCTCACTGTTGCCTTGATGCGCTTACGTATGAACTTTGTCCTAAATTCCACTTTGACTGACACTTAAAGATCTTGCCCGGAGACATTGCTCTTCGCTGTGAAAGAACAAAGAAATAGCTGCGATTGTGACTGTTCGTATTAATTATTCATAGTTTGTCATAAATATTCTATTGTGGGATATGTTTAGAGGTCATGGGCGAGATGGTGGTGTAAGCGCCGTGGTATTAGTGCAGTTTTAGGCTAACTAAGGATTTGTGCTGCTGATTTGACTCTGCATATGTTTAGAAACTCAGGAGTCAAGCTAATTAAAATGGAAATTGACTGAAGTGTATTTATGCCTAATAAACTTGGTGCTTGATGCAGTTTTAATGGTTTGTGCCGTGACCTCAGGACTAGAAAGGTTTTCGGTCATTGCTCAGCTTTCCTCACAGGGTATATGGGGCAACAGCATATGTTGTATTTGTTGTTAAAGAGGCGTGCATTGTTTAGGGGTTGCATGAGAGTGAATGAAATGTCATGTTGCATTTCATGGTTGAGAAGCTGTTCTGAGCGGGTGGGTGGGAGGGGTGTGGCATCAGAGACTAGGAAGGTAAGATCATCTGAACATGGGCTCTGATTATAACAGATGGACCTTTTGAATTACATTCATTTGTTTGCACTTTTGATGATTGTGATGTAATTTAGGAATCCTTTATACATAAAACTAGTGCTGGGCCGTTAACGGCTTGTTATCGCGCGATAAAAAAAAAAATATCGCCGTTAACTCCCCCAACCCCCCAAGGTGACTTTCACCTTGATATTTCAGTGACTTGTCCGACTCGCGCACGTTTTAAACTTGTCTCGGTCTCTCTGTCCGGGGGGAGGTGTGCATCGATTAATTTTTTTAACGCCGTTAAAAAAATTAATCTATGCCCACCTCTACATAAAACTCTTATTAGTTTGTTAGTTTGTTTTTCCTACCAAAACAGTTTGAAAATGTTATTCAGCTGTGGTTACTGATGGGTATTGATTCTGCTGTTAAGGTCATAGATTGTGTACAGTACTGCTCACCATTGAATTTATGACTGTCGACCAGATTTAACGTCTTCTATAAACTGCAGCAGTATTATAAGATCACTGCAAATTACATTGTGCCACATGGATCTAATAAACTTGTGTACAATATGTGTAGATTTTACAGTGGTATGCAGACTGTATGATGATGACGCCTATTGAATCATTAGCGATGATGCTAGTTAGTATAGAAGAACAAAATGTCACCAGTAGAGATAGTGGTGCAGTGGTGCATTAACAGAACAAGATGACTTGCGCTCTGGTTATCATGCTTTCAATGTGTGCAGAGAAAAGCCAAAGAAGAGACAGCATAGTGGTGTGTGTCCGGTATTCCTTCGTTTTGCAATGCTTCCGTTTGGATTTTGCATGCTGTCATGTTGATAAATGCATCACTTCATCACTGACTAGTGGCAGCACACAAACTGCAAGGTGGTCTAAATTTCAGATATTGTCAGTAACTAATTACAGGCTGTCTTTGGTTGCAAGGCTGTGACTTCGACCGCCTTTGAACTGTACAACAAAGAATTTATTTCAGGCCGTCCCAGAAAAAAAGATGACGGTCATGGCAAAGGTGTAAAGTCGCCATCTTAGTCACGTGTGAGCACACCACAATGTCAAATTCTTCTCTGTATTTAACCCATTCACCAAGTGAAGCCTTGGGCAGCCAGTGACACAGCACCCAGGGAACAGTGTGTGGAGATGGTATTTTCCTCAGGGGTATCTCAGTGATGCCACTGGCAGTCCTGGGATCCAAACCCATGACCTTCCAATCTTTGGAGTGACTTCTTAACCTCCAGGCCACCACCTGCCCTGTGCAGTGTATATGGGTCATGAGGCTGAGGCCAAGTGGAAATGAATAAGGGCAAGCAGACAGGGCATACTGAACTGGGAGACCATTGCTTGGATGTCCTCATGTTTGGAAGGTCTACAAGTTTCTGCTAATACTGTTGGGATGGAGACAAAGCCAGTATGGCTTAACTCAGTCATATTGGCTTTGTTTTTTCCAACAGCATGGAACTGCTGTCATGCAAGTGCAATCTCATTTATTCTGAATAATAAATGCAACTGAGAACATCCAACCTAGCTGGCTATCCAGAGTAACAGAAAACATTTTTAGACTTTATACTGTCTTCTGTGAGGCAACAGCTCATCACAGTGGAATCATTGGAGAGACTTTCGCAATTTCAGAAAAGCAAGGACCAATTAAAGAAGTAAATGTGTTGCTTGTTCAATTTGGCCTTCACCATGTTAATATTTTGATCAAAATGATTCAATATTATTGCATTTTTCTTATGAGATTCTTAGAAATGTGTGCATGTTTGTATACATAATGGGCCATACAAACTGTTCATTCTAGCCAGTGGTTTTATCAGTGCTGTAATCCATCCAATTTTGTTTGCTGGCCAGATATTTTTCTCTAGCCGTCCTCTGAAAGTGTTTCATTCTGAGTGAAAGATGCTTCTTTGCTGTTAGATTGTAGCTTGTGGCTGAAGAACTGCATGTTTTCCCACTCCCACACCCTCCCTCCGGGCTCTGTGTGGGGGAGCTTGCACTAATCTATGACTTCACTGTGCTTGTTGTGTGGGGTTTGGAGAGGGGAGAGGACTGGCAAAGTTTCAGCGATCGTCTGTTCTACTTCATGCCTGAGGCGGCTCCAAAACGTACCCCTTTTTTTTGTGTGTGACTGCTTTAGGAGTTCCAGCGTGTCAGTCACGGGAATGCCATTTCAAGAGCAGGAAGCGAGAGCTGGGATGTTGCTAATCTGTTTTGTCAGTTTTGTTTGCCTGGTGCGATACAGACTGACGAGGCTTGTCTTGTCGTGAGGCCAGGCAGGAAACACAAGCTGTTTCTCTCCGCGCTCTCAGTGTGCTGCAAATAAATTCATCACATGACATTCCTGGCACTGGCGAATTTGCAAAGGTGTCATTAGCGGCACACAGGCTGGAGATGCAACCTTTACTAACGACTACAATTTGTCATGGCGCCTGATATGCCGTAATGTGTTTGCATTGGTCGCAGTAAAGTGCAAACAGTCTGGCTATCTGTTTCCTTAAGAGGGTTGAAGTTGGGTGTCGTTCACCATGTGTTTGTTTCTGCATGTGTGTGGTCAGGTATACTGCCGTGCACTTCAAAGGCTGAAAAACTGAGAAACGCCCCTCTCAGGATTGCTGTCCTTTTCTCATAGAAGTCTTCTAGCCCCAGTTTCACCCCTTGCTGCTATAATTACAAACTAAATGAGCCTCACATTTTTCCATCACAGTGTGTGAATCCCAAAGGAAAACTGGTGACCAGCAAAAAGTGCTTCATACAGACATCATTGGACTGTAGGACAACGTGAGCCAGAGCCATGAAGAGAGGGCACTCTGAGAAGACTGCTGGGGAAACATGACTACAGCTATAATCTAGGGAGCATTAGAATTTTTTTTTTTTCTTTTCATTCACCACAAATGTTTGTGAACATCAAAAATGATTTGAAACGGCTTGTTCACAGTGGTAAGGAAACCACAGGATTTTATACATATGTTAAGACTTTGTTTTACATAGTGGTGGTCATTTTTGAGTTGTTTGTACTGACACTGAGGTCAGTCTTGGGTTAACTGGACACTTTTTAGAAAACCTTGACTGAATCACTGAAAATTCTCTTTTCTGATTCTTCGATTCTTCGGGCAGGAGTTTATATGCAGCATTAGGCCTGAGGAATTGTATTTTCTTTGAATGATATTCCTGTTTCTTTGGTAGAGAATGCCTGTGGGAAACTAAGTAGTTCATCATCAACGCATTCCTCCGAGCACCAAATGGCTGACACCAATAAACACAATGGCATTCAACACAAGAAATGTTCTTCCCCTTCTGTTTTTTCATTGTGTGGCCTGCCATACCACAGTAATGACCAGGAAGTATCTGCAGTAAAAGAAATAATGTGATGAAATCCGTAGAACCTGAAATTGGCAGAGCTGTATAAGCAGGTTTTTCTCTCTCTATGGGAATGGGATTCTTTATGATAAAGTACTCTGTGGTGGATCCTATTCAGCATGTGGCTAGAGAAGGCCCATTTAGATAATCTACAGGAGATTACAGCTTGTTTAGAGGAGCGGGGTCTGGATCTCTTCCTGTCGCAAAACTGCTAACGGCAGAAAAGGAAAACGTGGCAGGATTGAAATCTCGATAATTGCAGCAGTCTCTTTTGCTTAAGTTCTTACAGGAATTGAGAAAAAGAAGTGAGCACCGTGACCTATATAGATCAAATGACTGCTGTGCTGTTCATGAGCATGAACTAGATCCACACAGCAGAAGTCAAGTGTGCCAGACGTTACTCAGGCTTGCAGGCCTTTTCGTTTGCCGTTCACAAGCATGCAAGCCATTCTGGGTTGTAGCAGATGGCTTCTTTTTCTGTTCTTCTGCGGGATGAGCCAGCTTGCTCTAGATTATGTCTTAGATGGCATCTATGCAAGGTATGGTTTGCTTGGTGCTGATATAAAAAATCCCCCATAACTTAATGTTGTAATGTTGGGCGATTTGGCCTAAAATCTAAACATCTAAACATTTTAGCTCGATTGCGATTAATGAACGATTATTTTATTTATTTATTTTATTTATTTGCCCTCATAGTTCACTGACAAGTTGCTCAGTTGTCTCGGTGTTTAAGCTCTCCATGCTCGACATGTCGGCGGAATAACGTAACATAACGGAGTGGGGTCACGTGACTCCACGCGCGGTAGTGTTTTTAAAGGGAAAGTAATCAAAACAATCGACCTGGAAAAATTTGATCGATTATAGGTTCTGAGTGTCGATTCCGATTCCGTTTCAATGAATCGCCCAGCCCTAACCTAAGGTTTGTTTTGTTGCTTCCCAGAACTTCAAGGATGAATTAAAATAGAAAATGTGTCCATTATTTGATTGTCTTTCCAGTGTTCAAATATTTTCATCAAATTTTTGAATACAGGGTGTCCTCAAGCTACGACACCAATCCGTTCCTTCAGCTACTGACTGATCCTAACACAGTTTTTTAAAAAAACTAAGAGAAGGGAAAAGGAAAGCTCCCTCACTCATACGCTGCGTTACTGTATATTCTTCCGCTGCGCGCCACCAAACTAGTTCGCCAAAGTAGTAAGTACGAGGCTAAAGGTGTAAGCCGAGTGGGAGTGAGCGTCGTAACCTCGAAACATCGTATGTTGAGACTGTTGTAACCCGAGGACCTCCTGAATTACTGAATTTGTATTGAACCTCTAGTTTATTACCGTAAAAGATTCTTTGAGACAGATGTATACAGATGTATACATAATGGGCCGTTCAAACTGTCCTGGCCCCATTCCAGTCTTTGTCAGTGCTGCAATTCATCCAAACCTGTATGCTAGCCAAATATTTCTTCAGCCTTGCTCTGAGAGCATTTCCAAATGAAAGATTCTTCTTCACTGTTAGACTGTAGCTTGTGGCTGAATTACGGCATGCGTTAGATGGTATCTATGCAAGGTATGGTTTGTTTTCTGTTGGTATAAAAAAAAAAACCCATAACCTCAGGTTCACCTGCAACCTACATATGGATGATGCATCTTCTCCCCTTAGCTCCCCTTACAACCTCATGTGAAATGAACTGCTGTGGCAGGTTCTATACGAAACTGCATCGGGCCAATCAGCACCACTGCTGAGAAATGATCTGATCCGAATGCACTATTCTCTAAAAGCTTTTTGGTGGTGTCCTCCAAACGCCGTGTCGGTGTATGTTCGCTATGCCGCTCGGGCAGACGCTGTGAATCTTTGGAAACGAGGCTATTTAAACAATGATTAATCATATCCTAAGTGCCTGCTGGCTCTCCTCCCAGATCGGCTTCAAACTAAGCTGTAGTCCTGCCTCCTCATTCATCTCGCACCCATCATCCTAATGCTGTCCTCGTTTGCCTATGGCTAGATGCTGTCAAGTATAGTCTTAATGTTCTTATATTTAGCAGCAATTTAACTGCTTTCTCATCCATGATGAGCAGGAAACACTGAGCTTCCTCAAGCGTCTCGAAAATCTCAATTAAACAGCTTAAATGGCCACTAATCCTTCTTACCCCCTTCCAACTTAGTCTTTCTTTTTGATGTCCGAAAATTCAACTCTAGTGCTCATACTATTATTTGTATAGAGCTTCCTAAACACTGTCACATTTCCAAAGACCTCTTGTCTTATTTAATCAGTGACCTTCAAAGTAAAAAATTCCCTGAAATTTGATTAGGAGAACCAAGAATATCCAAAAGAGGAACCCATTTCTAGCCAATGTACCCATTTACTTCTCCAGTACAGTTGTGATCCCATAAGACTCCATTTAATATGGAGAATATAGAAAAAAGGAAAACAGTAGCAGAAAGGAAATTCCCGGCAGTCACGCCAACACCATCTGCAGCCACAGTGGTGTTGGCGTGTTATACAGTGTTATAAATGACTGGATTCACCAACTACAGGGTCAACGTGCAAAGTAAAAATAGAACATTACGGCAGTGATTGCCTTGGAAGAGCGAGAGAGAGCGAGAGAGAGCGAGAGAGAGCGAGAGAGAGCGAGAGAGAGCGAGAGAGAGCGAGCGAGAGAGAGCGAGAGAGAGCGAGAGAGAGCGAGAGAGAGCGAGAGAGAGAGAGAGGCGTGCCCTACGGCCATGCACGAGGAGCCAGAAGCACTGATCCGATCCGTGACTTAATACCATGATCCGATCCGAACCGTGAATTTTTTGATCCGTTGCACTACTAATGTTTAGTACTGTTTATGTTTATTTTATGTAAACATTTTTCTAATTTCAGCCCAGTGTGTGTGTGTTTTGGAGCATCAATAGTGACCGTAATAAAGAATAATAAATAATAAATAAAAGGTTTATGGTGTTGAGTTCCTGCTAGGAAGGGATTTGGTGAATGAATACATGCCAGTGGGCATCAGGCAGGCTAAAGACAGTGAAGCATCAAGTTTCTGAGTATGATCAGGCAAAGTGAACATTTGGAGCGAATCACATGGGCCAGGGAGGGAAAAAGCTTTCGTTTTAAGATGGACTTTACAAGGTGAAACCTGAACAAACTGAAACTGCTTTGAAAAAAGGTGTGTCAGTGAGGCTACAGGCATCTCTAGACTACGTGGTTACCCACAGAAACAATTCTGACAGTTTTGTCAAGTTGTCAAGCAGGTTATATAAGTAAAATAGGTCCTTGACTGATCACCTTATGCGTGACTTCTTTTTAAACAAAAAGCTGATTGTGACTAAGCTTGACAGAAGATTCAGAAGATTCATTTTTCCTTCATCTGTCTGAATAGTGTACTTTGTTCATTTTTCACTATCCAGAGCAGTCGACAGCCAAAGCCCAAATTTAGACCCATGTTGAGCATTCTCCTCTGGGAGCCGGGTTGTGTTTCTGTTTGGAAATTATTTCCATGCGTTCTTATATGGTGTCAATGTAAAGCAGCTGCTTTAGAGAAGAAATCAGATAATGGCTACGTTCTTTCGGAAGCCTTTCCCACTACAGGAAGAAGAATAGAATAGAAGAATCGAAAGGAAGAGTACAAACAAAACATTGCATTTCACCGCGAGCTAATATCTGTGGTCCATTGACCTGTCTGATTTTTGGAGCGTGTTTAGATGTCGCAATAGTCTGTTTTTTTTTTTTCCCCCTCCTGCATTTTCCGAAACAGAGGGCAGTCTTTGAAATGCATACCTGCGTGAAAGATCGCGCCAAATTCCCAAGAAAGAGCTTCTTTGGGTTGTTAGCTTTCCTGATTTGATTAAGCTTATTGGTGATTTATGGCATAGTGTGGGATGATTTCGTTATTAACTCCTCAGCAGGATACTTTATCTCTGCTTAATCATCTCCGTTTCATTCTCTCGAAACAATGCGGAGTGCAACTGAGCGAGAGACGACAGCGCTTCATTTTGCTCTCAGCTGGAGCGATCTGAACCTGTTTTTCCAGTCGTCCTCCCCATGCACAATCACAAAGCTTTCCATTGCGGCTCTTGTAAGCGAACACAATGGGCTTCCCAGTCGTCTGCGATCCCACACAGTACGCTTGATTCCTGATGGATGGCTTGGCACAGGTTGAAAGGGATAAGGACACTATGATTTTGGGAGTCTCGGAATGCTTGTGTGAAGACAGGAGTTCACTGGCCATTCTAAGATGATCTGATCTGACATCAAGCCAAGTCCCTCCATAACTGTGATGGTGGCCTCAATAGGAATGATGACAGTCCCTGAAAATTTTGTCCTAGAGTGATTGTCAGAACAAGACTGATAGAAAGTAGTTTCTTTCCTAATAATGATAGTCCAGATCATGCTGACTAAATATTCTGCAACAAATGCCAGCAAACTCGGTCTGAGACTGAGACTAGGTTGGTGTAGTATTTATGTGACCGCTGGAAGTCTCAAAAACATTTTGTACTTGATTTGGGCTGCAAGTTCCTCTAAAACTAAAGTTGGCAACCCACATACGTCCCCTCATATGTTTTCTTAGTAATACGTTAATGAATTCCTTGCATGTTTACACCACATACTTCTTTGTTTTATGTGGGTCTGATTTTGTTATTGAGCCATAAAATTTCAACAAAAAGCCCTTGTCCTTGTTCATGATTGCTTGTTTTGCATGTTAGTCAAATGATCTTTTCTGTCAATAGCGCTCTTCAGGCAGGATTGGTTTTATGTGAGGAGTGATGTAATGCTTATCAAACTTCAGAGTGAATTTATTCCCATCCAAATTCTATTCCATTCTATTTTACCTACAATATAATATATATTTTTTTTGACATTGTCAGTAAAATGGGAGGGTTTTTTATGCCTGAGATGGAGGCACTTGGGGAAGTTTTTGCTTTTGTTCTCTGTGGCTCCACCTTTTGGTGTTTGATTTTGTGCGGTTGACTATAAATTCCCAGGTTAAAGACTATTGAGGACACTGATGATGAAGATGAAATGTTTCCTTTTTGCTCCAGACGGAGTCGTAGTTAAACTAAAGTGATGGGCTGTGAGAGTAACATTAACAAACTGTAAAAGTCAATATTTTAAATAATCTCTAAAACTTCTAAACCCAGTAAAACAGCATCCAGTTCTTCGTTAAATTGCCACTGACTTACGCAAGGGGTTTAGCATGTGACTGCAAGCTTAAACAATAAAAGAAACCTGATTAGATGAATGCAGAAGTCAGTCTGTTCACACAACATTTTCACAATGTTTTCACAAACCACCTCCAAACTATTATTTAAAAAAACATATAGATGTTTTTCCACAAGTGAAATGAGGCCAAGGACATTAAGTCAATATTATTTATGCATATTCATCCTATTGTCCACTGAAATGCTGCCACAGTGACCACTTTTGAATTGACTAGTGCCCTCTGGGTTGCATACTGATGATAAAAGGCCTGTCTTGAGAAAAAAGTGAATACTTCTTAAAAACCCAATCTTTTAAGTAAAGTGGCCTCTTATAGTCACTTGTGAACCAACGAGGGCCGTCCGGGGAGCAGTGTGTGGGAACGGTATCTTGCTCAAGAGTACTTCAGTGGTATCACTATCAGTCCTGAGATTCAAACCCATGACCACCTGATACAGGGACAACTCCCTTACCGCTAGTCCACCAGTGGTCCCATTATTAGGGTTCTATTAAGCCTTTGTGTCGGTTTTAATCATCTTTACACCCATTTAAAATCAGCTAATGTAAAGTGAAACCATACTGATCTCTTTTGCTTGTTGATTTTCAGTCCATTCTGCTGCTGGGTGGAGTGGCTTTGGCCTGTCTGGCTCTGGACCTCCTCTTCCTCCTTTTCTACTCCTTTTGGCTCTGCTGCCGTCGCAAGAAGAGTGAAGAGCAGCCCAATGCAGACTGCTGCTGCACCGCCTGGTGCGTCATCATCGCCACGCTCGTGTGCAGGTGAGGTTTCTCCGTCACTGATGGATTTCCGTCAACTGAGGGCACTAAAGGCTAATAATGAGTTTGATGCAGATCCGAAGGGGGGAAAATGGGGAACGAGGGGATGAGCTGAACAAGCTTCGGCAAAGTTCTGGAAAGGCTGCCTTTTTCTTGGTGTAATCACGATTTAATTATTTTTCCTAAAAAATAAAAATAAACTTTATGGTTTCGGCAGTTCTCTTAAACATTGACTGCTGCGGAGTAGCCTACTGACTGTGAGCTGTTTCTTCACCGCTCGATGGAGCCAAAACTCTGAAGCTCGGTATTCAGGACAGTGACTCCGGTGTCGCGAGTGCTACGAGAGCTCATGCTCCGTTAAAAATAAATAAATAACAGCAGTTTTCTTGCTGTTAACAGAGGAATGACAGTGCTGTGTCGTGCGCGATCTTTTAAGTGAACGTACTGAAGGAAGTGATTCGGTTCAGTACGTTCACCTAAGTAGTTCAGAAATCTAGAAATCATTGTGCATGTGATGCACAATGCATGAGGGGGTGTGGCCTCAATAGCCCCGCAGTGAGTAGTGTGCTATGTACCTGTGATTGAGGAATAGCATAGATACTGTATCTGCATTAGCGTCGATTATATTAGCGTTGATGATTATATTTTTTACCAACTATATTTTATGTTCAAAAATCCAGTTTATTCTTGTACATTCCCGTCAATTCCCATGGAAAGTTTCCAACTTTGAAAATTCCTGGAATTTTGCTACCCTAGTCAGTTTGGTTTCTGGCGATTCTCTCCGTTGACATTCTATTTATTTAAAGCACATCTTTTCATCTGACTGCTCATTTCCCACTTGGACCCTCTTTATCCACTCCCCCTTTCTTTACAGGACAAAGCCTGTTCAGTCTATTGAGGCATAAAAGGAAGCCCCGGTGCATTGTGGGAAAGGACTGCAACATTTAATTTCTGGATGATAATGTGTTGCATCAGGCGCTTGCAGCCGTATTGGCTCTGTGGTGGCGTGGAACTGGGGAAGTATTTTTAGTGCTAATCCCCACACCGTGCATTCGGAACAGGCAGCGGGGCGGCGCTGGCCATCTCTGCGCCCGGTTAACTCTTTCTGCACTGACTGCTGAGAACGAGCAGCTGCAGCGTCTGTTGGAGCTGCTATAATTGTTGAATCACATGCTGAAGCCAGAGATGCAGAATTGTATTTTTTCAGGCGTTGTATTATTTTTACCAGTTTGAGACAAGTATAGCATTATGTGTTTATAAACATTGCAGTTTTTCCTAGTCAAGTCTTACTCTGACGTGTCACTCATGCTTATGTTTAGGGATTAGGGAAAGATATCGAAAGGACTTCACAGATACTGGTGTCAGTATGGATTCTACTATTCAGTACCAACTATTATCAATAACAATGAGTATGCATGGTTAAAGAAAAAGCCAAAAAATGCCTATTTTTATAGTTTAAACCCTAAATATGTCCCCAAATATGCTCCTAGAACACTAATTGAATTTTAAACTCAGTTTATTGCATTACACTTAAAGAAAATGTAAAGTTAAACCCGTATTAACCCGTAAACTTACATTTAAGGCGAGATTTGCAACTCAGAAGGTAGCTGGACAAAAGTATTGGGACACTATGGCGGGGAATGGAATAACCCCTGATCTACTCGGGCTAGAAATGCAAATTAGGGCTTGTTGGAAAGGTCTTGAAGTTTGAAGTGTCTGAGTGCTTGCATCGTGGAGAAAATCACGCTTACTGTATGTGTATACACCGGGAGGTGTGAAAGTAGCCAATCTGAGAACACACACACACACACACACACACACACATCCACGGATGTTTTGCTGCGACAAAATGTTTAGAAACTCTGAAAACAAGTGTCCCTGTCTGGTGTTGAGTACTGTAACAATATGCACTATAAGAGCCATGTGTTTGTGTTCAGATAATGCTATACATTTTTAAATAAATGTTTATATTTTCACATTTTAAGTGGAATGGTAGATGTTTATAGGGGTTTATAGGTGGCTATTAAATATTTAGGTTAGGCAGAGTTCAAATCGGTCAATACTTAAATCAGGTACTGGTATGGAAAATAGTTACATCGGTGCATCCATTCTAGGAGTCTGCCCAACAAACAACTGCACTGAGCCCCTCTGTTTATGAATTTTTAATGCATTCTGCATAAGAGCAGTTGATCATGAACCCCCTGCTGTGGCACAGTTTTCTTTGTGCTCCGACATTTTAAACTTTTTTTTTTTAAATTTTCCTCTTTTTAACTGCCAGAGTTTCACCAACAAAATGCAGAAACGCAGTCTAGGATTTGCAGACACGGTAAGCTGAATTGGTAATGTGCCCCTTTGTTGTTCTGATGGTCAGAACAGAATGAAGTGACGAAGGCAAAGTGGTGGGAAAATCAGGGCTCGGCTATTGTCCAGCCAGACATCCTGCTGCAAATAATGCCTGTTGCCATGGCAACATCTTTCCTTGCCACACAAGACACTTGGCTTCTATCATTATACCAGTGTTGTCAAGCCCATTCACTTGGTGGGTCATATTGAAAAATGTAATGGGAGTCACAGATTTGACACATGTTTATGTCCAGGGCACAAATAAAGGGTACTGGCCCCTTTGCCATTGTTCAGTGTTTTCATATCACTTTATAAAGCTTAGAATAAATGATGATAGTGCGGCCTTATCACTTAATATTGATAGTTGGAGAAACTTGTGCAATGCACAGTAGCTTTATATGTTTATGTTATGGCCGTTCTGTGTATATCTAAGCTACTCCTGTGTGATGGATGATCAAACTGATAGCAGAAGGCCAATGAAGGGAAGGGATAGTTTGTTTATGGGCCAGGACAGGCTGGATCTGCTGTGTGTCTCCCTGTGTATGGCTGATTAGCTCAGCTGTCAGGCTGCACGACAGGTGAGGACTTTATGGTCACTATGAATTACACACTGCTTTCCGGCCACCAGATCGGTCTGCAGCACCGAAGCTTGGATTTCCCCAGACAAAGCTTTCTTTGGAGTCCTGGAGATAAATTAGGCATAAGAGCCACTGTGGCACACCATGTCTTTCATGTGTCATTTTAAAAGGCTCTCATAATAATCAGCTCTGGCGCATTGAGACGCAAGGCATCAAGGCAGCATTCATGCTGCATTGCACTGAAAAACCTTTCATGCTGATAAGGCCATAGGGCAAGTATAAATACAGGCAAGTTGTTTCTTTTGATTGTTGCAGTGTATACCAGCAAATATGTGACTAACAATTGATTTAGGAGACTGTCTGCAGTAGCCAACATCCACAACTGATGTCACATGAACTGTGCAGTTTGGGGGACACAACTTTTGTTCTGCTGGTGTTTTTCAGTTGTCTAAATGTTGGACCTATCATCAGGAGATCAGGGGGTTGATCTGTGGTTGTACCTCAATCATCTGTGGCCTAGAGTCAAAAAGACAAAGAGGTTTCACTCTTTCTGGTTGGTTGGCTTGGCCTCCATCACTTGTGAGGCTAGCCAGCATGAAAGCCTGTTTGCTGACGTAGCAGAATTGGCAGTTAGCTTCCAAGCATGTTTAGCTGTCAATGGCCTTCACCCTCCCTTGGTGGTACCATGTGTTGGGGAGACCTAGGTAGCAGGTTGAGTTGGACATGACTGTTGGCCCATTAACAAAAACGGAGCAAAATTTCCTACAGTCTAAACTACAGTCAGTCAGGCAGGCCATGCCTGAGGTTTGCTCCTTTAGGAGAATAACGGGATATTCTGTTTGCCTGTTAACATCATGCCAACTTGTTCTCTATAGAGCATATTTGTAAACAAAGTGTGGATAACGGGCTATATAAGTAAAGTAGCCCTTATTGCCACGCATCACCATACCATAGGAACAATGTGAAATTCTTCTCTGCATTTAACCCATTCACCCAAGTGAGGCAGTGGGCAGCCAGCAACAAGGCGCCAGAGGAGCAGTGTGTGTGTGGGGTCTGTACCTAGCTCAGTGGTGTCTCACTGGTATCACTGTCAGACTTGGGATTCAAACCCCACAACCTTTCTATCACAAAGGCAGCTAACCACTAGATGTCCCAAAAGGAGTGAGGATAGAACTCTTAACCTTCAGATTATGAGACTGCGGCAATACCTACTACACTAACGAGGCTCAGAAAATGGGCAGGCAGCGAGGCCGTTTGTCGGGGGTATGTGGTGGGCACTAACTTTTTCAAGGGGACCCCAGTGGTGCCGTTGGCACAAGGTGCCTGCCACTACTGAATAGAACTGGAATGTGTTTTTGTCCATTTTAATGACTATCAATTTGTCATACAAATGTAGTTATTGTGGTTCTATGTGTGATTCCTTAACAAATGTGTGGTGATTTAGCTATGCAGTTGGCATGAAGCTGGTATGGTTAGGTAACTGGTATGTTAGGTAATTTAGCCTCAGAGCTTAAAACAACGCTCAATACAGACACCAGATATGTCTTGGATGAACCATTACATTTGGGGTAAAAACATGGGGATAAACTTTATCTATTTTTTTCCCCTAAATCATTCCCCTCTTATTCCCTGATGCTGGTGGCGGAACTGAGTTTCTCCTTTTACAGTATTTATGCCCCGCAGGACGTGCTCATGTGACTGGGAGGTGAATTGTGTTGCTGTCAGAGCTATAATAGCACCTCTTGACTGAGAATGATGGTACTTTGGACTCTCGGAGAACCCAAGTGAGTAACGACAGCAGAGCCTGCACTTACTGTCATCAAGATAATATCCTGAAGAGTTAGAAGTGCTCTCCCTCGCTATTGTTCATTCTCTTTCTCTTTCTCTTTGTCTCAGACTGATTATGCTTGGGCCTGAGGAGGCAACAAACCTCTTCCTGTAAAATTCTGTCGAAGAGCATCTGGACTCTTGACTAGAAGGCGTGCATTCACTGCGATTTAGGAGGAATCTGTGGAGGGGGGGGGGGGGGGACTTTCCTGTGGGTCTTTCAAACACCAGTCAGCACCTGTTATTGGAGTGCATTTCCCACAAGATACTGTACTTTCTGTGCTTTCTGAGGAAGCTCCCATTGTATTTTTGCCGCATTCTTTTTGTTTGGTCATGTTGCACGAGTCTGGGAACAAACTCTTCTCTCATACAGTACGATATGGTCAGTGCAAGCTTAGCTACGGCATCTGGCCTAGTCATCCCATCCCAACAGCGAACAGTTTAATCAGCTTTTTTTATGTATTTGGTCCTGTGTGAGTTTAATATCTCTAAGATAGCACACTCTCTTCAGTCTTGGCTGTACTTCAAAGCTCTGAATCGAAATTACTCTATCAGGGGACGGACCGAAAGACAGATAGACAGACAGACACGCACACACAAACAAATCTTTATACAGCCCGGCCTCCTGCTCTCTGCCTCTGCATTCTTTATCAGGCAGAGAATGGCATGTTGCCATTAAAAAGCCCAGACGGAAACCTCTGTTTATTCCTCTTCACTTGTGAATGAGTGGGGAGCAGTCATCATAGTTTGTAGGTTCAAACTGACTGAACTCTCCGAGCTTTCCATAAGCGCTGCTTTCTAAGACAGATCACAATTAAGTTATACTGACTATGCTGATATTTTGAAAACAGATCGCGACGGCGATTGCATTTGAGCAATGAATTGTCTGCACTACTTGTACCCTCACCCATGCCCTTTTGGCTTGCTTGATACACTAGTGAGTGAAGTTCAGGTTGGATATGGTGTACTTGGCAGTGGAAATGAGGATAAAATGCATAATCATGAATTTCTAGGCATAGCATAGAGGTGGGCAATATGACTACAGGGGGTCCTCAGGTTACGACCCAGTTCCCTTCCTACAACAGTGACTTAACCTGAATTTTGGTGTTGGTCAAAATCCTATCCTAGAATATAAAAACACAACTAAGCCACAGAAAAAGGAGAAGGGCATAAATATATTGCATTGTAGTTAAATGACAAAGAGTGTAGAAACCAATACTTACAACCCTAACGGCGTAAGCCGAACCCTCGCATCTTCATTTTGGTTTTTTTGTATGTGAGCATCACAAACTCAAAACAATGTGTGTCAGGACTGTCATAACCCGAAGACCCCCTGTATTTAGAAACATTTGCTTTGCTGAACATTTCTAAGTGAGCATCGTTAAGTATTGTGATATAATGTGTTTTCCATAATGCCCACCCCTGTGATTTACACCGCCTGGTGGAAACATCGTGTTTGATTTGCAATGTTATGATCTATTTTTATGTCGCTTCTATAAAGGTTTCTGCACTTGGAGCCATAGAGCAGTTCAGGTTTGATTTACGTGTCCTTAAAGCCCTTACTTCCCATTAAGTCAGGTACTGTAAATTGCAGTCTGTCAGGAAATAATAAAAGGACAAACACAGTTTTGTACAGAGTCCATTATGCTGTACTTAATATAGAGATTGGGTCAGAAGAAGCTTTTCTGATGAATACGATTGCATACAAAGCCTGTTTTTTTCCACATGTACACTGCAGCCTTTGTAGTCTTTGGGGATTTTCTGATGAGGCCAGATATTTCTGTTGAGCTTTCTCTGAAGTTTCAGTGCATGTCAGTGAGAGTGTAGTACTGTACATAGTCTCAGATTATATCAGCAGCAGCCGCCACTCATAGCTAACGTGCCAAAAATATTCTACAAAGAGTACATGACGTACACTCTGAGCCTTTTTGATGCAGCCATGTGAAGAAAATGGAGATGTTATCCGGAGTGTTTCTGCAGATCTGCCATCTTTGCCCAGTATGGATTAATTTGCATGGCCAGTATTTTTGAGGCTTAATCCAAAAAACTGTACTCCATAAAAGGTGTACCACATTGGGCATGAGCTAATGGCTTCTGAAACCCATGTAGTGCACTTTGTCAAATAGGGGTTGTTATTGGCTTCAGCCCATAAAGGTGGTGAGGGAGGGATGGGATGACTGAAAATGGCCACGTTTCTGCGAGTGTGAGTCACGCTTTGCGAATGTAAAGTCCTAATTATGGGATGGTTTCTTTCTTTAAATAAATCCACTTAGGCTTTATTTAAAGTAAGAGCAGAAATGGAGATACAATTCCATGCCTCTGGACTGCCAAGACTGAATTCATTTTCAGTGCCGTGCCGGGTTTTGTGTTCACTCCAAAAAATGTCTCTGGCTTTTTGAGTGGTTTTCGTAGCTAATGCATTATTTAGACTAAAGGGAATGACTTCAGTTGCATTGTACTCCACAAAGAGAGGGCTAAACGGACTTGACGGAATGGTGCCTAGAAATAACCTTTGGATGGAGCCGTTTTTTTTAAAGAAAATGAGTCATGTGGCATGATGCCGTATCTATACTGTATTCTTTATGCAAGTGGGTCAATCCATGCCAACTTACCTGGGACCTCCTAGTTCAGGTTTAAGATTTTCCTGGAAAATAAATAAATAAATGTGAAAACTTCTGAAAAATTCACGAGTCCGTGCAAACTACTGTAGCTCTATTCGTAATACGGAATTTTATAAATTTGACCCTTGAGGCAAAAATTGGTAAAAATTTTTATAGGTGTATTATAAACCTCAGTTATTGCTTGTTCACTGGATTGGATTGAACTTGTGTTAAGCATTTTGTAACACACATTCCTGTAAATACATATTTATGAGTGTTTTACAGTAAACAAAGTCAAAATATCTTAAAGTGGATTTTTTTCAACTTATATTTAGCAAGATCTGTTGTGCTCCTTTTAATGCAGAATCAAATAACTGGAACTATATTAATACTACACACAACCAAAATGTAGTTATCTCTATAAAACATGCAACATCAACTATTCAGATATGCGATATATGTTCCAAATGTTCAGTACAGATTTCTGCCCAGTCCAGTGTATAATGAGCATTTTGTGAGATTTATAATACACCTAAAAAGCAGACATTTGCTCAAACATCAAAGCTTTATAACCCAAAAAGTATTGAAAGGATTAAAACGTATTAATGTTCATGTTTCATGTTTTGTTCCATGTTTGTTAGTAAATTGGGCATTTAGGCATAGATTGCTTGGATCATGTAATCATTTTCAGAAAAAAAAAGGAGAACTTGATCACCTGATTTAAAAAAATTATAATAATTTAAAAAAATTTATTTTTTTTTTTTGGCAAAGATGCGTGGTTGGATTTCAGACATGCAATGCTTCAGCCCCGTTTTAGTCGTGCTGTTGCATAATTGAAGATTATGGAAATCCGGGCTAGCCTCGAGAACCCTAGCTGCATTTATGCTAATCAGCTCATGCTTTGACATTCAATCCACATCAAAGGGGCCGATAGCATCACTCAGCTGGACAGCCAGAGCTCAATGTACAGCTCCTGCTGGCCTTAAATAAGTGTAGAAGAGCTGTAATGAGCAATCAGTCATGCTCAATATATGATGCTGGGTGATTCTATATATAAATGTCACTTTCAGCAGATTTCAAATCTTTAAATTTCATGAATCACAGGCTTCAGAATATTTCTAATGCACTCATCTTGGCTGTATCAGTTAATATAAATCAATAGGAGAGAGACCATCCATCTTGGATGTCCATGCATCTCATATATTGTTGTATAATTATGCAGCAAAGAGTAAACCATCATAAATTCTTTCTAATCTTGTACCTTGTTTGATGGTTTGCATGGGTAAAAAAAAACCGTAGGGTAGAGTCTCCAGATAAATATTTGATCTGACACTACGTTTGAATTTATTTTATATTACTTTGTTGGAAAAGAGTGTAACATTCAGGTGTAACACATGCTAAGCCATTTTTAAGCCATTTTTTATTTACAGTTATTTGATTGATTTAATTCCTACTAATCGGCTGTTCGAATGTGTTTTGCAGCCCTAGTTCCGATCACTGCCTGTGTTTCCTGTTTCCTGTCTATAAGCTGTAGCTGGCTGATGTAGTGGGATTCCAGCTGAGAGACGAGGGCCTTTGTTTTGACAAAAGAGCAGGCAAGGCACCATTTCAACCCCTAACCTCTCACTGAGCAAGGGAAAGAGATTATCAGCCCTCCAGGAAGCGCGAGTGGCTGTTCTCTCTGCAAGCTCTCTCTCTCTCTCTCTCTCTCTCTCGCTCTCTCTGGCACATGCTCACCAGCCAACTCCATCACTCTGTGACGTGTGGACCCACTTAATCCCTGTGAACTCAAAGCATTCTTGTTAAACTGCTAGTGAGAGAAAGACCTTGACTTCTCAATCGCAGTACTAACATAGAACACTTCTTCTGAAGCAAGTACTACTTCTACTATTAATAATGCAGTACGTATTGGTTCTAGTGAGCCTCCACACATTTTATTTCAACTCAGATAGGGCTTAATTATGTTCTTAGCTTTGTTAAGACATGGAGTACTACTGGCCTTATTACTGCGATGGTATCCAAGTGCAAGGGTTCAGTAGAACTTGTATTAGTGAAACAGTTCTGCTTTCATTAGTAGCACCTCACCCTTACTTGTTAATGTAATCATGGACAAGGGCTGGAACGTTTTCTCCGGCTGTCTAGACAGACAGCAGTGGATCGGCTTAGTGAGAGTCTGCCAGGCAGTGCTTTGATTAGTGCAGGCCCGTATGGATAGGACACATCGAGCCCTGTGGGTCTGTATACAGCCTGGAGCACTGCAGCCATGTACCCAGTCTCCCCCTAACCCACACACCACTGTATCACAGTGTTCCCCATTCATTTCACATTTTGATGTTTAACACACCTGATCCAATGAATGGGCTGATTAATAAGCTTTGATTTGGGTCTGCGGGAGCAAGGAAAACACCAAAATGTGCAAGACATGGAAACAGGTGTGGAAACCAGTGATCCAGCTGTAGAATGTATTGTTTTTTAACTGTTTTTACAATATCAGCTTTTTGCAGTACTTTGTATCACAGAAGGCTGCAATTTGAAAACTCACATGATCCAAATGGTGTTTGGTGTTTTGATGAATCGGGCATTCACCTGCTCCAACGAAGTCATTTTGGCCAAAAACTGCAAGCCATTTGTTAGCTTTGAGACATCCTGGATTCACCAGAATGTTTTTAATGTAATGATTCAATGTAAAATGAGTTATAGTCCTACATAATCGCTGTGATTGATTTTTTCCCTCCCACATTGTACAGACCCTTTTGCACTTGTAGACATGTCTTGGCTCGGTGTTCATGTTCGTGCATGTATGCGTCAGCAGTTTTATTCCCACAAGTAATTATCTGTGCCTTAAGCTATGACCTTGAAAAATGGACTTTTATAGAAATTCGGCTGTATGGGATTAAACATGAGTCAATAAACCCAAACTCATTAAAGAGCTGCACCTGGAGTTCAGGGTTACAATACAACTTGGCTTCCTTCTCTCTGTTGGAAATTGTTAGATGTGTCTAATAAAGTGGTCACAACAAAAGAAAAAAAGAACCTCTGCAACGTCAGTTCTGTGGAACCCAGTATCATGCACCTCCTTTGTCACTGTGACTTCAGTACAAGTACTATTTGGCATCAACCCAAATAGTACTTGCTCAGTGGAGGTTCTGTGGGGGTCCTGATGTTAATGAATGGGATAAAAGGGGCTGACACAAACAGATATAATACAGTCTTTAATTATAACCTCCAAATTAGGTGAGAGGATCTGATAGAATGGAAAATGAGTGCAGGTACAACGTGACACAGGGGTTGATGAATACACATTTTACATGGTTTGGGTTTTTTTCCCTGATATTTTTTACATGATATGAATAGAATGTGTAGTTAAGTTAGTTAAGCAGTGCTGTCCTAACAGAATTTGAGTTTCATTGACTTTTTTGGGGTTAAAGTTGGATTTGAATGTATTTTTGAGGGCTTTTATTTGTCTTCACATTTACTAGTTCACCATTTAGTGCTATAACAAAGATGATCCAGTAGCGTTTGCTATATTAGTCGTTCCTATAACGACAGACTTAAGAGAATCCCACAAACCGTGCTTTGAAGCTGCTGTTAAGAACAAGCAGCTTTGTGTGTTGAATGCAGATGCTTATGCAGATGCTATCACAGGCGTCTCATATCGTCTGAGCATGGTGCTGTGTGAAATCCCAGCACAGTAACTGCATGTAGGGTGTGTATTTGTGGTGGTGAGATCCTTTGTTTAACTGAGTCCCTGCAGATTATCCCTCAGATTTATTGCCTCGTAGGAATGCTGGGAACTCCAGCCAGGCCGCTCTAATATGAGAGTCATGTGACCGCACAGCCCCAGGGAGATGACAGGGTGACGTTTTGCTCCTGATCTCCCGAGGCATGCCACAGCAAGCCCCAGCAGCCGTGAGCAAGTTGGCACAGTGAGAAAATCTGAACGCTGCATATCTGACTCTCATTGGACGTAAAGCTTGCCGCTAATGCGGTTACAATCTACCGGTTCTGCTTTTGTTTCTTACTGGTAGTGTTGCCTAATTCCCCTATTTCTCTAGTTTCACATTTACTTTTACAGTTCGTTGGAATGAGTACCAGTCAACTCCATGTCCATATTAGGCATAGCCGGCGTCTGTAGAAGGGACGGGCGAGCTTTAATGAATATAGCCCTGCATTTAAATTAAATAGGAGAGTAAAATACTTGACTTGACGTAAAACATTAACAGATTTGTTTGCAGTTTACTTCTGGTTATCTTGTGTTTTGTGTGAGATGCAGAACATTTATTTGGCTTTTATCCAAATCACTCAAGTTTCAGGACCGTGTAAGAACCAGTTCTAAGTGCTAAAATGTTTTTTAATGAAGGAGTAGTGAGAGAACATACAGCTCCAGAAAGAATAAGAGAGCTCTCCAATTTATTTTTAAATCACTATCTCTGAGTATGACAGCCATTCCATGCCAGTGTCTGTTAAATTCCTACACAAGCACCTCATTCTGCTGTAACACAATCTCCTAATGCCAAACACTACTAGAAGTACGTCAGTGGTAATTATTGTCATTTTGTTTGAGTGGACAAGAGATTTGTTTTCTTTGAAATATTCAAGTTCTGTAAACACTGCATCATTTCTTTTATTCCGATGCTTTCTCTTTCCCTTTAAATTATGCTTTTCAGAACAATGTTTTTATTTGGGAACTCTTTCTCTTAAAAACGGTTCTTAAAAACCTAATGCAAAGCTTTTCAGTTCAATACTTGCTCCTATAAAAGATGAGAACCTGAGAAACATTTTTGCAGTGGTCTCTTATTTATTTCCAGAGCTGTAGATTAGGGGAGAAGATGTTCTGTGAACAGGTGAGTCTTCAGGAGGTTTTTGAACTGCAGGGAATGTCAAGGTAGAGCTAGCTTGTTGTCTCTTAAAGCTGGGCCTACACTACAGTGCTTTGACCTCAATTTGCCTTCTTAACAAATTGTCATTGTCTGGGAGACAGTGGGGGTGATCTGGTAGTGAAATGAGAGGGAAAGAAGTCAATTTTAGTCTTCTGATGTAGCTGATGAATCATCTAAAACCATACTGATGCTTAAAAACATGTGAATTTGTAACTGAACAAATGATTCAGGCAACAACCAATGAGAGAGCCAAGAGCGAGCAAAAAGGCAAAGCAGGCAACATTTGCTGAGCAGGCACAGATAAGAGCCTTGATAGTGTAAGGACTGAGATGTCCATTCATTCTTTTTCCAGCTTCAAGTCCGCTGTCCATGTGTAGTAAAATACGGTTTTCTCCTGATGTGGTATCTGCATTTCCCATATTTCTCCCCACTTAGCATTTTTGCTGAGGTTCTTGTGTTCATTTCAAAGCACAGGCATGTCTTGTTTATCCTTATTTCTGTCATGAGAAGATTTTTCATAGTCAATAACTCGTTAGGTATGCCATGCCTGTTGTGCATCATCATCAAGTCTGAGTGGTGAAGGACAAATCCTGTATAGGAAGGACATTGTGAGATACATTTAGAATCTGATTTAAAAGCTGTGTGGCGTATTGAGCAGAGGGATCAGCAAAAACGTTTCAGAGATCAAGAAACAAGTTTATCATCCAACTCCCGTTCCCTAAATCACCAAATCTGCCTCTGAGGTATGACTTATGGAAAATGGTTGTCCAATACAGTAATTAAAATGTTATATTAATTCAATTAGGTTTAGAGGGGGGGGGGGGGGAGGGGGAGGGGGGGGGGGGGGGGGGGGGGGAGGGGGGGGGGGGGTGGGAGGCTG
>JBBPDB010000140.1:8909014-8919801 GCA_037974465.1 Brachypetersius altus
AATACAGTAATTAAAGTGTTATATTATTTCAATTAGCTCTACAACACCCCCCCCCCCACACACACGCGCGCGCGTGCACACACCAAGCCGTCTATATTTGACTTGAGCCTTTAACCATAAGTGTTGTTTACCAGACTGCTGATTCATAAGATCTGCATTCGTTGTTAGACTGACTTTTTCGAACTTGGTTTGTAGGGTATAACAATGCAAATGTAATTCTTGCAGTTTAAAAATGATTTTGATGTAAAATTGATTGATTGATTCATCGAATGTATCTGTGTTGGCTAGAAGCAACAAATCTCTGTATTCCCTTTATATTTAACCATGTTAACATGCTTGTGTTTAAATCTTTTTATATAAAAAGGCAGATATTCAAATAAGATCAGTGGTTAAAAATGGTCATCCCCACTGTACCGGAGCTGCATCCTTAGTGGTCTGCGGGTGGCCACTTGAGGAGCTGACCAGGGTGACCACCAGGCAGTCAGGAGCATGGAATGCTCCTTGAGTAGTGGTGCTCTGGGTAAGTGCTGCAGTGTCGGCCCCCAGCTCAATGGGTCTTTGTTCGTGCAGCGGGAACTCCGTAAAGCCCCCGCCAGCGTGGGGCCACTGATTGTGACGCCTATTGAGCGTTTCACAAAGGAACTGGGTGACACACTAGAGAAGGAGAGAGAGGGAGGGATGAAAGGGGAGGAAATGCCCATATGGATGGTGTGCTCTAGTGCCACCTGGTGGTGAGGTAACAAGCTAGAGCCACGTCGTACATAATCATCCCGTCCGTACACGAGTATTCAGTGGAATCAAAGAACGTTCCTCCAGGGCCTGATTGAAACAAGGCCTATGTTTACTGGACTAATAGAAGTGGCAATGCAGAACAAAAGCATAGTCCTAGACCAGTACACCTGTTACAGTAAGATACAGTGCTCTGTGTTTAAATTAAGTGAATTGGCCGTTACAGTCATGCATGAACACACCAAAGCATGTCACAGAGTGTGAACAGGGTGAAATTCTTTCTCTCCATTTAACTGAATCACCAAGAGAAGCAGCGGGCAGCCAGAGCACAGCCTGGCGAACAGTGTGGGGGTACGATAGCTGGTGGCCCTTTGGTTAGAAAATTGTGTGTTTGAATCCCAGGACTGCTAGTGGCACTACTGTGGCACCCCAAAACGAGGGTCTAAAATCTAGCATAAGTTCGGTAGACCTGGCCATATGAGACTAGTAGAATACTTGGAGCTGAGTATAGTGCAAAATATTACAAAACTGAATGAAGCAACTGAACGTGATGCTTGGATCTGTCTTATTATAAGAAAGTAGATAGATTGTATTAGTAGATCAGAAGACGGCTGTTGTCTAATAGACCTTCACACCTCTATAGCGAGCCTGTTGGAATGCCCTTACAGGGGTAGTGCCACACTCTCTATTAATGTTGTTTATGGGACAGTCCATATCCTGTGTAGTCTGATGTTGCAGTAGGTCAGTAGAAGCTGTTGGGCCGATCGATTTGTTTCTGTCTCGTGCACCCAGTGGCATCTCTTTTTAACAGCACAACAGCACATTTAACAGTGTGTGTGAGTGTGTGTGTGTGAGAGTGTTGGGTTTCAGCATAGTGTTGACCCCTTATTGATCCTTGTATGACCACATCTGGTCACTGTATGAGATAAGATAACATAAACCTTTATTAGTCCCACAGGTGGGAAACTTGCATTGTTAAGGCAGAAAGTGGACGGTACAAAGATAAAAGAAGCAAAAACAGTAGCATCTCGCACCTAGAGAAACTGCTTGTAATCATCGGTACTATGTGAATTTAAGCAAACAGCTTTATTTTCACATTCACTGTAAAGCTTACTGTCTTGGCTGAACCTGTGATAGTTAAGATGTCCTTAAGTAAATGCAGTTAATAAAAGTATACCTAAAAAGGCGAATTAGCAGCTCTTACCACATCTCTTATGTTCTTTCAGCTGTTCATATTGACATGTTGGGTACAAAAATTGGTACATATTTAGTATTTGGAATGTTTTTTCTTTCAGCCTTCAGCCGCCAAAAGAATTCTCCAGATTCTTCTTAACATTCTTAGATTTAAAAGGTTGCGAGGATAAAAAAGTTGTATAGAGAATTTATGTGAACATTTTTCATTTATTTCATTTCATTACGAAATGCTTCCCACAGGCTACACAATATGAAACAAAATACATTTTTGACCATTTAAGCTTTTTTTTCCCAGATGTATTTGAGGAGTTACCAGTTTTTGGTTGATAAAGGACAACACAGCCCAACACATACGATTTCACCGCTAACCCTCCTTTTCTCTGATGAACTGAAATGAGAAGTTAACATGGGGAAAGATACTAAAGTTGACATACAACAGATGAATACACAAACTGATGAACCATGAAACGTTATCAGAATCGTACACTCAGTAGGAATAAGTATAAACAAAAGAATCAAACTTCCAGTGTCAAACATGCCATGACACCTTGACTACATTTGGGGTGAACTGAGAATTGTGTAAACTGGATCTCTAGCCAAACAGTTGCTTTAATGGGTTTAGCATCTCAATCTCCTGATTGCAGGGTCCTCAGAAGCAGCTCTGTTATGGTCATCAGGGCCTGGTTGTCTGAATGAAGGCTTCTTTCTGGTTTCTCTGCTGTGTGCAGGCCTTAAGGCATTGCTGATTTCCTCCACAGGGTTGCCAGGTTCTTTGTGCAGGGGCTTTCTTCAGAAACTTGCTATTGGCTTCCATTCTCTTCCTCCGCCTCCTCCTCATGCCCGCTCTGTCTTTGTCCCTCCACAGCGCCGGCATTGCTGTCGGTTTCTACGGGAACGGAGAGACCTGCGATGGAGTGAACCGGCTCACTTACTCGCTGCGGCATGCCAACCGCACAGTGGCTGGAGTGCAGAGACTGGTACGGGCCTGAAACACAACCTGCAGCAAACATGCATGCATTCCAGTGTCCCAGCTCTTCTAAGTTATTCCACTCTTTTAGGTCTATATATATATATTCCAGCAGACAGAGCCTAAAGCTCCTCATCTGAAGTCAATAATTTATAGTCTTTCTTATCTATTAGTTTTATCTGCCATTACATTTTGAATGTTTTATAGAGACCTACAGCCACAGTAATGGCCAGGCTATTTCAGACATAAGTTCAATGCTATTTCAGTACTTTTGCAATGTTGCTAAATTGAATGGGCATATATTATTCATTTATTTAGATTCAATACTAAGTGAAAATGATAGTACAAAATAAACCTGTCCATTGCTGGTGGATCAGTTTTGCCATCGACTATCATTTGTTAGCTACGATAACTAACTAGGCCCACTTATTCACTTTTCATGGCCCAGCTGTAAAGGATATATTGCCTTGTCATGTCAAATCCTAGTCATTTTTGCGTTCCACTTTCCATGGTTTCTTTTATTTAACATATGAACTAAATATTTCATGATTTTTATACAAGTTTAATGTCATTCATTTTTATTCAATTAATGTTTAACCGGATTCCACAAGCCTTACGGGCCTGGATCGCTGTTCTACTGCTTGCTTTGATTTGTTGTTTAAAATTGCTAAATGTAAAGCTTTCAAACATGCAGTTTAAGCTCCAGTCTAATCACCTGGAACAAGGCTTTAATGGAGTTGCATGTGTGTGCATGTGTGTTTGTGTAGGTAACAGAGAGTGCCTCCTCCCTGAACCAGACAGTGGATGAGAATTTGCAGGGTTTGGAGACCCAGTACTCAAAGCACACAGACTACCTGTCCATTGTGCAGAAGCTGCAGGGCCAGCTGGACGAGCTGGTCAAACAGATGGTGGAGATCCCCTTCTGGAACAATCCCAGCATCTCCCTAGAGGACCTGGCCGTCAAGATCGAGCTCTACGACTGGTACAGGTCAGACGCAGGGAGTCATTTCAGAACTTTCTTTGATTGTCTCCTCTAGTCTGCGGTTTGTCTCAAGTGTGGGGTTTTGTCTGTGGGTTGTTTGTGTACTTTGTATCAGAAAGGTTTGTGTGTTTATGCGGGTTTTTTCTTTTTTTTTTTTTTTTTTTGCAAAAGTTCGGCATTCAGACGCAAATATGTAAATGAGCAAAGAGGGTGGAAAACAGCTGAAAGGAATTCTGGCTGTCACATCAGGCGTGAACAGTGCTCTCTTAGAGAGAGTGTAAATTAGCATTCTACTCACTCTCTGCTTCTGTCAGCCTCTTGTCACCATTTACACTTCACTGAGAGAAACTCTGCTTAGGGATTTGGGTTGCTCCCCCCCCCCCCTTCAATGCATGCAAAAAAAAATCTTTTCTAAACCTTTATTCGTTTGCCCCAGGGGGGGAGGGGGATTAATCCTGAAATCAAAACCATGTCTCAAGATTCCGCGTTTTTGATGTTGTCAGCATTCGGGTGTTTTCTGTTTTAGGCTCTAGAACCCTTCCGAGACAAAAAGAGAGGAGTGGAAAACATTGCATTTGACGTCCAGTAATTCACGTTATTCCAGCCAGAACCTCTGTATTAAGGAAATAGTGGCGTGTGCCGTATAACAAAACATACTTTTTACATTGTGCCCAAATCATCCCACACTTGCCTCCAGTTATTAATTAGTTTCAGATACGCTTGCTTATGGTCTCTGATAAAACCATAACATACTATTATCTAATACGGCTGCACATTAAGGATGAAATATTAGTATTGTGGTACTTTTCAATTTTTAAATGGTTTATAGTATCACTTTTATGGAATTAGAAAGCCTTCAAGTACGTAAATATTATTCACTCCCCTATCTATACACTTCATTTGCGAACACTAAGCTGTAAAAACAGCCCATTCTAATGAACTCCAATACAGAGTGTCTTATCAGAAGAGATATTTGCATATCATTAGCATATATGAGTCTCACAGAGGGGGGAATGGCCATGTTAGAATGAATTACAATGAATCGTGAATTATGTTTTTGATACACAAACCTACACAAATGTCATGGAAAAGTGAAATATAGGGAAACGTAGTAAATGAGCCTATTAAAAACACCTTGGTGAGCTAAGTGTCTTTAATGGGTAAACAGTGGCCAAAATAATTTAACTTCTGTTGGAGTACCAAGATTAATCAAAACACCTACTAGCACTCGAAAATTAAATCAGAAATTTTAATTTGCATATTGTAGCCTGTGATTACTATGATTAGGTGATGCATTATATAACACACAGGCTCTTTTGAAGTTTCCTTCAAATTCTCGTCATTAATCCCACATACCAAACTTGTTAGGAATGTTTTGGATGCTGTTTGCATTGCATTAGCCTCATAGTGAAATTGACTAAAAAAAAATACCTCTGGCTCACTGACTAATCATTCCTCTGCCCACGTTGACAGCCCAGCTCTGTGACTCCAGAGCGTTTTGGCTTTATCTCAGAGTCTTCTGCCTCTCTTCTGTCATAACACTACATGCTCGGTACAGTAGCATGCTCAAACAGTTCGCCCGGGCCAGGCTGGAGCAGTTCCAGTGAGGGCTGTTGAGCTGAATCTGTCTGCTGTTGTAGGTGCAGAGAACAGACAAGTGAAGCAAGGGAGCAGGAACTCCTTGAGCAGTTAAAGTTGATTTAAATGAAATTGCTTCTGCTGCCCAAACACTAACCTGACTGTCACATAGGGCAAGAAAGACCAGCTCCAACAGATCAAAGACTATGTGTTGAAACATTAACAGAGCAGGTGTACTAATAGGATATTTAGATATTTAAAATCAGGGAAAAGAGCTTGAAAAATGATGTTAAAAGATTATAGGTGATCTGTTCAGGGATTCTTTTGTGGCAGTGTTTAGCGGAGGGGCACGGTAAAGTAAGAAAATAAAATGGTGTGAGATCTAAAAGTACACTCCATTGTAAAGCTGGCAAAAAGAACTACTTTTGATTCTCTACTAAGACCTTCAAGGAGTAATTTTGTTTGTTTGTTTTTAAGGAATATGCTTGTGTTTTCCCAACCCAGTCTTTATCTGTGAGGCAGCTGTAGTAATCGGCTTCTGCAGGGGAGTTTAGGTTGAAGAATGTTGTAATATTTCTTTTAAAACAGTGTAAAATGTTGATTTTCTGGGAGGGTTGGTTCACTTTTGACACTTCTATATTTTACGCACATTTCTGAAGTTATCATTTGTGTAGATTAGGAATCCGTTTGCCATAGTGACATAACGTCTCTTGTTCTCAGGTGGCTGGGATATCTCGGCCTGCTCTTGTTTGACGTGCTGATCTGCCTGCTGGTCCTTTTCGGCCTCATCCGTAACTCTAAAGGAACTCTCATTGGGTGAGTCACTCTTTGTATGTGTCGCTTACTCTGAGACGTGTACTACAGTTATCACTCTGCCATTTCCTGGTGTGCTTGAAGTTAGAATTAAATTGGTCACTGGAATATTGAGGGACAAAACAGCTTAACACACATGGAGGGGGTTTTTAAATCAGCAGCTCTTTCATTGTGACCATGACTAGTTTTTCTAGATTCAGTCAGTTGAGAAAGAACAGTCATATCCTTCCTAGCCAGCGAAGATCCCAACTGAAAGAACCATCATATCCTTCCTAAGAAGAGAGGATACCACCTGTACAGTAATGTAGGAGGGCTTGTGTTCTGTATTTCTGAGAGACTGTAGTCATAATGCTCCAGCAAAACCAGAGTGCTATCACAAAGTGATAGAGTACCTTAAAAATGATCAGCTATTCCCCATGCCTGTCGCTTTATTTTGTAATAACTTTCCAAACGTTTCATAAGTGACCTCTGACCGTGATCAGGTTTTTACCATGAAAGCAGTTAGATGAAGGGAAGTCAGGCTCCATAAAAGGCCCATTGACAGCTGCTCTTTTTAGCATAGGCAGGGAGTTTGTAATCTTGAACTGAATCCTCCTTCCAGATTCCTGCAGAAAAAGTGTCTTATCTGATTCTTATTCATAGGACAAGCTCTCATCACTGACAGTGTCTGCATTGGACGTGTGTGTGCGTGTGTGTGTCTGTGTGTATCCGTGTCCGTTTCCGAACTGGCACTGCTCCAAATGACATCAGACTTTATGATTAAAAGTCTGGAGACAAATTAAAGTACGACAAAAACTACATGCACCCTGTAAAAGATGTGGTTCTGCATGTTTTCCATCAAGTTTTTTTATGAGCTATGATCTTGTTATACTGAGCAATGACCTCATATATTTACTGACTGATGAGAAACGACTGGGAGACCCTTCAGGTGTCTTCTGCTGGGTTGAGTCGCATCCTGCCCTGCAGTAGTATTGAGGCACATTGACATTAATAATCTAAGATTCCCTTTCCGGAGAACATCACACTCCCTGAGTGCCGTTCTCGAGGCCTTTATACATGCCCTATAGATCAAGAACTAGATGCACCACCACTATTTTCTTCATGATATGTTTGGACATCTTAACATTTAGATTCACATTAAAAGGCAAGAAAGCCACAGTAGCTCAGTGGTATTTTAGGTGGAAGATAAATGGTATATTAGAACTATCGGCGTTAATGTGCTGCGTTAACGTGAGACTCTTATCGGGTGATTAGATTAACGGCGATATTTTTTTATTCACAAAGTTGGGTTGCCTACTGTGAAACAGGGACGTCACTAGGACGGAAAGACAAGGGGGGCTTAGTCCTCAGGGTTGTAGAAGGAATTAGCGTGTATAGAGGGCTGAAAACCTTTCACCCAACCTTCTCTTTCACTTAAGGAAACAAGTAATGTTAAGCAGTGAACAGTTATGGACACTTCTTTCAGTTCTTTTGAAGTGAATGCAAACGGCACTTAATTAAGATTGATTCCAAGATTACAGTGAGATTAATCTAGATTTAAAAAAATTAATCTATGTCCACCACTAATTAGAACATTTAAATTAATAAGCTAATATGGTTTGAAATGGAAGAAAGCTAGTTTCCAAAGCTAGAGGCCTCTCTTGCACTACGCCCACCAACACACTACGGGATTTATTCATTATTATTGTTATTGTCTGTAATTCCTTGTTCACGGTCTTGGAAAGGTTTAGTGGACATGAGTTATCAGCTTTTACAGTAGACTGATGATTCTTGCTCACTGATATGAAAAGTACAACCTAAGACCCATCTCTGCATTATTAAGAATAGTTCGGATTGTCCTTATTGTTGTTTACATCTGCCTGTGTCTGTCTGTCTCTGTGCAGGGTTTGTTTACTGGGTGTGTTGGCGCTGGTAATCAGCTGGGGATCGCTGGGTTTGGAGCTGGCTGTCTCTTCGGTGAGTGTCTCCATGGCAACGCTACCCTGTACATGTTTCAGCCTCACCACTGTGCTCATCTTATGACTGTAAAAGTCGTGTTTGTCTTGTTCTGTGTCAAGTTGAAAGTGAACTTAAAGTAACATAGGATTTTTTATTTACACTCATTTGAATTAAGGAAAAGTTTTTTAGTATCTTGGGATTAGAATTGCAGTAAGAATTAAGTTATTTTTTCATTGTAACAGCACAAGGCTTTGTTATGAATGATTCATATGAAGCATTTGTGTATGTAAATGCCCTCCTACTCCTACATGCTTCTATTATTCAGCTGCCTGTATTTAAAAGTGCTGTCACTCCTTTCTCCATCACTGCATGAGTCTGACTGAGACTGGTCCACTCGCGGTCCATTTAAGAGAACTCTTCTATACACTTCATAACATGTTTTTGAATGGCTTCACCCTGTTTGGTTAACAACGGCCATTCCATTTGGCTTTTTTTTTTCTCTTCAGACTTCCAGTGATTTCTGTGTGGCGCCGGACATGTACGTCGCCAAAGTGGCTGAACAGTACGGAGTCATCAACAAAGGTGAGATCCGTCACGCTTTCACTTTTCCGTCAGTGCACTCGTGCGTGGTTAGAACAGGTTTGTAATTGCTTAAATCGTGTCGTTTCTCAGTTGTTGAGTCACTGTCTATCAGCTCTTCTCTTTGAATCATATCTGAATATGTTCCTGGGCTTTCGTCCTGTTAGAGAGGTTCGCACATGGTGCTTTTTGTTTTTTCATGGAACATTCCCACACACGGCTTCTCATTTCCTGTTGCCTCTCGGAGGAGCTAAATCATCCGCCTGACTCCTCTTCCTCGCTCTAGCGGTGTTACTCACCACTGCACACGCTCTGTGAGTGACCTGACCTGCCTGAGAGGACCAGAGAGAGAAAATTACAGGGGTGAGGCAGCTGGCAGTTGAAGCTGAAGAAGAACCTCTGTTGTAGAGATTTTTTTCCCCCTCTGAGCCTTGTGCTAATGTTTTTTATGTTTGTTCTCACTCTGGGTGGCCTGAGCAGATGGAATGATGATGATGATGGAATGACACAGGAGGGAAAGCAGTTTAGACAGTCTAGATTAGTTTAGTCTCTTTTTCTTCCCCTCTTTGGCCTTTAGAGGGCCATTTAGAGGTCTGCAGATAATCAACTATGAACACTGGGGTGATACAATGAAGAGGGTGTGATTCAGCAGATGACTCCTGCATCTGTGGTCTAGTATATATGTGTGCAGCACATGCAGGTCCCGTGCATTGGGCTGTCCAGCGTTGCCTCTGGTGCGATTAGCCAGGCTGCTGTGCAGATGAGCAGGAGGAAGTAGGGCAGCAGAGACCGAATGTAGGATAGAGATAAGAGTTCTAATGCAGGGGGGGTTAGAATGCTCTGTAATGGGAAAGCCAGGCAGTGTGACTATCAGTCCTACAACTGTGAGGTCTCCCTCTCGTTCTCGCTGTTTTACTCTCTCACACACTCTCCTTATCACTAATCAGGGAAAAAAAAATATTCCTCAGCTTTCACTCTCTTGTTAGAGATGCCCTCGTAGCTCCCAGAAAAAAAATCCACCCTTACACACACACACACGCGCGCGCATGCACAGTGGCTAATGGCAATAGATGGAAACCATGGACAAAGTGATTATTGAAGCTTTCACATCTTGTTGGCCCCTCAGCACTGACCAAGCCCACGAGCAGGATCCTGTGACACTGTTATTTACCTCATTTTTTCCACAGTGCTTTGAAAGGGATCGAGAATTTAAAAGAAACTGCCGTTTGGGGAAGAACAAAAAATAAATCACAATTCACAAATGTCCACAAGAGTACAGGTGATGTTAAAATGCAATTTAGGCTAATCGGATTTCTCATTGGGCTTCTTTGTGTGTTGACTTTTTAATCGACTCAAATGATATGCCTTAAAAGGATAGCTGTTGAAACCTGGCTACTTGACCCAATCGAGAATACCAGTTAGAGTGCAGATGTTTTGCCATTTTAGCATTTTCCCTGATATTCTCAAAACCACATTGCAAAACATCAACATACTGAGCTGTGGACAATTTACCTGGACTAACATTTTCTTATATGGAATTCTGAGACCCATATCCTACATTTTTGTTGCATTTTGTTTTTCTTCCTGAAGTGCACTAATGACATTTGTGTGGTGTCACCAAAAACAGTCATCATTATTATTCTGTGACCATTTCCAACCTCACATTATCCTTTAGAAGTAAACATGCTTTTGCTTCTGGGCTGTTAAGACTTGTATGTCAGTGATTTCCAGTTGCAGATTTTTTCTTCTACCACTATGGAAAAGCAGTTTGTGCTCAAACGTCCTTTGTATGTTACCATAAATGAGTGGAACTGCTAAATGAGGAATAGGCATATTATATATGTTAATTACAGCTGTTAAAAATATCGCGTTAACTATTCACGTTAATTTATTTTCTATAATGCTTTAAAATAAATTGATTGCGCGATTAATTTGAAAATTAAATGCCCCTCTGCATTGCAGTACCACACAATCAGTGGGGGCAGTATTGCGCTACGTCGGCGACCA
>JBBPDB010000140.1:8919958-8941951 GCA_037974465.1 Brachypetersius altus
GGTTTGAAGATGTTATGCATTTTCTATTCAAAAGTAAGTTTTGTTTTTATCTCACAGCTTTTAAAAGTGTGACAGAGAAAAAACAAATAAACAAAGCCTTCTTTGTAAAATTGATGACTGAATGTGTTCATTATATATTATATATCGGGTTGACACAGAATTGCTATTAATCGCGATTATTTTATTTATTTATTTTTTCTTCAGATTTGCGATTAACTAGTTAGTTTTAATTAATCGCTTTACAGCCCTAATGTTAAAACACTGATTTTCATGACAAAATCAATCAATTCAAAATGGGCTGTTTTGTAGCATATGCTGTGTTTACACACATCTTTTATTGAGAAAAAAATGCATTTTGTGATGTTGTTGAACACAGAAACACACAAAATGCATGTGTGGACTTTGTAGCAGAGATATAATGTGTGATATCCTTCTCCTGATGTCTCGCTTAATCCAGGAATGAGTGCCATTTGGGTCTCAACTGTGCAAGCTGCCTGCCTCCGCTATAGGATGCTCAATGGCCTCCTCACCCATGATCACCGTCCGGCTCTCTGCCCTGAGGCCACCTGCCTCTCTCCAGCCTCTAAGAGGTCATCAATGCCATTGTCTGTCTCCTTCAGTTCTGTTCTGTTGTGCCCACCCTCCCCCACTTATACCCCCCACCCGATCTGTCTGAGATGAAAATGACCCTGTTGTGAGCACGCTTTGAGCGGCCCACTCCATTTCATTCATCTCCTGAAGCTTTTATGACGCGCAAGTGTTTTATGTTCTATTCGCCCCCTCAAGCGAACATTTTCACAGAGAACCCAGTAAAGTGTGAACAAGATCGTATTTCACCAGTGTTTCCCTTAGCCATGTTGCAAATGGCCCTCCACTCCTTGTAAGTCATTTCTGGTCACTTTGTGATTGTGTACCCTGCTGTATGTGGTCTGTTTTACACTGATGGCCCAAATCACCCATCATTACATCCAGTTACTGACTTTCTAGTAAAGATGACGGATGGCCGCTGGTCTCTGGGTCTGGGACTGTGTCGCTGTTATGAGCCATAAAGGAAGACTGCGCTGTTTCACCTCTTGTGTTTGGGCATGTGCGGATGTAATCGAGCGAGCGGCTCATTCTCCTTGTCATTATGAGGTTTGGGTGTGTGGGGTGGGGTGTGTGGAGGCTTGGGAGAGACATGAATTAGCTCATCCACTACCAGCTCTGCTGTAGGAGGGCTGCTGGCTGCTGCTCCGGTTGGTGCCCACTGTCATGTGTTTATTCATATTTGGCTGAGAGGGAGAGTGATTTTTCATCACTCCTCCAGAATCCAGGCCTACTTCTCTGACTCACTCGCGTATCGCTCTCCAGTTGACTTCTACGCAACGTCTACGCAAATCGATTACGTCTGTGTTGGGACCCGTGTGTATGTGGGAGTGGTGTGAACATGCAGCACTTCCTGCCTAGAAAAGAAGTGTGGGAAGCTTTTTATAACCCGTCTCCTTCACACTTACACTCACTAAACACTGTCCTACATCTTCTGCCTTCCAGCTCAGTGAACACGAAGCACTTTTTTTCCCTCCAGCCCCTCACCCCACTCACACTCCGTTCAAAAAGCTTGCACTCTTGTTCCTCATTAACAGACTGCAGGCCTCTTCAGCTTTTGCATCTGCTCTGCGGTGCCAATCCGTGCAGTGGTAAAAGGCAGGGGGAGAGAGTGTGTTTGTGTGAGGAGGCTGACCTCAGCTGCCTCTGCTTAGACTCACCTTTGGAAGTGGGCTGCAGAGCTCCGCTATCTGACGCTTCTGCCTCAGGCTGCTGTGCATGTGCATGCTTGCTCGTGCTCTGTAATTCAAGGTCAATCCGTCTGAAATATCAGCCAGTAGGTCAGATCATTTGCTCGTAAAATGTTCCCATCAAAGCGAAGGCTAGCTCATCCAGCATATTGTTGTAGCATAGCACTGGGAGAAATAAGACAAGCAGGTTTTGCCGTTTAGCAGGTTTGTTATACTGTGGACTAAGATGTGTGTTAGTGCCAGTTATATGATTGTAAAGTAAACCCACATTAAACTGCAGCAGCACTGGCAAATCATCTTTTTAGAAGATTTTTTCATTTTTAGGTTTTGGTCTATGATTAGGCTTAATCTGGGTCGAGGAAACTGGCGCATACCGTAATATCACATTCATGCCACCACAAGAAGTGCTGGATGTCATAGGGCATACTTTCCATTCAGTGCCCTATTTCCAAGTGAAACCCGCTGTCAGGGAGAACCTCTGACCTATTTAAGTGTGTGCTCAGAGATGGATTGTAGCAGTGAGTGAAATTTATCATCAGTTAATGTTTTTACCGACTCACTATTACACAGTAAGTTTTTGGCAAAAGTCATTACATTTTGAACAATAACCAGCAATAGACCTGACATTCGATTGTCTGACAATTCTTATTTTTGATGCTAAGGAGTCTTCACTTAATACTTAATAAAGGAAAGAGGAAAAAAGAGAGAAAATGTGAAATCCTGTCTCTAGGGTGGTTACCATCTTTGCGGTTGAGATCATTTTGACAGTGGTGTTGTGATTTCGAAATGCAGTTTACTGTGGCATCACATGATTTAAGTTGCTGTTTCTTCTGTTTTCCACAGACATCCTGCAGTATTACCTACAGTGCAGCGTGGGGCAGGCCAACCCCTTCCAGCAGGTAATTCAGAGCTTCTGTCTTCATTCTGTCTCTCTCTCGCTCTCTATGTGTCTCTTGGCCTGGTGCAGCCCTTGACATTTATACAAACTCCATAACCTCAAACCTCCTACATCCAGAGCTGCCCTGATTCAGTCCGAGCGTATCTCTTTCACTCCCTGTTGATGCCTGGCTCTGGAGTCCAGGCTTCAAGTTGATCCACTTTTCCCATACGCCTCCTGCAAGTGAGTCTCTGTATCTGGATTACCCCTCGTTTTCTCTATCACACGCTCTAACGGTCTGTGAAAGAGGCAGTCAAATCTAATGAAGTTGAACTTCTGACACTATTTAGGTGAATAATGCATACAGTTATAAAAATTCTCGCCTCTAATCGTGATTGACTATGGCAGCCCCATTAATTTCCATACACATTTCCTTTTAAAGTTAAAAGCATAGAGATGTTGTATTGATCTCTCTGTATTTTAAGCCGCACTAATGGAGTTAGCTGTTGTGTTTTTTTTTGAGAAGCAGCACAAGACTGTACAGACACTATTTTTCCTCCTCAGCCCCTTAATCTGTAATTTTCCAGGCTTCGCTGACATTTTAAAAATAGTACTGTTGCTAAGAAAGCCTGTATTTGCCACCACTTGAAGCTGTCTCTCAAGTATTAATGCATTGCGAAGACCTTGCAATGCAGTCCGCAGCAGTCAGGCAGTAATGGACTTGCACACGCTGCGCTTCTTTCTTCTCCCGCATTTCTCTCTCTCTCTCTTTTTTTTTTTTCTTTTCCCATTCCCAGCCGAGACTGATCCAGCAGTAGTGTGGGCAGCTGCTCGCTGCTCTTGCCAAGGGAAGGGTCCTCATGCATAATCCATGCGCGCTCACTGCTGAGGAAGAGCCTAGCGAGTGTGCTACATATCAGCCAGCAAGTGAGAGGAGAGAACCATGTCAGCAGAGAAATGAGAGAAATAGAGTAGCAGCTTTCTGTAGAATGTAGTGTTTCGTAAATATACAGAGCGCAGATTTGGTTGCGAGGACTGAGACAAGATGAGCAGTTGACTTTTAAAGGCCACTGCTTCTTATACATTTGAATATGTAGTATTCGGTTAATAAAGACAGTTACCAACGTACTACTTTCAAATTCGTGATGGTCATAATCCACAATGTATTATTGTATCTCCTTCTCTTCATTCTATTGATATCAGAAAAGTGGGTTATTTATTGTTTGTTGACCCGTGCATTTATAAGTATGTCAAAATATTTGGTTAGTCATTTGTACTGACTGTGTGTGTTTTGTTGTAGAAGCTGTCTGGAAGCCATAAGGCTCTGGTGGAGATGCAGGACGACGTGTCAGAACTCCTGCGTTCGGCCGTGCGGGAGTACCCACAAACCAAGGTGTTTACCACTGTATACATAACTTAAGAAATCCAAAATACTGCTGACTTTGTGTGTGTGTGTGTGTGTGGGTGTGTGCGCGTGTTACCTCTATGGCATTCTACCATAATTTTCCGTGACCTGTACTCTGAGAGAAAGTAACGGTTGACAAGCCAGGCATGTGTAAAGGAAGCACGGGCTCTCCGTGGCGCAGGAGTGATGTGGAGAAAACTGCTGAGCTTGTGGAAACCCCTGTACACACGCAACTAGTCACAAGCTCACATGAATGTGAACTTTCAGACAGTAGTATTGTCCTGTGTGTGAGGAAGTGTAATGTGTGTGTGTGTGTGTGCTGGGTGCTTTTTTTTTTTTTATTCCGCTGTCTTTTTGTTAGAGATTAGTGGACAATTCATTATTACTAAGCAAATAGTTGCCATAACCATATAAAAACGCAGAAGTTCCAGATGTCTGTTGTGAAAAGTGTTTCTATTTTATTTTGCCAAGTTATAGCCTCGGCGTCTCTGTCCACAGAAGTTCAGATTCTGATTACCCTCATCTCAGACTCTCACCTCCCGCAGAGAATTTAGTCTAGCACTGGCCCTCTATGCTTCTGTGCACCAGCTTTCACTCCACAGTTCATTGTTGTCAAGCTAAATGCTAGTAGGAAGTGGTTGCATCTCTACCCACCAATTTACCTTTCTGAGACAAATATAGACATAACTGGCAAACCAGGCGGCTTACTTTCTTGTTTCAAGGGGATAATCCTTATTATAGTTCCTGAAATCACTTTATTTAACATTTGACACTTACCTGGTCTGGCGATGAGCCTGTATTTCAGCGCTTGCTTTAAATGCTTCTTAGTCCAAGAATGATTTCTGATCTCTCCTCCTTTTACCACCCTGTATTTCAGACACTGTCTTCTACTACTTCATTGCTCGGAGCGACAACTAGTGAATATTATACCTGACCTGAGCCACTAGATTCATGCCGACTTTATCTTTACTGCACACACGACAGCCCGGACATGCACCCGGCCACTTTAGGTCTGCTGGAGGAGGCCATGACCTTGGATTTAGCCTGTTTGTTTGTGTTATTATTTCAGAGCAATCTGGAGCAGATTCAGGGGGTTTTGAACACCACTGAAATTGGGCTGCACCAGCTGACCGCCTTAGTGGACTGCCGCAGCCTGCACATGGTAAGTGTGTCTGTGTGTAATAAACACTCATGTTCAAGACTTCAATTGGTCTAAGTAGATCAGTTTACTGCATTTGAGGCCGGTTTACATTTTCCATTTGTTACAGCCTCCATATTGGCCGCCTTGAATTGAATCCAGGTTGTTTAAATATAGAATTAATTTCTATTCATTCACAAGATGGTATAAATACAGCTGCCCTGTTAGTGCAGAAACTTACCATAGCACCCAAAACCATTATCTGGGTCCTCAAAAGAGGTAGCTACTCATGGTGGGCATCAGTTGGGCAGGCTCCATGCCTAAACGGTGTCACTTGATCTGCTGTGACGTTATTAGAGTTGATGGGGCCACTTATAAAGTAGAGTGGGGCTCTTCTGGAGAGCTTCTCAGTGGGTGGTCTGTCAGAAGAGGCTCCACAGAACAAGTGCATGAAAATAGCAGACATTCTGTTTTAGGGTTTCTTATACATTATTCATGTTTTGGTGGTGGTCACACAGTTGCCTGCTCAGCTCGCCTGTCTAAAACACCATCTAGCCGCTAGCATGTGTTGTGTACCGCATGACTCATTTTGCAGGAGCATCCCTATTCTTCAGAGCCTATTACATAGGTTGGATGTTGAACCAAGCTGTCAGTGGCATAGTAATCGCAGATAGTGTGACTAGACCGTGAAGAATAATGGTGATTTTCAGGAGGGAGTGGCTGCCATGTTGTCACCTGTGCAGGATCTGCAGCACTGCATACAGTTTGGGGGCGAGTTTTCTCTCCTACCTCTGCAGTATATGTGATTATTGCCAGCCCGTGTCTGCTGTAGAGACTATATACTCGTGTACAGTACAGTTTGTGTGGGCAGAGTGTGCGGTTTTATTCCAGCATTAAAGAACATTATGGTTGTGTATGCAGAAATATTAAGGAAATTTGTGAGAGTGTTTAAATGAAGGCCTTAAATTCTGTGCTGTGTTTTCTTATGGATTCTACAGATTGGTGCTTTGAATGCAGCATTCTTATGTCTTGCCATGACAATGGGATGTTTGGCTTTGAGCGTGGGTGTGTTTGATCATGGGTTTTTGTCTCCTCTCTCCCCATCTCTCTCGCTCCCTCTCTCTCTCTCTTTCCCTCGCTCCCTCCCGCTTTCTCTCCCTCTCTCTCCCTCTCTCTTTCCTTCGCTCCCTCTCTCTCTCTCTCTTTCCCTCTCTCCCTCTCCCTCCCGCTTTCTCTCCCTCTCTCTCTTTCCCTCGCTCCCTCTCTCTCTCTCTTTCCCTCTCTCCCTCTCTCCCTCTCGCTTTCTCTCCCTCTCTCTCCCTCTTTCCCTCTCTCCCTCTCTCCCTCCCACTTTCTCTCCCTCTCTCTCCTTGCCCCTCCATCCCTCCCTCTCACGAGGATGATGTGCAGCACACTGACGTACATCTATGTATGTGTATGTGATGACGTGTGTCGTTCTCTCTCTGTTCATAGTAGTTGGCAGAATTTTGTGCTGCGTGTGTATATAATGCCAATGATGTGTGGGTGTCTCTTTCTGCCTCTCTCTAGGACTATGTTCAGGCAATGACTGGACTGTGCTATGATGGTCTGGAGGGGTTGATCTACCTGGTGCTCTTCTCTTTCGTCACTGCTCTGATGTTCAGCTCCATCGTCTGCAGCGTACCTCACACATGGCAGGGAAGGAGGTGAGTGCAGAGAAAAGACGTCATAAAATATACGTCATCCTGTCTGAGAAATCGGAATCCGAAAGCATAACTGATCCCATAAGAAACTGCTTTAAAATTCCACCCTGAGTTTGCTTTGAACTCGGTATCTCGATTATTTTTTTTGGGGGGGGAGAAAGTTCTTCTCCTAATTAATGAGATGTTAATGAGGTTTAGGTTTAAGTATGGCATAAAGTCCTCACACGTGTGGGTGGGTGGGTAGGTGTGTGTGTGTGTGTTCTGGGAACTGTTGTCCTTTGTCATGTCATCTGTTGTCATTTATGTGTCAGCACGGACACATAAAGCTTTCCTAGCAAGCTTCTGGGATGCGCAGACGTGGCTTTTATTATCTCCTCTCTTCATTCTCATTTCCTCTGCAGTCACAGGCCACCAGCCTCACCATGCAGCCTGGCCCTAATCTCATAAAGCACTGTCATTTCCCAAAGACCAGCCCTGCTCCTGGGCCAGGCCTGCTTTAGGGGCAGCTGGGATTAAGCAAGAGCCTAATAAAGAGTGAGGTGGAAGAGGCCCTAGCTAAGCTGCTATGTGTAATTAACCCTGCACTTCAGGAACCATGATCATTTCCTCTCTGTCCCGAGATACCAGGTTAAGCACCAGGCTTTTCCATGGCTGTCAATCATCTAGGCTGCACTGAGCTTCTAATTGGTTCAGCGTAGGTCAACTAAGTGGGGTAACAACATTAGGAGTGTTGAGATTGATCATCACTATGTGAAATGTCCTCAGCCATGGCCATCAACATGTAAAACACATGGATAGCTGATGATGTAATTTTTTTAGTAATGTGAAGCCATTTGGTTGCCATATTGGTATTCCACACCATGGAAAAATGGATGGTTGTCTATAGACAGGTAACCATATTTTGATACAATGAGTGAGCAGAGATGCATCTCTTATTCTTGTAACATAATCTAAGAGTCTTGTATATTACAGAAAAAGACCCTTAATGTCTGTCCAGCTACTTCATCCTTCCACTCTGGCACTTGTTCTCAGGTCCTTTAGTCATGGTTTCGCCACAGCTCTCAAGTTTGTACTCTTTTTCACTAAATGGTATGTTTTAGTGTCTACTGGAGGACCTGAGTAGCATCTCCTCATAACCTTTTCACTCTGTCCTGTGCATCTTTTTCTGCTGTTGTCTAGCAAAGCTATGCTACAATGCTGGGCTCACTCCTCTGCACTATATTTTCACTATATATGTTTCTCTGCTTTTTCTTCATTAAGTTTATTTTTTAGGGGTTTTCTTTTCCGCTTTTATGTTTTGTTACTTTAATTCATGTGGCCCTTTTTTGTGGATTTATTTCTAAATCTATTATTGATTCATAAGAAACACTGAACGTGGGAGCGACACATATATATATATATTATTATAATTTATTATAATTTATGGTTATTGATGTTGACGAAACATTTAAAACTGGCAAATCAATGCAGGCTTTTAGAGGACTTTGAGTGCAGCTGGAGCAGTGGTACAGAAAGTGAACAGTGGCTCTTTGTTTGTCTCGGCAGTGGTGCTTCTGATCCTTAATTAGAGGAGTGTTATTTTAATAGACTGATGGACTGAGCTTGGTAGATGAAGCACTATTTTTGCTTCCTGACCATCGTGGCCTTGTCAGGTGCTGGAACATAACAGCAAAAGCACTTTCCTTCCTTGACCAACAGGGGGGGCTCGAGCCAAAAGGATGACATCATCCATTTTCTGATGTCTATTCCAGAGCTGTTTTTTCCCCCAGCCATCTGCAGTTGAATCCATCAAGCCAGGGTGCTGTAAATACTGCATTCTGTTTGTCTGTGGTTACTGTGTCCATGAGGTTCTTTTCTACTGCCTTGTGTTTTTCTGGACTAGAAACCGACATGTAAAGCCAAGGACAAACTGGCAAGACTGGACGATTGCGATGGTTTGGTTTAGTAATGAATTAATAATAAAAGGTTGGCCTCGACTGAGTGTTTTGCTGTTGAGTTTGCCCACAGTCTGCAATATGTCCGCTCCTCCAAAGAGGAAATGGAGAGAGGAGAATAACAGAGCAGGCGCAGCTTCAGTGGTTGCCTGTGGCACTGTGGGCACTGAGGAGGACTGCAGATAGACACACGTGTGATCCTGATGTGCCGCAGCTTTTTCAGTACAGTAGCATAGACAAGCACTCCCTCTGGTGGCTTCTCCTCTTTCTGCTGGTGTTCAAGGGTGTTGCCTGGATGATGTGTGTTCATGATTGTGTGGGGCTGCAATAGTCATTTTATGAAGACGATGGTGATGATTATGGAAATGCGTTTAAATTCTTGGAATCCAGTCTAACATAAAGCAGTAGATTAGATGAATGGTTGGAGCTATTTCATTGTTTTGTTTTGAAAAAAGAAGAGTTTGCTTGTCACTATGGCTGCATAATATGGACGAAAGTCCAGGTTGTGATTATGCTGGTAAATATAAAAGATAAATAGTTTTTTATATTATTATCTTTTTATCTGTTATAAAATGTTTCTAAATTAATTATGTTTGGACTGTAAGGATTTGTTAGTTATACACATATGACAACTTTCTGTGATGCAAAACACACTTATGTTATTAGCTGTGTATTGCTTCTAGTGGGTCTCTGGAGTGTGAGTAGTTTGGCCATTTTAGCTTGCTTCTAGCTGCTTCTTACGTTACATGCTGCAATTACAGCTCATTTAATTTGCTGTAGATTTCAAAGAAGAAATATTGGGTCGGTATTGGTACTGGATAGATAACGAATACATTTTGATTTAATTGGTATCAGAAAAGTGGACTCATGTCATCTCTAGTTGCAGCCCTAATTGTGTGTGTGTGTGTGTGTGTGTGTGTGTGTGTGTGTTTGTGTGTGTGCGCAGGCCTGATGAGGATGGTGAGGAAGACTCTGGGGCTGCCGGAGGAAGGCAGAACCATGATAATCTGTACCGGGTGCACATGCCCAGCCTTTACAGCTGTGGCAGCAGCTATGGCAGTGAGACTAGCATCCCTGCAGCAGCACACACCGTCAGCAATGCTCCTGTTACCGAGTACATGTGAGTGACACACACACACACTCCCCAGTATGGCATACATTTATATACTTTGAGAGGAGATGGGTGTTGTACACCTGTAGGCGTTTTAGTTGTTGCTACTTAAGTTCATGTTAACATTTGTTGTCAGCTGTCTGTCTTAATGTATGCGAAGAGGCATCTGGCTCTTCCCCTCCGGCAGACTGACTGGATTCTCGCAGTTTAATTTAAAACTTAAATTGTCCAAAAATAAGGTGGTCCCTGCACATATTTCAGTTACTCTGCCCCCTTCATAGGCAAATAAAGGACAAGAATAGCCCCCAAACAGTTGCAAGAATTTTGTTTGTGTTTAGTCATTTTGATTCCTTTGTACTACACACTATTTGCCCCATGGATTAGCTGCCGGCCCCCAGAGAGGCCTGGCCATCCCTGTGATCTGGGCACCGCTGTTCTGCTACAGCTCCCCTGCAGCTGTGGCTCTGTACTCAGAAGTAGGTGTGGAGAGCTACCAGCTGGGGGAGCCAGAGATCATTGTCAAAGCAAGTGCTACCCACAAAGACGGTGTAAGACCAATGATCTATTTCCTGGCAGGTCTGCCTTACTCAAGATATCCCAAAACCAAGCCTAACACATCTGACCTCCAAAGAGGTTTGATGTTTGCTTTAAATTGGCACTTATATCTGCAAGGGTGGTATAAACGTATAACAACATTGAGTACTCTCAATATAACTACCTGTTAACCTACCTATTAAAATACTACCCAAAATAACTCCCACAAAATTACTCAAAACGCCCATCCCTAGATTATATCTAGCGTAACCACATGTAGGATGATTCTTAGTAACCACTGAGCTAGAGCTTTTCTCACACTTTCTTTTTTTTTTAGAGAGGTTTTTCTTTCAGAGTATTCTGCTGGGTGTGTTACGTGCGTGTTCATGCATGTGTATGCCTCTCCTTCGTCACACAGGACGCAGAATGCTAACTTCCAGAATCCCCGCTGTGAGAACACTCCCCTCATTGGGAGAGAGTCACCTCCTCCCTCTGTAAGTGTCTGACTTACTTAACACTCCTTAGTGAATGACTACACACACATCCACCCACTCATACACACAAACACACACACACACACGCTCCACAGGCTCGATTTGACAGCCTTTTCGTGGGTAGACGCACCTAATTCAAGCCACTCTGTGGTAGGCTTCTTAGCTTTTTGAGGGTTCTTATACAGTAGACAATGCACTTAACGCAGAGGGAAAGCAAGAAAAGGGCACTACAGTTAGAAGACCTTCTGTGTGCGTTAGGAGACTGAAGCGTCTGCCGATGGACCGTTCTGGACAAGCTGTCAACCATGCTTAGAGTTTGGTGGGATCACACAAACAGGGGCCTGTTAGACCTTTCGGAAGTGGTTTACTGTCCCAAACTGGCACTACCTCGGTCAGAGGATATAAATGCCAGTTCCGGGTCAGTGTTAATGCGATACTGATGGTAGAGCTAGACGGAGGAAGAGTCACTTGGTTTGCGCAGTAGATGATGAGGACTGTGAGCTTGCTGTTGTCAGTGGACTCCCATTAACACTGGGATCATTCTGTCGTGTGCCCTCACCCCGCATCCTCTTTCGTGCCGTGCATGCCCTCCCCCAGCTCTTATGGCCGTCTGTGAATGGAGATGGACACTGTGTGTATCTGCTCTACACTCTCGTCATTTTTTTTTTCTTTTTTTTCTTTTGTTCTTTTTTATTTCCCCCTTTTTTTTCTGCTCTCCTCCCCTCTCCGCTGCGCAGTCATATCAGACTGCCACGGACGCTACCCAACAGTGCAGCTGGCAGTTAAAGGCCTCGGAAAACTCCCCCTCGGCTTGGTAACCGCCGCTGCCGCTTCAACAGGTACTAAACATGCCCACCCCCATCCACCTCTATGTACTGGCCTGTCCTTCTCCATCCAACTGAAAACAGACTGTGTTGAATCCTCCCTTGACCTCTTGTGCCTGACCACAACAAGCCGTGCCTCTTCCTCCTCCAGTGTGTGTCATGGTGTCCCTTACATCACCTGTGGGCAGCACTGTAGCTCCTTCCGATCCCCCTCTCTTCACTCCTGTTGTCAGTAGAGAGCCAAACTCAGAGATTTGCGTATCATGTTCTGTGGTAGAGTGCAGGTCGTGAGTTCTTGTTAGACACCCTGTGTGCTAAAACGGATTACTCATTGCTTTGGTCTATAGTTGTGATTAACAAGCAACTGTTTATCTATTTTCCACCACATCTCTCTCTCTCTCTTGCTGCCTCAACTGGGGCAGGTGACTAGGCCACATTCTCTGTCATATTTGTGGAAGGAAAAATAATTAAGCAATGAGGATCAGTAGAAGCAGACCATGTTGTGTTTTTTGTTTTTAGTTTTTTTAATGGTCAGGTTAACTGCAGCTGTACTTTAACAAGACATCTGTGCCTGCTCTGTCCATATCCTCACTGGGTGTGTGTATTTCTGAATGTGGCAGGTTGTTTGAGAACAGAAGATTCTATTTGTGGCACATAAAATAATTCTATCAGATGGGTCTCGTCTGCCATACAGAATCTCTGACAGTTTTAAGCTGCGTGATGTGATTGAGATTCTGGGAGCCATGCAGTACCTCAGTAAACCCGCTCCTTCACTGTTTCCATTCCTTATGGTCTCACATGCTGTCACACATGCTGTCAGACTCTGCATTTGCATTTACAGTATTTAGTAAATGCTATTATCCAGAGCAATATATATGGGTCCCTTGTAGTCCCCCAAAAACATGTCCCTCATACAAGTAAGCGTTAAAATTAATAGTTGCTAGAAGTCTAAAATTCTACCAGGGGTCCCTGTCGGATCACACACACAGTCTATGTTTGTTGTTAGTTAATGACATGAATATGTGCATTCCACTACTTTGGTGCCAAAGCCGAGAAAAGTCTTGAATGCATATCTTCAACCTTTGAGAAGAGGTGGGTCTAGTCGGGCTGTGCGTAATGCACTAAGAGGGCAAGCTCAGTGCTGAAAGGTAAGATGGAGGTGGGCCATTTTTGGCTTTGTAGGAAAGAGTTTGAAATCTAATGCAAGCAGCCACAGAAAGCCAGATGAATCAATGTTAGAGAATGAATATACAGAGAAGGATGCAAAAGATTATTGGGATTACTGCCCCTCTGAAAAAGGGCACATCTTCTAGGATGGTGGAATATGTGTACAGCCACTGGAGAAATACATGTTAATAAAAACAGGCTGAAACAAAAAGAGCAAAGTTGGCTGCTAGCTTAGTTAGAATACAGACACAAGAGAATAGGGGTAGCTACAATACAAATTGTAGACCGCTACAGAAAGTGTCTGTAGCAGAGTACGTGGCTATATGCAGTACCTGACAACTCGGGCCAGGTGCAAGCAGTTCAAGCGTACGTCTAAGCCAGCTAGCAAAGAGGTAGCTAACTCCACAGCAAGGTAGACGCTTAGAAGATAGCAAGCAAGGTAGAAGAATGTTGAAGAATGACCAGACCGAGACCGAGACCATCACTTGGAGATTCCATTTTGATTCCTGTTAAGTGTTAAATGAAATTGTTTGTCCACGTACAGGGCAGCCTTTCAGAATCCTGTTAATTAACCTTTACTAATTAGCATTTATTCAGCTCAAAAGAAATCAAACACTTAATTTCTGCCTTTTGAATCTGTTTATTGTGTGATAATATGCCAGTGATTGGGTAGTATGCCTCCCTATGTCTACTTGGAGTTTGTTCATACTTTCAGCTGTTCATATGTTTAGTTGTATGTAAACAGTAATCTCATCGTTAGAAATAGCTCACATTATCACCGATGCATTGCTTTGCATTTTAAAATTCTGCATTTTAGGCTATTTTGGGTTGATTGACATTAGTTTCATTCACAGATTGGATGATGAAAGTAAGTCCTTCCCTACCACTGGCGTGTTTGATGTGTGACCCAATTTCAGTGTAGCACTGCGGCAGAAATGTTTCCTTTACAAGGCTGCTGAAATGATTGTGTGTGTTCTAATGCTAGTCAAGTCCTTTTCAAAAGTCCTGTTCATTTCTTGTGTGTCTGTGAAGACCACCTATTTGTTCTAGTTTCCATATAAAACTGCCTTAGAAGTTTGGAAAATAGAGCGTTTGTCAGAAAACTATAGCATCCTTTTTAATATTCTGTCTGCCTACTGTCACATATAACATATTTTTAAAGACTCTGCAGTTTGATTGGTTGTCTTTAGAGCAGTTATTCTCAAACTGATCCTCCCGGCCTTCGAGGTCCATATGTGTTGTATAAGGACTGAGAACCAGTAACTTTTTTCGGAATGGTTGTTCAAAAACGAATCTTAATCTAAACAGTTTGCCCCAAATACACACCCAAGATGTGTTTGGTGTCTGAATTTTGCTTCTTTCATTTTGAGCTGGAGCTCAAGAAGTAAAGAAGCTATTAAGCATCCTTAAAATCATCCTTAAAATGAATGACAATCACAATGTGTAATCCAGAAAAGCAACTTAAACTAGGCAGAGGAAGTCTAGTAGTAGGACAGTAAACGAGTGGTGTACACCTGTGGTCCTGGAGGGTCTATGATTTGGTAGTTTTCTCAGTTAACACACAATTTGAAATGTTGTTTCTAAGCAGCAAAATAATCAAACACACTAACCCTCCAGGACTGGAGCTATATAGCCCTGGACTTAACTTTGGATTTTACACTTATTCCTTCTACCCAAGTTTAGCATGCTTTTTGCGCAAGTACTGCTGATGGCTAGTGTCTGTGAACTCTACAATCATGTCGTAACTTTTTGGGTTTATCGACTACTGTCTTACTGAGTTTTGGTGCATGTGTGGTCAAACCTATTGTTTAAGTCCTTTGCTTATGGAACATTTTTTTTGCCTGTTCTTTGTCTCTCTGCAGTACACGTCCAGCATGAGGGCCAAGTACCTTGCCAACGCCCGGCCTGACCCCAACAGCACCCCTGCAGCACACTAGAAAAACACTGGGCCCTCTCCTCTCATCCTACACCCACATTTGTACACACACACACAAACCCACATCCACTCAAAAGATGAGCTCTGTTCTCACGGCCCAAGCAGATGTCAGCATCCAGAACCCAGCCCTGCCTCATTCCCCAAGCCCACCCATCCAGTCGCTTCAGACCAGAAGGTGCTCTGGCCCTTTTGATGTGCGCTCACCAAGACCAATGGAAGCAAGGGCATCCTTGCATCATGGAAATGCACTCACCAGAGCAGAGGGCCCCTTCTGCTGTTTACAGATGGCTGGCCACAGTCCCAACCAGAGCCCAGCAGGCAGAGCAGTGGGTTACTTCTAACAAGTGTGTGTGTGTGTGTGTGTGTGTGTGTGTCTGTCTGTCTGTCTGTCTGTTAGTCTGTACTGCCCTTGCTTTCTTGTGGTGCTTTTGCCAGAGGACCCTAGAGCCCCATAAGTACACAGCCAGAAGAGGGTGATGGGCCTCAAATCACATTCCTGCATGACTTCTTCTATAATGTGACGACCTCTATTACATAGGATTTCTAATCTTTGACATACATCAGTGACATCTACTCTGAGCAGCTGGACAGGTAACACGATATGAACTCCACAGCAGATGTACATGTGCTCTTCAGTCAGAAGAGCTGACGTCTGCATTTGCAATATTAACTAATATGAATTACTGGACATGTGTGAACATGTGTTTTTAACTTCACTGATGCAGTGGTGCTAGATATCCTAACGAAATTGGAAAAGAATACTGCCATTATGTGTATCGAAAGGGAAAAAGTAGCAATAGCCAGCTTGGGGGTGAAAACCGGGCATGGGTTTTAGCTCTAGTTTAATATTTCATCGTGAGCTCTGTTTTAAGTGGCATGGAGTTGATGATAAAAAGCTGTGGCCACCCTTGGAAAGCCCCCATGTTTATCCTTCCTGTTTGCTACGATATGGACTGCATTTAAACAACCACTTGGAGGTCTCTAGTGTGGTCCAAATGAGACCAAGCTATCAACTTTACCCATGCTGGAACATTCGCAACAACACTGCAGTCCCTGCAGTTGAGAAAGAGGTTGAACTCTGATTCAGCTTTGGTGGGTTACACCACCATTAACTGGCATTTTGAGTGCTGTTTGGGTCCTCAAGTCTCTTTCAGCTGAATCTACTTTTCATCGTAGCCACTGGAAAGCAAGGCTGAGATAGCTTTAGCCGCTGTTGATGTTTTCTACACATTACAGTTATCACAGTACTCTCCAACTGTGGAGTCTCTGGGGACCACTTGTTACTTTGCTCTTACATGTTTCTGCCTATGGAAATGACAGGTTTATTGGTTATCTATGACATTTCTCTTGCATGCTTGCAGCTGTTCTTCTTCCGCAGGAGGATTCATCAGTAAAATGTGTCACCACTGTTGTAAAGAAGAAAAAAAAATCCATGTACTTGAGATCTTCTCTGTACTGTACATGAACAATGAACTGGACAGACTGCTGAGCAAGCTTGGACACGGACTTTGCTGTCCAGGTTTCGTTTTTCCACATCTGTGAAGCAGTAAGGACTCGTGGAGGAGAGATGTTTCGTGATTTCTGCACTCCCAAAGAAAGGAAGGCTGCCTCATTCTGCAGTTGGGCGCTTTTGAGACTCTTTTTCGGTCACACTGTATGATTCCTGCCAAGGACCAAAATGTCCAGGGATTTTTCTCACCGTGGCACCACAACAGGGTTCATATTTCTGACGCATCCTTGAGTGCTGATCTCAGATCAGTAGATTCTCATCCATGTAGTAGTTCTTGCAGAGCAAAACTGGCCGCTTTATACATATGAACCTAAGGCTGCAGTGGTTGGAAAAGACATCTGGTCCAAGGAGAAAGTGCCATATGGAAGTGTGCGCTGTCTCCTCAGAAGACCTTCTGTCTCTCTCTCACACATACATACGCACACACACATACAAACACACATTGCAGCAGGACACACTATATCTTCTCTGCTCTGGATGTCTAGTGAGTGGCTAGTGAGTTGGTCATCAGTCTACACTTCTCTTTCGCTGCCGGAGATGATGTTCTGAGCCACTGTCTGGAGTCCTCTACACCAGTGTGGGCCAAGCAAACACCACGTCAAGTGAACTCTCCCATTTCATAGAAGAAAAAAAGCCACAGGGGGGCAGACTGTTTTATGTACAGCTGCTTTCCAAGAGGTATGCATGCTGCATAGAGACATGTTTGGAACAAGTCGTACACAACAAAGTCTAAGCTCCAATGTAAGGTTCCTATGGAGAGACCCTAAACATGAATAGGGAAAAGAGCAAAAGGGAATACTTAAGACTTAAGGGAAAAAAGCCTGGGTTATTTGTGTCATTAGCTCATACCTGAACATCATTCGCTTTCTGGACTATGTGAACTTTGTTCATTTACTTCTCTGAGGCATGGTGACCTTTCAATGTGGAGTGTGAAGTGTTCTCGTGTGCTACTGATGCTTGCATTGGGTTTCTTGATCGATGCTTTTCTTGCAATCAATAACGAGGCAAGTTTCCTCGTCTGTGCCAACAACCAAACCACAATTCCTTCCCTGTATCTTTTAAATGTTTCACATGTTTTAAATGGGCCTTTTTTGTACATTCACACAGCTCTGCTTAGCCTGAGCGACCAAACTACTCACCTGTGAACATGAGCCCGACATTTTAAGAATTGTACTTTTTTTCTATGTGAATGATCATTTGTTAGTGAGGCAATATTTTTTTTCTGTTTTTTTTTGTTTGTTTTTACATCAGCATACTCTGTTAATATCGTATTGCTAGACCAATGTATATACCATATATAATGCAATGCAAAATGAAGAAAACGGCTTGTCAAAGACAATGAATTTGCAGTACCATAGTGCAAACTGTCACATCTTTGGGGTTTTTTTTGTTTGTTTGTTTGATTTTTTTTTTTGTAGTCTTTGTGACAAATTTTTAGAATGATTATTAGGAAGCACAAAAGAAGAACGTTTGTCTCATGTGAATAAATGAGTTTGGTATTTCATTGAATTGTTTTGATAAAAACTTCACTGTAGAATTCTTTATTTTACTTTTCTTTTGTTTATTTTTTGCATTTACTAAAATATTGTACATGTTAAACCTGTGGTTTTATTGAGCTTGATCTCAGTGTTTTCAGATTAAAGTACATTAACTGATGACTGGTGTCTTTTTCTCAGACTTTTTTGGGTGATCACTCTCGGAGGTCATTAGTGTTGATTTTAGATATGTAATTAAAGCTAAAGGGTATAGAGGAACTAGAAATGTTCACTTCCACAGCCAATGATCGTTCAGTGTCTTGTTGATGTGTTGGTTTCACTTGTCTGATTCTTTTTGTGGTTAAATTTGTCAAATCAAGGCTTGGTAGTGTGCCAACTGTGGTCTGTGGGTTTTTGATTTTGAAGTTAGATTGAAGATTATGGTTTGTTGTGGAGAGGATGATCACAAGACGATATAACTTTCTGCCATATGCTGCCACATTTCAGCTAAATTTTCCAGGGGTCTGCAGACCCTTATATCCTCAGATAAGCCCTTTGGCTTGCTTTGCGTCTTTGTGATTCACTTTAAACCTTTCTGACTTTCTCTGCTAGACAAAATGGCTGACGCTAACTCGGCCCAGTTCTGTAGCAGAACCACTAGATGGCAGCATAACAGCATTAAAGTCAGACAAAAACAAACAGGAATTTCACTACTGAAATATTAATGCTATGCAGACTCGTTCTTAAATCAACTTTAAATAAAGAAAACCAAGCGTGTAATTGATGAGTATCCTTTCAATTTTATGACACTTTTCAACCCTCACGATTTCGTTAAATTAACAGCTTACAGGAAGGTGCATAAATTTCATGAAGGGATGAACCCATCTAAAAGTGATAATTCAACTGCATATATTTTGGAGAGTTGATTATAATTATATAAAGTTTCTATTCTACAACTTAAACAAAAATTGTGTTCTAATCAAATTCCTAAGAGGCTGTTATGCTAATCTGTTGGATTTTGTCAGGTTCACCTGGTGCAAACCTGTGCAGAAGACTGAGAATGAGAATTTGGTATTTGTATATATTATACAATCCCAAATCAGAAAAAGTTGGGACAGTGTGGAAAATGTGAATAAAAAAATAAAGCAGTAATTTATCAATTTCCCTTAACTTTTATTTCATTGCAGACAGTATGAAAACAAGATAATTCATGTTTTTTTCAGTCAACATCATTTGATTTTTAAATAAATATCCGGTCTTGCCATTCAGACATGCAACACATTTAAAAAAAAGTTGGGACAGTACAACATTTACCACTTTGTACAGTTCCCCTGTCTTTTAACAACACTTATATGTTTAGGCATTGAAGAAATCAAGTAACTAAGTGTTGCAGGTGTTATTTTGCCCCATTCTTCCTGCAAACAACTTTTTAGGTGCGCAACAGTACGGGGTCTTTGTTGACGCATTGTTGTTTCAAAATGCGCCAAACATTCTCTATAGGAGACAAATCAGGACAGCAAGCAGGTCAATCAAGCATCCGCACCCTCTTCTAACGCAGCCATGCCTTTGTTATGTACGCAGTATGTGGTTTGGCATTGTCTTTCTGACATACGCTTGAAAAGACGTAGTCTTGAAGGCAGCAGTTTTAGGTGGCATTTCCTAATGTAACTATGTACTGTAGTGCTTGAGAGTGACTTCCTGAAGTAGTCCTGAGCTCACGCAGTTATCATTTATCGATGAATGATGGTTTTTAACGCAGTGCCGTCTGAGGGCTCGGAGATCACGAACATTCAGTTTAGGCTTGTGCCCTTGGCCTTTGCACACGGTAATTTCTCCAGATTCCCTGATTCTTTTCACCAAGTTATGCACTGTAGAGGGAGAAATGCCCAAATCTCTTCCTATCTTTCTTTGGGAAACATTTTTCTTCATCATTTCAAAGGTTTTTGTCTGCACTTGGTGGCAAACTGGCGATCCTCTGCCCATCTTTGCTCCTATAGGAGTAGGCCTTTCCTCGATGCTGTTTTTGTACCGAATCATGATTGCAATCACCTGTTAACATCACCAGTTTCAAATCCCATCATTATTTAGTTATTATACCGCATTACTACCCCAAGACTGCCCCATCACAACTTTTTTGGAATGTGTTGCAAGCCTGAATGGCAAGAATGGATGTTTATTTACAAATGAGGCTGACCAAAAAAACATGAATTTTCCACACTGTCCCAACTTTTTCTGATTTGGCGTTGTATATTACAGACATTTCATAACAGTTTCCTTCTCTATTCTCATTGACTTGTCCATTTATATCTATCTGATGGCTATGCTCATATAATGGAGGATCCTCTCAAATGTAGTTTTAATGTTTCTCAGAAATTCCATAATGCCGTTCTCTGTTTGCCGCTCTAAACTTCCGTCTGGCAACCTGAATGCTGATCAGCTCATGGGGGCCCTTAGGGACTGATAAAGTTCAGAGTACTGAGAGAAAGATAAAAATAGCAGTTATCAGGGGTGCATGCAGGGATCACAGTGTTACACACAGTTTAAGAAAGATTGTTTAACACAATGTTTTTATTTGATAATATCTGTTATCAAAAAAGTGCACTTGCAGTGTCTTTCCCTAAGGTGGTGGTGAGGTTTGAAATACCCTGTGTGCCGCCATAAAAAATTCTGTGGGGGCTGCTGTGAGAGTTTCAGCTCAGAAGACACCACAGAGGTGATGCCTCCTGCTATCCTAGAGAGCTGTTCATCAGCAATGGTGCCACCTGGCACTCTGGAGAGCTGTTCAGTGTTGCTGTTGCCCCCAGCTGCAGTGCAGAGTCCCAAGACACCACCAATGGTTTCTGTGGTATTGGAGGACCCCAAGTTTCCATTGCCCCCTGTGTTGACTCTTTGGCACCTAGATGTTCAACTCTCTGTTCTACCCAGTGTCCAGTGTCTCATTGTCACTTCCTGTCATGTCTACATTTCCTGGTCTGTCTTCCTTTCCTCCTGAGCCCATTGCCCAATCCTTTGTACTGGCACCCATCCCGTGTTCCGTCTTGAAGACCAAGTACACTCCTTCATGGTAACTGTGTTCCCTGCTGGCAGGGGCTTCTTTCTGCAGGTTCATCTGCAATGGTTCACTGCAAAGATTGTTCAGGTACACGAGAAAGAGTTCAGAGATTTGACATTTCCTCCAACTTTCCCAAGTCTCTGTTTGATGGAGCATCTGTGGAATGTGCTGGACAAACTAGCTCAGTTCAGGGAGATCCATGCAGCTTACAGGACTTAAAAGATCGGTGGCCTCCGGATCTTGTGGGGTCCATGCAGATGGAAAATATCCAGGTTCCCAAATCAGTGATGAGGACCTATATAATATTAAGCATAACGTCGCTGTCGTGCGGAAACCTCATATGTCCAAAAACGGCTATTTTTCAGGAAACTGAAAAAACTATTTATATTCTAAATAAATGAATACTGTGTCATCAACATTTGTATAACATCTTAAGATATGATTATATAACTGTGTGTAAGGTTGTATTGCCAATAATTTTGCAAAACCTTTCTTAAATGGATTTACGTGGATTTTGACCGGCAAATATGGACAAAGGAGTTCGTGCCATTATTGATTTTACCGGTCGCGCTGCGTCTAGAGAGAGCCTCTGTACATGTGTCGAGATCAATTAAGACACTTTATTAAAGCCTACAGCTGGTCTAACATGGTTGATTAGCCTTTGTCAGTTCACTGGTCCAAGTTTTGAGCGAACAAACATAACAGAAGCCTGATGGTTATAAAAGGGAAATGTTTAACCTGCAAACTTAACCAGTTACTCGCAACTCCTCCTCCTCCACATCAACATCTCAGGAACGTTTCAAAATACTTTTCTTTAAAAACGTATTCAGTTGTGTTGTTGCTATACTTTACTACCAAGGAGATAATTTTGAAATACAGCATCAATAAATGTCTTCTAGCTACTAACTGGCTCAATAGTGCCATTTTTATGAAAGGAGTAAAAAACAGCAGCTGGTCTTAACTGAATACAACAATGAATATATTTTAAATTAAATTCACTTTATAATACACACCACAAGTAGTGTACAGGTATGAGATTGTACATAAACTAAATAATGATGTCGTAGCTTTTTGCTCTG
>JBBPDB010000140.1:8948865-8989179 GCA_037974465.1 Brachypetersius altus
CCTAGCGGTCTTGGGGATCGAACCTGGACTTTCTGGTCACAGGGCGGATGCCTTAACCACTAGGCCACCCAACTGCCACGCTTGCACCACAGATCAGACATATGCACTTGTCGTTTACATTTGTGAAACAAAACTCTGTTTCCAACTCTTCATGAAAATAATGTTTTCAGCCTCTTATTGGTATGGCTACCTGCCGCTGTCATGGGTGCTGCCCATCTCACATCATCTGAATCCAAATCTGAATCTGAATCATCATCCCTGGCTCATCAAGCTTGACATCTGTTTGATTGACAACTAATAGGCAAATAATTTGGTTTAAGAAGGAAGCGGATATGATTGGATATACATGTGAGGTGGTTTTCCGAGTGACTAATCAAATTTGACTGGTCAAGTTTTGAAATGTATGTAGATTTGTTAACCCTTCAGCAAGTTACTTGGAGAGGGGTTGCGAGCTACTGGTATCTCGCGAGCGACGTGTTGGAGACCCCTGTTCCAGACAAATGAACTTCAAATGTGCTGCATGTAGTAATGTGACACCTCAATAATGATTTGACTTCTACTAGCTGTAACCTGTGGTTCCCACTAAACACCTACATTCGGCAAACCCTGTGCTCCTGATACAGTGGCCCCAAACACTATTGAGACACTTTGGCCATTTAACCATTAGTAAACTTTGGTAGCCTTTGATCACTGGAAGTTCTTTATGCTATTTGAGGAAATGTGTAACACAATTATATTTGTTTCCCCGAAAACAAACACCTTTCGCATACGATTGATGGTAAACCCTTTGTGTGGGTTTACAAAGGAATTCCAAGTAGACTGCACTAGAGGTATCCCCTTTAAAAAGGGGTTGTTTAGGGAAGGAACTGGTTATATATAGAACTGTCCAAAACATCCAACGAGTCAAAGATCCTTTAAAGCGCACAGCTGGAAATGATGTAAGAAGCTGTTTTTCTCACAATGTTCACTGATGGGATCAAATTGTACAAAGACATCTTACAATTATGATCCAACATTTTGGACTGAAGGAATACCCTGTTCCTTTTAAAATTAATGACACAATCAATTCGTTTTAAGTATTTCACCAAATCTCCAAAATCCAGAATACTTTTTGAGTGCACTGTATACCTCACAGTGTTTTTAGTTTTAGCATCTCTCAGCCTGTTACAGCAGCATGTGGCACGTTGCACAATGCAGCTTCAGCAGATTAGTACCTGTCAATCGCAGCTATGCTCACTCCACTCTGAGGCTATTCATCCTATTTTAGGCTCATTGCATTAAGACCTTGTGTGATCTCCTACATCAAGAGTGTTCCAAGTTTAACCCCTGCAATTCTGAGGACCTGTCAGCACTTCAGTTTACATAATATTTATACTCGCTGTGTTCATTTAATAATGTTAATTCGGAACGTATGTGCACATTTTAATCAAGTGAAGTCAACTCATAATTTATTTTAAGTGAATTAACACAGCAAGGCTTATATTGACATGATCAGTGCAGACTGACTAACAATTTATCCCTTTTGAAATCACCACAGGGGCCAAGGCAGGCAGAGGCTGGAATACAATAGGTGATGGAGAATCTGCCTGGTGTGTGATCTCTGGCTCGTGGGAGCCAGATGGCTAAGGTTAAACTCAGCGAGGAGGAGGACTCCATTCTGGGCCATGGTCCAGAAGATGATGATTCTGAGTGTTCTCCTGGACATGACTCTGACTCCGGGAGTCTACTCTCAGACGATTCGGTCCTCCCTGATTATGAGCGGGAGGACAATGCACAGGGGACGGCTAACACCCTTTACCAGGCCTGTGCCAAGAATCAGGGCTCATCCCTCCGCAGAGTGCTGGAGAGGGGCGTCACAGAGGAGGAAGTCATGGAACTAGATATTAATGGCAGGGTAGGTGTCCAGTTATCCAGTGTGTTTCCATCATGGGCGCTGGAATAATTATAGCACTTTTCAAATAACTTGTTTCGTCCCCCCTCAATTTACCCCTCTCAGACAACAGTCGAGACGTATACAACAGCCACCCCCCCATCCTACTTTTCCCCTCTCAGACTACAGCTGAGATGTAGAGGACTGTGCGCAATCACCCCCCACCACACACACACACACCCTTGCCCTACCCTGGACAACAGCCCCCCCACATTAAAAATGCTTGCGGCGCCCATGGTTTTCACACAGTATTAGTGTCAGTGTAAGACAATGTAACTGTACACATACTCACTGCTTCACTGCAGTCCAGTCATTTTTGCAATTTTAATAACAAATATATCAACAATATCTCAGTTAAAGACCTGCACTTGCCTCAAAGATAATAAAAGGCTCTGGCAGCACGATATCATGTCAGAAATGGTTTTCCTCTGCTTCTTGGCAGAATGCTCTGATGCTGGCCGTTTCCAAAGGATTCGTAGATATTGTGTATGGGCTGAACAAGTGCCCATATTTGGATATAAACCACCAAGATAATGATGGCAACACAGCACTCATGATTGCAGCACAAGCTGGTAAGTGGATTTAGATTTCTTTTTGTTTGTTTCCAGGAAACTATTTTTTAACAGTAATTTAGTCATTTATGTGGGTGGTAAAATGTTCCTTGTTTGAAAACACAGCAATATTATAATAGTGCAAATTTAAAATGCACTGTTTTGATGAGTGTATTCTCCTAACCAACACATTCATAACTTAGAGACTGTCTTTTATTGTTTTATTATTGGCAATGTTTTATAGGAACATTTAAGAACATCTTTTTAGAAATATCTACATGTTTACACTCACTGACTCCTGATGAATGGGGTGAAGGGAAGTAAGATGTGGTCCTGAAAATCAGTGGGACTAAAGCCTGTAATGTAAACTACAAAATTAACCTATATGTCAGTGGAGCTGATGAAATGGAGTAGGTGGACCTAATGAAGAACCTCATGGGTGTGAATAGTTTTGATCACTTTTAATGGCTGCCTGTACATAAAACAGTAAAGTGATTTCTATTGTACTGTATCACCACAGGTTTTGTGACTATCCTAACCTACATCCTGAACTTCTTCTCTGGAGTGGACACTGAACTCAGGGACAACCGAGGCTTCACTGCTCTAATTAAAGCAGCCATACAGGGCAACAATGACTGTGTGGCCTCACTGCTCATGGCAGGTAGTGAACCATTATTACTATTACTATTATTATATTATTCTTCTCTATGTATACAAATGCTTCAGTTTCATCCTTGAAGGCTTTTGGTGGGTGCATTGTGTTGATTTCTCAGCGAATTGAATATTATTCTCTCTTTTGGGTCTACATAACTAAAAAATCTGGAGAAAATCCACACAGAAATAAATACACAGAACCTAAAAGTTGCCAACATAAGTAACAACCTGGACGACGTCCCTATTGCAAAGTAACTGAAATCATTTCTACCTGTGAATTTAGACCCAAACAAACCTTCACACCATGTGATGCAAGATGATACAAGCATGAGCAGGTTTAAAAACTGTAATCCGAGGACATTTTCTTTTCTGATCCCTTGGCTAACTTGAGAGTCCACTTGGAGAGCACTGGATTAGGCGTGTGTGGATTTATCAGGACTTATTTAAAGTCCCTCTTCAGAAGGACTCATTGCTAGTGCAATAAAAGCAGGAAAGGTCATTTCAGTTAGACTGATCTATTTCTGGCCAGCGTGCCCCTAGCAGTGCAACCAAGAGAATAGCATTATCTCTGATTCCTTTACATTAAGGTCAATGTCTCCTAAACAGTCTAGATACACACTGTACACGCTCTCATAAGTATAGCCCTTACAGTAGTGGGATCAGAAACAGAAAACCTGATTAATCCTGGAGGATATGGCTTGTTATGACTGCACAGACACACAGAGATAAAAGCAAAAAGTCTAAAATAAAAAAGTCTAAAATAAAAGTCTGCATAACTGTAATTTATAGTAACACACTCTGCTCTTTACTATAGATAAATAACTTACTGCTAGGTAATAAGCTAGTAACACAAATAGTGGTTTGGCATAACCAGCACTGAGTAATTCATCATGGTTCCTGAAAAAGCCTTAGTATTTATAACTGAGCAGGTCTATAGATTAAGGGGTCAGGACTAGCACCAGCCTCACCTGTGATGCCTTACAGATCAAATTCAGAAACAGCAGCTGCTCAGTTAATCTTATAATCAGTGACTTCACTGGAGTAATCATGAATTAAAGGCACTCTACGTCACCCTTAACACCTTTGTGGAGGATAAAGCAAGGACACTTTCACACTGGAGATAATACGAATTCATTTCACACAATAAAGTGTTACAGCTTACTGTTTGCACATCAGTTTGATGAAGGTAAGTAGCTCACATAAGACATATTTGATATTCAAACATCGCTTTTTCTTGAGTAACAAGTCTAATGTCACTAAGACTACCAGTAAGCCTTGTGTGAACTGTATGCCTAAATCATCACCCGCCTCAAACAGGCCTAAATTGTTTCTATGTATGTTGTATGTTAAGCCTAGATTTCTGACGTTATGACATAGTGTTATGTGTACACTGGATAGACTGGACCATGACCCTAAAGCAGGGGTAGGCAACTCCAGTCCTGTAGAGCCAGTGTCCAGCACAGTTTGATGGTTCTCCTCCAGGACCGCAGCCCTCCAGGACCGGAGTTGCCTACCCCTGCTCTAAAGGATACTGTAAAATGAACTGTGCATATTTTATTTGCTACAGTTCCTTAACTGGCCGCTAGGGTGAGCACAAATGTTGTCTTTCCTATTCACTGTATAACTAATTGCAGTCATCTGCTACAAGGAACTCACACTCCTGCGGTCCCCATGTACTTTCAGATTTTGCCTTGCCCTAACACACAATAAACTTGTGCCCAATACAATTCTCCATGAGCTGAAATATGTTCTAGAACAAAGAAAGCATAGAAATATCAAAGGACTGTGCCTGAGAATAATTGTTGCTTACTGTGCTTGTGAACTAGGACTGTAGATTATATGAATTTTAAATGAATACCTTTTGCCAAACATGGTTTTTCAAAGATTCCAAAACACTTCATTGTTATGCGAGCAACTGAAATCCCTCTTTCCTGCATGTTTATAAATGTGTAATTAACAAAGATAATCATTTTAAAAAATCCCACTGAAGAAAAATGCTTGTCATTCTCTGATTAAATAATGTTTGAGAAACTTGTGAGTGTCAAAAAGTCCTAAAAGATCTGTGACGTAATGCATCATTTCTTGGAAGAACACTTTACATTACAAGATGGATGTGTATAGCTTTAAAGAGTAAAGAGTCACACATCTCATTTATAAAAATGGCTCTTTTGGGAACTAAATGAAAGGTATTCGTGCACATTTACTGATGTCTGTACAGGATGTAAAAAATTTACACGGAATGGATTGCTCATGCAGTTATGTGGTCACATGTGTCTTTGACCATGATAGGAAGTGGTTTAAATGATTGGATCACAAACACACTGAGACACACTGGGCTTCCTGCACTTCTGTACTCATGATCAGATCACCAGAGATGCGGGTTAATGCCAAGAGCCTGAGTGTATGTAAGACAGAATTTGGTATTTTGCTGGTTTCAATGAGATTTTTTTTTTGGTGATGTAATCAAGTGGAACTGGTTAATCATAGCAGAACTTACATACTTACTTACCCTTATCCTTCATATCTATTTTGATCTCAGGGGCGGACTTATATGCAGTGGATGCCACACGGGGCAAGGATGTGAAGGAATGGGCAATAAAAACAGGACACTTTGAAACTTTCAGCAGGCTCAGGCAGCTGGCCAGCAGGCCCCGTGCGGAACAATTCTGTGAAAGCTTTGTCCCAGAGTGGCCGGAACTGAAGGAGATGGTGGCCAAGGCCACAGCCACGAAAACTGCGGGGCAGAAGGTTGCTCATCGACTGAAGTCAACTTTCACTTTCAACTTCCCGCACGACCCCCAGGACAATGGGGCCATGGACAACATGGTGCGAATCACCACCAGCATACACAGCCCCCTGATTGTCATCGGCTGCCGGCCACTCTGCCCCACAAGCCCACCAGAGATTGGCAAGAGGCGTCTGGCTGTGCCTGACCTGATGCAGCAGAACCCAGACAAACAGCTTGAGGAATGTGCCGTACGCCACAGCAACGGCTCCATATCTTCAGCATCTCCCTCCACCACCTCGGCCTCCTCAGTGTCCCTGGCCTCCTGCTGCTCGGACACAGAGCGGAGGGGCAGTGTGCTCTCCATGGCCTCCAACGGCGTCCGAAGGTTCGTCCCGCGCAGCATGGCCCGCCGCAACAGCGTCTTCCCTACCGGCTGTGTCCCTCAAATCAAAGTCACCAAGTCAAGCGAGCCCACACCCAAGAAGCAAAAGAAGAAGAAGATGACTAAAGGTTACCTGGAGCCACCGGTGTGGAAGTACAAGGAGGCAAAAGAGGAAAAGAAGAAAGAGAAGAAACGGCTGGAGAAGGATAAAGCTGATAAGGAGAAGGCAGACAAAGACTCTAAGAAGAAGGCGAAAAAGTGAACAAGCATTTCAGCTTCTAAATAGCTGCAGTCAAAAAAAGACAGCAGTTTGATTAAGTGTAATTGCCCTACTGTAAGCTTGCTGGAAGTGCAGTGCAGGCCAATGTACATAAGGCTTCAAGACTCTGTGCTATGACATAAGCCTACATAAATAATTAAAAAGACTTCCAACACATGGCAGTTGTTAGAGAGGCCGCTTTAGGTGTTTTTGTAATTTCCCAGCAGTAAAAGTATTGGTTAAAGCCTTTATAAACATTTATGCTGGTTTATGTCTGTTTAAGTATGTGTCTTGTAGCCTTGTGAATATTGTCCTTCAGTATTCACTCCTCTCATGGAGGTTTGTTCACTTACATGATCAAAGTCACCAAGAGAAAGTCGTTTTCTGTCAAAAACCATATTAACCTCGCGTTTGTGTTTATTTCCTTCTTCCTCCCATGTTATCCTGTGGAAACATGTCATGGATCCTGTTGATATTACACGTATAAATTGTCCAGAAGAGGTCAAGTTATGAAAAGTGAACATGTAAAGCATTTTGATAACACCGTACCTTGGAAAGAAAGATGTAAAACAGGGAAGTTTAAATGTGATGCTGAACTCAAGCTGTTGGCATCTTTATTTTTGGCCTTGCTGCGTGGAACAGCAGAGTGCAGAGAAACTATAGCAGTCTCAGGAACTACAGGATTACTTCATGGCTCCATGGCCTACAGAGAGTGCTTCATATTTAGGATCATCATTGACTATTTTTTTCATTCAGAAAAACTATGGAATGCTCTCTGCCACCATTTCATTTTTCATAAAGCTGTCTTCCTGTTGGACTCAGGGATATACTGTACATTTGTTGCAGTATGTGTTTCAAAGATAATTGTTATAAAATGCACAAACAGCACTGGAGTGGGAAAAATGATAAATTCTTTCATAGACTGTATGGACAAATGTATTGGGACACATCTGCCTTCTGGGTTTGGGCTCCTTATTTCCAGTGAAGGGCAACATGAATGCTTCACCATATCAAGCCATTTTGGATGATGCAAACTTTGTCGACACTGTTTGACAAGGCCCTTTTCTATTCCTGCACGACTGTGCCCTTGTGCACAAAGCCAGACATGGTTGGATGAGTTTGGAGTAGAAGAACTTGACATTTTTGGGATGAACTGGAACATGTGATTAAGGTCTTCTCATCCAACATGAGCGTTTGATCTTATTAATGCTCTACAGAATGAATGGGAACAAATTCCTACAGAAACTCCAAAATCTTATGGAAAGTCTTCCAAGAAGAGTGAAAGCTGTTATCACTGCAAAGTGGGAACCAACTCCATATTAAAGTCTATGTATTCAAATGCAATGTCATTAAAGCATCATAATGTCATTGGTGTAATGGTCAGGCGTCCCAATACTTTTGTCCATATAGTGTGCATCACACAATTCTCTCTTGAAAGTTTCTGAAGCAATCTACAAATTGGCATGACTGAGAGTATTTTTATAGATGGTGTAGGTTTATATACTTTGTTACAGCCAAATGCACGATGTCACCACTGTTCAGATGTTTGCAGTCACAAATTGGTCTTGTAACTGATATAAAAGGCCCAAAACTTTAGTAAACATGACGCTATGTAAGGCTCTGTTTTAGTAACTAACTGGATAATCCAGTCATTTTCTAAGAACAGTCATGGTTAAAATTTCCTCGGGAAAAATCCAATTCACAAGAACGAGAAGAAAAGAGGATTCAGAAAAAGAACTTTCTCTGTGGGAAACCACAAATCCAGGAACCTTGGAAGTGTGAGGCAATAGATGAAAGGAACTGTGGTATGCTCTTCCTGAATTTTTTTAAATGCAGGAACTGCTTCTTGGTCAATATAATGTAACTCACAGTCGCAAAAAAAATGCAAACTACATAACATAACTGCTAGCTGTTTGTTATACTAAATGTTCCCTTCAAAACAGCATCACATCAGGAGTCTCCCAACTCACCTAATTGTGACTTGTGCAACAACAGCTTCATACATTAAGTTATAAATGTTACTTAAGCTTCAAATTCACCCGTTGATCCTAGAATTGTTCAAAGTATAAAAGGTATAACAGTATTGTTAACTTGGTCCAAACAAAAGAATACATTTATTAAGCACTAATGAAAGTAACAATAGTGTAGCAGTGGTGTTCAGATAAAAAGCCTTATTGTAAAGTAGAGATTTACACATTAAATATAAATAAAATGTATTATTATTATTATTATTATTATTATTATTATTATTATTATTATTATTATTATTGTTATTATTGTTATTATTGAATATATGCACATTTTTACCATTACTTTACCATGTTTACCTTTATTTTTTGAAAACTTTTAATTGTGTAATGCTTTACTTTGTGTTTGGACACCTTTTGTAGAATATTATCTCTGTGGCAGGAGTTCTCCATTCCATTTTTTAATTCTAAAATATATTGTGTGATGCTGTATACAACATGTGACACAAATGACAAAAACACATTTTCCTTGTAGTTTAAACTTAAATTTAACAGAGTACAGATTAAGCCAAACAAACACTACTTGTTAATGATAAATACAGGGGTAATAATCATAAAACAGCCTCTAAAAGACCGTGAATTATATTCCCACCCTAAAGAACTATGCAAATAATACTACCTTCAGACAAAGTCAAGTGTGTGTGTGTGTGTGTGTGTGTGTGTGTGTGTGTGTGTGTGCGGGGGGGGTATGTGTTTTTTGTTATATTTAAAGGTTCTTTAGAACATCCTGCAGATTATAAAGCAAGAAAGCATTGCATTATTGCATTTACCAAAAGTGAAAAAAAGTAATAAACTTTCTTCCGCACTGAAGGATCTCATTAAAAGGTTTCATGAAACCAGCTGGTTGGTAAATAAGTCATGAGCTTGTTAAAGGGATACTATAATAGAAACACTAAAAAAGTCAGTGGTCTCTAATCCACTCAGCGTGCCAAGCTTATGTAAGTTACTGCGTCTTAGTCTTGTCCTCAGATTACCTCAAACATAATGGCAGGAGCTGGTATCAACATGAGCTGGGCATTGCAACATTCTGTGACTTATTTTTGAGTGAAGTGCAGTATCAGAAAGGGTCTTTGAGTAAACTGAGAGCTTTCTCTCAACGAGAGATGGGAGGAGCGAGTGCAAATTTGGTTAAGATTTTTCCCCTGCCTACCAGTGAATGGTGTTGTAATCAAAACCCAGATGGCATTTTAGGGGCAGACCATTATCTTTACATTTTTAGGAAGGCATTGAATATTAGATTGTGCTTAATATGACCAGGGACATAATACCTTTTAATTTTTTTTTATCTAACCGGTCAACACTCTGCCAAAGAGGGTTCTTTGCAAGATGCTATTTTTTATTCCTTGTTAGTGTTAGTTCACAAATTGGTCAAATGTGAGAACCACTGCCCTGAAGAACCTTCCTACGGTTCTATAGCGATTCATTTTTGTAAATAAGATGAGTTAATAACCCCATTGACCTTTAATGAAGCTAAAGATAGGTAAACATAGCTACAGCTCATTTAAACCTTTAAATGGTTCTTTGCACTCACAAATCACCATTTCAAATGCAGTTCTTTAGAAAACAAAAAGTAGTACTGCTCCTCTGTTGGCTTTTTTTGAATATAGTAGCTTATTTTAGGCAGTTTTATACATTTAGTCAGGAGTTTATGGTATCTAACGACTAGTTAGGGCTGTCTCATCCTAGAGACTGCTCCTCGACACATAATAAAAGAGGGCAGTTTGTGTCAGCCACAAGGAAATAAGATAATATGTACTAGTATGTGTTGAAATACTAATAAAATGGATCTCAACATCACACTTCCTCATGGGAATAAAAAAATAAATACTGATCAAATAATCACCCCCTCCCTCATCCTACTGATCTGAGCAGTTCCAGCTGGGCCTGCACACACACATGCGCCAAGTGCACAGATTACAAAGCCTGGGAAAGGAGGGGAGCACTGTTGGGTAGATTTCTTGCTTTAAAATGTTTTACCTCATATAGAGATAATTCTCCTGATGAGGAGAGATAAGAGTACACTTTTCTCCACCAGCATCCCCCGGTGGTGTGGTCTAACCTACTGCAACTAGCACTTACCCCTGGCTTACCTCCTAACAAAGTACTGCATTCACAATGCAGCCTGTTTTTCTGAATGAGGCTGAGCTATGTGTCTTTGGTGACTCAGATCCTTGTGTTTCTTTGGGACTTCATCCATAAGAGGCTGTTTGGGAAGCTGCTCCTCAGCCTTGCTCCCTCGGGGCATTAGCCTACAATCCAGTCGCCCAGACTGTCTCCAGCTTAGAATTTCCTCTGCCCTTAAAAAAAACCAAAAACTAGTAAGTTAATAACCACTAAACTACTAAGTGCACTAAAGACCACTACATGTTTCAGGTTCTGATAAATCTCCAGTGGTCCTCAGCACACATCAATTATAGCCAGAGATGAGAATTCACCTTCTAGAGTCCAGGAAATGTGTTATTACATGAGAAAAATAATGACTCATGCTTTTCCAAAGAAGAGAAAAACTGTTATAAAAGACCAGGTCATAAAACAAGACAAAACAGAAAGAAGCGATATTTGAAAATGTTCATTTAAAGTGTACTTATGTAGCTACATGGAACTAAGCACACAAGCTTTCGTCTAACCTGTGCAACATATTAGCTTAAATAACTAGAGACTTGGTTTTGCAAAAAAACGCACAGTGTATAATGTACGTCCTTATAAAACAGGATAAAAATATCTTTAGATAAGAAAAATAAAGTATTTTGAGTGCGCCAGAGGGCAGGCCATGAAGAGGAAAAACGTGAGAGAGAAAAAAATGAAAGGATTGTCAGAGGCAGGAAAGGAGCAATATGAGAGAGAGAGAGGGTGGGAGAGAGACACAGAGAGAGAGAGAGAGAGAGAGAGAGAGAGAGAGAGAGAGAGCATTCCAGTGCCAGACAATGAGGGGTGGGCCGGGTGCTGTGTGTTTAAGATCTGTAATCTACCTCTGAGATCAGGAACACGGCTGCGCTGGGTCGAGATGAGGAGTGAGGAAGGAGCCGCTGGAGGGATGTTTATTTCGGAGCGGAAGCCGTCCTGTAACGCTCCGGAGCCGAGCCTCGACTCTGTGCTTTATCGCCCCGAGATATAGCGGAAGATAGCGGAAGACTTTTGCGCCATAGTTTTTGTAACAGCCACGTCATTTCTCCGCTTTACTTTTTTACCGAAGTACTGAAAGCTGGGACGGAGAAACAAGCAAGAGGAGCTCAGGAAACTTCTCTAGAAGTTTAAGAACGGGGGCTGGAAGATGTGCTGACGGCCGGGTTTTCTCCTCCACATCTGGATACAGAGAGAGGGGCTTATCGTGCTCTGCTGTAGCATCTCCTTTCAAAAACCGTTCTACTTTCTGGAGTGACCAGTATGCAGTCTGAAGGCGTTTTTCTCCACGAACACAGTGTTACTCATTGACTGAGATAGGAAGAGGAGGAGGAAAAAACAGGTAAATCACCATCCGGTCTGTTCACATGCAAACCGATTTAGACCTTTTATCACGATTTCAGTGCAAAACGCTTCTATTCAAGCCCCTCTGAAACGCAAAAGTGGGCAGAAACCAGTCCTACAAACGTCAGCACGTGTTACGCATGTGTGCGTGCCAGATGAAAACACACACACACACACACACACACACACACACACACACATATATATATATATATATATTATACGTCCCACAGGTAAGAAATTTGCTACAGTTACAAAGTGGGGACAACAAGAGAGGAAAATAGAAATATCATAACCGAAAGAATAAAACTGTACAGCAGTATAATACAAACATGTACACTATACAAAATATGACATTTGTGTATGACATGTGTGTGCGTGTCAGCATGTGTTTGTGTCTGTGTATATGTGTACACAGTACTGTATCTAGTAAATGGGATTCACATAAAAATGGACAGTTTAAATAATAGGCTATGGTGACTGGATAAAATAATCACATCTGAAGAGAGATGACTTTTAGCCTAAGCCAAATGTTTCACAGGTGAGCTTATTCATCTTCTTTTTCACTGCTTACATAGATCTCACACTATCACAGTTTGTGTGTTTGAATCATGGTTACTGGAATGATACTATAAAAAAAAATAAGATTCCAGTAAACACCCAGTGTTAACTGGAGTGAATTCTGTTACAGTTTAACTCCACAGCACACACAAGAATACCTAATCAGTACACATCAGAGCAGTTTTCACCTGTTTAAAGAGCCCATCCTATATTTTTCCCTTCTTATGGCATTTGTGTGTGTCAGAAACAGATATTTTATTTCTACATGGCCATTCTAACCTCTCCAACAAGCTGTTTTTATTACAGTGTCTTTAAGACTGACATATAAGAGCTGTTGGTTTTTGCTAAATCAAATGCAATTCAGAATGACTGCTTTCACTATATGGACTGCATGGATATTTTTTTATTAACTACTGTTTTTGGTTAAGTGATAAATATATATAGCACTTTTACTGATTTAAATGTATAGAGGCCTGCAAAATAAAAAAAGATGATTCAATTTCATGAACTGAGATTGACAGTCATTATTTATTTTTGCATAGGTAAGGCACAATTACAAAATCAACTAATGTTAGTCTATCAATAAAATGTTGCATCTTGATAGTCTGGTGTTCCGCCATGGCATAGGGAAACAGAACATATTCAGAGGCTTAACTTTTTTTTATCTGAATATGCATGCGTGTTTGTCCCAAGCATGTGTGCTTGTTCACAAACAACAGCAAGCATGAGAGAACACGAACGAAATACGCTGCAAGCATGTGGATATATCTTTTAAACATCTGCTCCATGCAGACACAGTTAGTGCGTGTGAATACAATCAGCCATCCCAGTCCTTCCTAACTCAAGTCAAAACATTGCACAGAGTGAAGTACAAGATGGAGCCATTGATAGGCAGCCTGGTTGGCAAACTTGCACTCCTTTGATTTATCTGCACTGATTATTGAACACTATTCTCAGCAAAATAATAGTCTGTAAGAGTAATAGTCTGTACTAGTTACAGAATAACAGCATTCTATTTTAATGGAAATGGGCTCTCTAAACGTTACAGTACACTGTTATTAAAAGATATGCAGACTCCTATGTTCTACCAAGAGAACATGTCAGATGATGACAGCTATCAAAGAGCACATCCTCAAAAAAGAGGAAGGTCAATGAGCAAAAGCAGCTTTACTTCCCATGTGTCTGGTGACTGTGGCTGGTAAGAATAGTGGCAAGGGGGGGACTCAGCAAGTTCACTTGTGATCAATGAAATTAGTGAGTGCTCTGATTTAAGATCCAACAGCACAAGAGCCAGTCTGTCCATAGAGAATAGTGCAATTCCAAATGGGTGGAGTTGTTTTCCGTCATAAATGGAGCCCATAGGACACACAATTTACCCATCACTGATACACGGGGCGAAATTCTCCACAACTGGCTTAAAGTCTCCTTGCTGTTGCAGAGATTTTTAATCGGAAGTCGTTAACTAAAAGACTGCTTAATCAGTTACAGAATCGTAGAGGATGCTGTTTCCAGCAAGCAGGTTTGTAATTAAGGGCTGAAGGTATGTGGAGTCAGACAGATAAAAATTGGTCTTTGTTTGATAAGAACAGTGTTTTAATGTCCTCCTAGCTAACTCTATTCTTGAGCCTTAGCTTTCTACCTATGTCTGGAAATGCCAGCATATATTTATAAGTGCATTTGAGTATACCTACAAAGCATGCGGCTAACATCCGCTCTGTGATCAAAAACAGTGATTCACCAAAGAGACCAGTGGAGTTCCAAACAGCCTACAATCAGTCAGCTAACATCTGAATATAACAGTCATCCCAGCATACATGTATTATCTCATAATTGGTCAGTCCAGTGGGTATAAGGCAGTCTCTAGTGTTTTGTTTTTCTACTTGTATTCTGTGTTATTCTGTTGCATCTTTTAGAACCTTAAAACGATGCAACAGGTTGCAGATGGCACAAACATGCAAGCAGACACTTTACTTATAGCTTCTGCTTTGCTGTACTCTATGTCATTGTCTTAAATATATAGTGGATAATTGTGAGTTGTATCCCCATTGATGACAAGAACAGTAATACCACAACTCTCGTCTCATGTCTCTCTGGGCAACTGTGAAGTAACTCCACAGATCTTGACATTTTAATGACCTTTGATCTGCTGCCGCTCTGACTGTTTGAACCTGTTTGAACTGCAGGAAAGCAGAACTTTTCAGTGAATGAAGTTTCAGTGTATCTCATATAGTACTATACAAAAGTCTTAGGCACCAATGCAAACTCCTTAAAGCCAGTGTGTGATAATGTGTATTCCTGCAAGCAAAGTTAACAAACAAGAAAGCAGGAAAAAGTATCATAAAAGAAGTTGATATTTTGTGATGTTCTGAATAGCTTACAGTGATGTTTTGTGCAGCTAGGGCCATACTGGGCTCACCTCTGTGTCACTCCTCAGGATGCTGAGTCGCTTCCAGCCATCAACAGGGAACTAATGACTGCCTGGAATCAAGACCCTGCTTTTAGAGCGCTATAATTCAGAATAAGCAGAAGGGAAGCTAACCTTCTGATAGCATTATCTGAAAGTTCCTTTAATAATGACCCAGTGTTTATCTTTTGGTTCAGAGAACGCCTATCTAAAGCAACCTTACTGAGTAAACTTATACATAGATGTTATGCTGTGGGCAATCTGGCCCACTACAGTTCCAAAACTAATTGGCTACTTTACCATCCTTCTTATCAGATTAAACCTTTTGTTCAGACAGTTTTCCCATAACTCCGATTTGATTTGGTGCCCACCAACACATTCAAATCTCCAAGAAATAAGTCAATTCAGGTCAAGCTTAACTGTCATTCATCGTAGTCAGATGTTGAATATGATGAATTCTCAGTTGTTGGGAACTCAAGCTGCATAATTATTGAGTACAGTAGAAGCATAATTACACTGGAGACTATAAGCATATAATAAGAGGTTTGAACTTGCTTGATTGCAGATTTAAAGTGTAATGTTTGTAAAGCCTAATTATAAGCTACAGGCCTATGAAGTCATGTGCAGATTTTTGTGTACCCCAGTAAGCTAAGTGTTGTCGGGTTTCTGAGTGGGAAAAAAAATCCTCTACAGAATATGTGCATGTTGTAACATTTGCTGTATTTAGCATTTCAAATGTGGACCCTATAGAGGATTTGTTTCACTTTTAGTCAGTAAATATGATGGGGATACTTTTTATTATCATAATAAATGATGTGCATATACTGTAGTGCAGTGCAGTGTGTGACACGCTAATTAAAAATGTGCTCTTGTTTTTTGTATAATATTTTAAAAATATGGCACAAGTGAGTTTTTATAGGGGTGATTCAACTTATGAAACCTCTTAAAAAAATAAATCTTATGCATGTTGTGTATCTTGAGTATTACTCAGTTCTAGTGCCAGTGTGTGTAGTAAAACCACACCAAAGCAAAACGTCAAGGACGTAAGTGCAGCATGTCTTTTTGCTGATTCTGGTTATATCCAAAGAACAAAAAGATCTCGGACTGTTCTGGCTCTTGTTACTCATCTGTTTCAAAAAAACATGTCTGACTCCATTTTTCCATTACATCAGAGGAGTAAACTGTATACTTATGGAATTACAGTCCTAGAGCCCCACAAAAATACTTCCTGGTGTTTTAGTCAGCCGTTTACGAGCATAGACTAAAGATATACATGATAGTGACCACTGCCTTTTATAGTAGTTTGCTTCAAACAAGTAATACAATTCTTTTTGCAGCAGGAAACAAACGGAAATGTGACAGTACTCAGGGGAAAACTGCACTGATTGTACTTGATTCAAATTTAAGGCACTTTGGAACTATGTTTAAATATTAATACATAAATATTATAGCATCTATTTCTTTAGGGAAATGACATATCTGTGAGTGAGAAAAGTATGTGACCCTCTAGTTAATTCAATTTAGAATCAGACGTGTTCAATCAATCTGTAGGGACCCATTTTTAAGTCAGATCTTCAGGACACACAGTGTGTCATGGCAGACACAGGGAGCATTTCTGAGGACCTGATGATGGTAATAAGGCTGGGAAAGGTTACAAAATCTCTAAAGCATCTGGACCCAATCATTCCTCAAGCAAACTGATTGTGCACAGATGCAGGAAAATCAAGGCCATTGTTGCCCTCTCCTGAAGTGTCAACCAACAAGATTGAGTTCTTTGAGGTCATTAAGGAACCCTGGGTACTTTCTAGGCAACTAAAAGGTCCACCTCAATGAGTCCACCATGAGTAGAATACTGAACAACAATGGTGTGCATGGCAGGGCTACAAGAAAAAAGCCACTACTCCCCAAAAATAACGTTCCTGCCTGTGTGCATTTTGATAAAGATCGCATGACCAACAATTCTAAAATTCTAAATTGAATTAACTAGAGGGTCACATACTTTTCTCACTCACAGATATGTCATTTTCCTAAAGAAATTGATGCTATAATATTTATGTATTAATATTTAAACATAGTTCCAAAGTGCCTTAAATTTGATCAAGTACAATCAGTGCAGTTTTCCCCTGAGTACTGTCACATTTCCGTTTGTTTCCTGCTGCAAAAACAATTGTATTACTTGTTTGAAGCAAACTCAGAAGTCCACTGGAAAAATGTTTGCAGACTAAAATAGAACTTTAGACAAACAGAGCAGGTTTAAATGACAAGTGTTAACTATAAATCACTTTATTTCAACATAATACATTTTATCTCATCTGTGAAACATGGTGGTGGTAGTATCATGCTTTGGACCTGGCTTTGTTGCATCTGGGCCGGGAGGCTTGCCATTATAGACAGAACAGTGAATTCTGAATTACACCAGAGATTTCTAAAGGAAAATTCAGGACATCTGTCTGTGATCAGAATCTCAGGAATCTCAGCTGAGTCATGGTGCAAGAAAACGACCTAAAACACACACTACCAACGAATGGCTAAAGTCGCAACCGTAACCCAATAAAAAGGTTATGGAAAGACTGGGCAGTTCAGGAAGCCCACCAACATTCCCACTCGGAAGCTGTCCTATGCTGACGAGTGGAGAAAAATTCCTCCAAGCTAATGAGCAAGTCTGATCAGCAGTTACAGGAAGCGTTTCGCTACAGTTATCACACCATGTAATGAAAGCAAAGGAAAACAATATTTAACATGTTGTTTGTGTATAAACAGTAACCCCCACTTTCACGCAGATCAGCGGTCGCGGTTTCAGTCCTTCACAGATTTTTGAACCTTACGCCTCTGAGTACAGCTCACTGTGACGTCCGGCCCTATGCCTCGGAATGAACCTCCACTTTTCAGCGCAGCCCCAAACATAAACAACTAGCACAAGGGGGGCGTGTCGTACGAGGCCCGGACATTACAGTAAGTTGTGCTCAGAGGCTAGAGGTTTATTTCTCCTTGCTCCTGCCCTGTGACGCTACAGTCCAGAATTTCCCCCGTGGAGCATCTGGAGTGTTCTCATGTTTTTCATTTTGTTCTTTTTAAAGTCCTGTACTTTCGTTACTGTAAATTAAATTCCTTTATTACTGTATTTGCCTGCTTATACCAAAGAAAACAACAGTGCGTACCAAAGAAATTGCCTGTGCATTAATTACAGTGCAGTCTATACAGGTATAACATTTTTACATTCTAGCACTGCAGGAGTTCAGTGTAAACTGTACGGTACGAATACAGCTTTACCTTTAATGAGCTTAAAATGAAATTAATGTGTTTGGGGGGAAATATTTGTGGGAATATTTAGGGTTTGCCCAATAAAAATAGACATGTTTTTGTTAACCGCATCACAACAACGTGGTCTCACTATATGTAGGTGCTCTTGGAACAAAACTATATGACTGTATATGAACAATATATTGTTCATCGTTATGGCAGAAAGTGAGTACATTAAAAGACTAATGGATTTCTGGATAAACTTTGTATCAGATGCCTGTTGCATTATTACTACTGGAGTCATTTCTAAGTCATTTCCTAAAGCAGGCTCTGTGCACACAGCACATGGTGTTATTTCAGATGGCTTTGTGACTGGACTTGAAAAATACTTTTGATGTCTTTGATGTCAGATTCCTTATCACTGTATGCCTTTGAAACATTTAATACACTACTTCTTTCTGTGCATTTTCTGTGGAGTGTCAGAAGTGACTGAGCACTGTTCTCATTTGCAAAGCTTTTAAATTCTCATGAAACAAACACCAAAACACAGCCATGTTGTTTGTCTGGCAAGCAATCTCCCAGACCTTAAAGAATGAGCGACCCCCTGTCTCTGGCTGGTCAGCCGGGCGCGGCCTCTCAATGGCAGGAAGCATGGCCATCAATATTTACTCTGCGTGCCGAGCAGCCAGTGTGTCGACTGAGGAGAGTGGCATGCAGCAGCCTGCTCTAAAACCCTCTCCCACCCACCCTGACTGCAGCAATTAGAGTGCAGGCAGACAGACTGGACCCACACTGCCTGCTTCTCAAGCTCATGACTTCCTCTGCTGAGAGGACGGGCTGCTGTGGATGGGTGAGCAGTAGTTGTATGAAAGGTGGAAAGAGGTAGGGGTGGGGTTTTGGTTTTAGCAGATATGACTCAACTGAAATGTTTTGCAGACCTATGATGCTCTCTTTCGCTTTATTCACAGAGATGAAAGCCGCTGCAAATCTCCCGCTGCTGCTCGCTTTGATGTGTGCAAGAATCAGTGCAGTTCCCACAGGTGAGGAGTCAACAGGCAAGTGGTTGACATTGGGAGTTGGTGTTTCTTGTTCTTACACCTTTGTTTTTATATAATTCTGCACTGTTTATGCGCATTTTTGTAGTGTTTTGGCTTGCTGATGTGTGTGTGTGTGTGTGTGTGTGTGTGTGTGTATGTGTGTTTGTCTTAGTGATGGTGAATCAGCTGCATGCCGATGTAGAGATTTGCTCCCTCTGTATTGAAACAATAGAGCAAAGGAAGTCTATCTTCCTGCTGTGGACGACCCTGCTGTGCTTTATCGTACACCCTTTAAACTTCAAAACTCATTTACCCCTATTTGTATATTTGTATTATATTAAGGATATTATATGGAAAAGTTTGGGCAGAGGTGCCATAATGTGAAAGAGGTGATTCAGGATAATTCCAAGGGCCCAGCACTAACAGGGGCCCCTCAAAGATCTAAATAAAAGGATGTTATTATAATATTTGGGGCTCAGTTGTATATTCTTTCAGCAGCCCCTGATCAGTCTACAAGCAATTTTTTTTAAAGTAAGTTGATATGATACAATGTAACACAGTGGGACCACATTTAAAACTGCACTCAGACTTTGTGTACAGTGTTTTTACCACAATGTTTCCCCACTGAGGATCACTTCAGTCCAATTAATAACTATCAATATGGATTGCCTATAACTGTAGGTAGTGGAGGTAGCTCAGTGGGTAGGATACTTGCTTCTGGACCAAGAGCTCATGGGTTCAAATCCTACCTTCAGCATGCCACCACTGGGTCCCTGAGCAAGTCCCTTAACCCCAAGTTGCTCCAGGGAGACTGTCCCCTGTAGTTAGGGAATGGAAGTCACTTTGGATAAAAGCGTCTGATAAATGCCGTAAATGTACAAGAGAACTTGCACTTTGGAATGTCTTCAGGTCTGATCAGATGCTGAAGTGCAAACTGTAAGTGATTAATCATTTTTGTATAAAAGATGCATTTGTTAAAAAAATAATCTCTAGTTGCTCATTTAATTTATTTATACTAGTTTCTAGCAGTGACTTGTGAATGTTTATGACATTAGTGAGCACAAACAGTCAATGAGTTGCTCATTCTCCAACCAATCTTGCTCTGTAGCCAGAATGCTAGCATCCTACTACTCAAAACCTGTCTACTGTAGAACAATGGAAAATGTTGGCAAACAGACCCTTTCTAGTTTTACAGTCATTCTTTGATAAAATGGGAAAATAGGAAGTTATCCCGATCCTCATACACTGGTTCTGGTGAATCTTTGGAGAACTTTGACATATTTCAATCGCATGTTCAACCGATAGCACTGCTGCACTGGCTGCATTGACGAGAACAATGTATTATTCGTATTTTTATTCATTTGACCCCATTTGGGTCCAGTCAATAACTGCTTGCTGAGAGGCACCCTCTAGCAATTTTCAGCCATTTTTAGTATAGGCTACTGGGACGAATACGAAGTGGCATTGCTGCTCTTAAACTTTCTCTATTCAAATCTGTAGTGAAAAAGAACACATTTAATGTGTTTGTGTTTGTTCTTCACCAAAATGTTCTAATGAATACAACTTTCCGGTTAAAGTTAGTCTTATCAACGGGGGATGACAGCTCATCCTAACCTAATAAAAACTGTGCGTGTGTTTGTGTGTGTTGTATACAAGCTTTGTACTCACCAAGCACTAGATTACAAGGTGCTAATCGTCTCAGAAGTGCCTCAAGTCACAACTTCTGAAGCCATCACCATGCAAAAAGAACCACAAAGAGGGATATTTTAAACCAGAGACCATAATTTCTACTCTTGTATGTCTCCATGTCGTGGGTGAGGAGACTAACCACCAGTGTGTCTGATGTTCTTCCACTAGCAGACATAGCTGCTAGCATCTGCCTTCCCCATTCGCAGCCACTCTTAAAACGCAGATGCTCTGCGATCTTTGTAAGCAGGTCGTGTGAAAAACAATTTCGGCTGGTGGGACATTTTCTGCTAATGCAGCTGCTTTTAGGCAAATCTCTGTCTGCTCTCTTCTCAGACTAATGCACAAGAATGCAGAAATCTCCCACACTGCTCATGGGAAAGCTGAAAGTCACTTAAGAACACAAACTCGGTTACAGCTTTAAAGCAGGCATGGATATGTCCTTATAAAAATGCAGTTATGTCAGAAACCAAATCTCTTTCATCTGGGGTGGCTTGAAAACAATTGCATTCACAAGCATAATAAATATTGGACTTACTGTGGAATTAAAGATGCTATCACTGAAGCCATATCAAAATATGACCCTAGCAATGGCCTCTGAGGCGCTGGTCAAGAAGGACTGAGGCGCTTCTTGTCAAAATAAAGCTCTCACAAGACTTAATCTCCGATACATGGCGAAAGAGTATTTGGCTCAGTTTTTGTTTGATGACTTCATTATCTGCGCTTTGGGTCTGGAAATGATTTTGTATTGTTCACACTTTTTTTCCCATTTGGCAATAAATGACACCAGACAGAACGAGATCCATGTGAACATCACAGCTCTTCATACACAAATTGTTTAATTCTTTATGTCTTTACAGATTTGTCTGTTTTCTGGAACATTCTTCTAGTAGAATGCAGAATAATAAACAGTGTGTAAGGAAATGTGCACTTTTAAGCGCACTCCATTAGCACAGTCTGCATGCTCTGGGTCACTTCCAGCTTTTGGAACCACCTTGGGCTGTTTTTCTTTCTTTTAGACTTCAACATGAACGGTTCTGACCAAGCTGGCTCATAGGCTTTTGCATTTATAGGATGTTTTTTTTAGGTCAGTCCTGCATTTGGACTGTGTGAATGTGAACTGAATGTGCAGAGGTATGAAGGCAGTCAAGACAAAACAATGGAGGCAGATGTAAAGTTTCTCAGCGAGTATGCTGTTTTATTCAAAAGCTAAATGCACAATTACCACAGTGGCACCTGTGGCAACTTTGTCAGGACACTGATCCCTGAGACACGCATTTGATCAATTGGAGAATCCAGATACTGGAGTATAAATTACAGCCATTAGCACAATTCAAAGCAATACAAAAAACAGACAAGTCACCAGAATTCAAAAAGCATATACAATCTAAACAATAATGTACAAATACAATCATTTTTAACATGGCACAGTAAATAATTACTGCTTTAAAATAAGATACAGTATACCCAATATGGGTCATTTCCACAGAGAGAAATCCTCTGTTTAAGAGACACTGTTGATGCTCGAGTGAAGTGAGAACTCCTGCAAGGTTTAAGACTGAATCTCAGACTATCGGAAAGATAAAGGAAAAGCAACAAATGCTATCCTTTAGAGCACAGCAGCCAAATATCAATCATGAGTAACAACCATTTTACAGGCTGTTGAGCAGTGGTTTGCTAAGGCAGTGCTCCTAGTCCAGTTCAGTGATGTCTAAACCTTTGCAAGCGAGACACTTCACAAGAGCAGCAAGCAGTTCATTCGAATCAAGCTGTGCAACTTTCTGTTGAATATATCTCAGCACAAAGCTAACAAGTTGAGATATCCCATCAAAATCTCATAAAACTATATGCCAAGACTGTTGAAAGCAAGAAATGGCATTAAATATAATAAAATCTAAAAGCTTGGGGCGCATATGTTACATTACACAGCTTTGAGTCCCGTCATCATAATCACTTTCAGAACAATAAGGGAGAAAAGTGCTCTATCCCAAAATGCCGCAGATTCAAAGAACCTGATGGCACTTTAGGAAAATTGCCTATTGCCAGCACAAATGATCTTAAATTACCATATCATCATATTCCATAAAAGTAAAAATAATTCTATAACACTGGGACTGCAAATGATATTAACGGCAGAATTAAACTTCATCTTGTTCGTTTTTGTCCGGAGTCTTTGAAGCTAAAAAGAAACGACAAAAGCACCCACGTATAAATAAATCCCTCTTTCAGCAAATTAAACCTGAGGGAGGAACCTGAATTGCATTTGCCAAGGGGGGTGGGGGGGCGCGAATGATACGAACTAAGCATGTAAAGCTGGCAAAAACGGCTTGGACAAGTCATAAACACACATTCTATGAGAATTGCAAATTGGATACAAGCAATATAAGGGATGTAAAGCACAGCCTGCGATGCCTGGTGCTAAAAGTTTTTTTTTTTCCTGAAGAGACTTGGGCCCCAGTGTCTGGGGCTCAGGCAGGAAACTCCTACACCAGGCAGGAAGGAAGCATCCAGAGGCGGGCCGCACAACAGCCCAGTAAAGAAAACATACAAGGCCGCATTCTACTACAGCAAAAAGTAGCCACATGGGCTAATACCACACTGGTCTCAGGCGCCTTTCAGATACCGAGGCGCAGCTGAGACGAGGATACAAGAGGGGTGCTGGTCACCTTAATAGGCAACCTGAGGAGGACACCACGGAGTGTCCGGATAGAGCAGACAGTGCACAGACTTAAACCTGCAAGAGAAAGAACAGAACAAAAGACAGATGTTAATTAAACTCTTTAAATGTGGGGCTTATTACTCAGTTGTAATCTTAAGACCTGTTTTTCTGTAACAGCTATGGATTGTTCTGTAGTTATAAAAACTAATTACTGACTAAATGTACATTTTTATTTGAAATGAAAAAGGATTTAAGGTATCGAACACCAGCCCTCGTTCTAGAGAGATTCTAGTTTCAACCACTTATTCACTTTTACAGGTCCTCAGTTTGGTTGGATTAGGTGCATGAGGGTCAGGTAAGAGGGCAGAATATTAGATGCAGGTGAGAACTACACTCTGCTGGAAAGCAGGAAGGTTGACCACTGGTTTAAGGCATTAAGATGTTGTAAGGCATTAAACTGTAGTAAATAGCACTCAAGGCCTCTTACCTAGATGGGTCCTCCTCGACTGAGAAAGCCCCTTTCATGTTGATGATATTCCTCTTGTTTTCAAACATTCCATAACTTAATGTAATCTGAAACAGAAGAAAACAGGAGTTCACATTACAACTGCTTCCAGATAAGCCAACAGGTCACCTTCCCATAGATTAACTGCTGATCAGAGCGACTGTATCACCTGTTTGTGTACTTCTGATCTGGACACCTGTTGAAGGTTCTCCAGATGCGAGTGGAACAGGTTACTGCGGGTCAGCGGAACGCCCAGAACCGACTCGATGATGTAGCCAATGGTACAGTCATCAGGGAGACGAATCTTCTCTGCAGTGTTCATGAAATGACCACCACTAGAACGGAGATGAGAAATAGGTTCATTCCTGGACATTCATTAAAAAAAAAACCCAGACATTTAGTGCTTGTACAGGAGTGCCAAAGAGATCTGATATATTCATACCTCGCCCAGGGGCTCATTTTAAGGGCTAGACCACGGCTCACGCAGAAGCCTGCTCCTCCAGTGGCGAACCAGAAATTAACAGGCCGCTGAAAACAAGAAAGACACTCTTGAGTGTTGTGCATCGTCTTATGTCATTACACCTAAATGCATTTGTTGTAAATTATTACTTTTAATTACATTTTTGAGCTATTTAGCTAGCACACAGTGGATTCTTGCACTCCAGTATACTGCAAACTGCATGACTATATTTTCTAACTACTACCAAGACAACATCTGCTAACAGGAGATGTATTTTTGCCCATATTGGCTTAGCTAAGCAGCTTCCTGTGGGTTATTAAAGAATACTGCTGAGATTGGTTTAAGTCCCTTACCATCTTGTTGTCCCCAAGTCTCTCAGTGGCCTCGATGGGCCGGTCCAGGCTGGGTTTGCCGATGTACATGTCCTGAGTGTGAGGATACTGAGAGAGCAGCTGGACAAGCGTCTTCACATTCACATAGTTGTCATCATCCACATGACAAAACCACCTAAAAAACAGAGGTCTTGGTCAAATATATGCAGATAGGGATGGGATGTAGACAAAGACCAAATGCTTGTCCAATCAGTGTTTGTGTGTTTATATTGAGATGTTTAGGACACTTACTTTTTGCCTGACTCAATAAACTTGTCATACTCCACAGCCATCTTGCAGGACAGAGCCTGGCGGCTGTGGGCAGCTGAGCAGTTGGTGTTAATCGCGTGACTTCCTGCAGAAAAAAGAAGATCTTGGTCAGTATACACACGGTACCTCACAAAAATCACTTCACTAACTCCTGCATATCACTGTTATAGTGCTACATTTTTCCAAATACAGCATAAGTATTAAATCTTTTAGAATTGTTCTGCTTTAACCATATTTTTTGTGTTTTTTTGAGCAAATGTCCTTTTTGATTTCCTTCCAAATTCACTATATTTTCACAAATGCTGGACTAAAAACATCAGCTTTTAAAATGGCAGTACAGTTTTGCTTGTGCTTTTTCAAGCATTCTTAAGACCTGAGAATTTCCAGGCATCTTCATGCATAGTGTCCTGCTAAATGTTTCCATAGTTCATGTTATATTTCGTCATATCCCGGGCTTACTTGGGACAGAGATCAGTCAGGTGCCTCCAACTCTTTTGCACCATCTGCCTCTAACAGCAGTGGAGCTTATTGGAAGAAAACTATTAGATGCTTGGTTTCACTCAAACTATGCATCTTTCAAAGTGAGAATGTCAGCCTTGTTTGGCCTGTGATGTTAGTAGGCTGTGCACTCACCAATTTTCTTCTTCAGCTCTTCATCCTCGCCATCTGTGAAGATGTATGTCTGTAGAAACAAAAGGGCAAGACTGGTCAGAACTTTTTTTGCCATCCACTCACATCAGTGACAGTGAACCAAGAGTCCAGTAAAGCAACAAAGCAAAGAACACGATAGGAACTGGGGCAGTCCAGGCTTGATCTAAAAGTGTCTTTGCATACCATTTATCTCATGCAGGGCTGATTGGGGTCCATTGTCTGCCATTTTACGCCATGGAAAACTCATTCAGTTAAACAAGCCAAACTCGACCCCCCTGAATAAAAGAGGCCTTGTTGCTGCTTTTTCAAACTCGCCATGGCAACTGCTCTAGAACCCCAAAGCATCCCAGACACTAAACAAAAAGGAGCAGACTACCCCACTCAGCCCCCCCCCCCAAGCCACAACTCCTGATTACACACGCACACATTCACTCACCACAGCCTCCATTCTATTCCTCCTGTCCTCCTCATTTCAGACACTACCCCTAGAATCCCTCCTCCCAAATCCACTTCACACATGGAAATGCACACATGAAATTAATCTAGAAGTCAAAAAGCACTCCTTCAGGTTTCATTCTTTTCGAACCAGTCCAAAGTCTGCAGCGCTCAACAAAAACCATTATGCCATTGTGCACGGAACCCAGTGTAGCAGTCAGAGTGACGAGTGAGCCTCCGCTGTTTTGTTAAAGGGAGAATAGTGGGAGGATAAGGGGGCTGGATTGGGTGATCTTTTGTGAGGATAAGACAGAGCAGGTGCAAGGCGGCAGCAGGCCTGGCTCAAAAAAGGGGCCTCACTGACACACTCCTCACACACAGACTGATGAGAGAGTGGCGTGGCTGCAGCCTCCTACACTGCTGTTAACCTGTTTACACTGTAGCTCAGGTGAGACGGCACCTGCCGCCCAAAGCTTTATCTCCGCCACGTGTCAGAACAGGCCTGTGTGGCCATGGACTCTTAAAACACACACACACACACTGGTCTAATTGACTCCTCTTTTCACACTCAATATGTGAAAAGCAGCTTGAACCCTTGCCAAAAGTAGCTTTTGTCAAACATCCACTACTGCACATACACAAACACACAAACTCGTTTAAATTTAAGCGGCAGCCCCCCCCCCCTTTAATCTTCATGGCTGTCAAAGTGTGTTTGATTGGTTTGCAGAGCAAACTTTGAGCAGATGTTCAGCGCAGGCTGCAGAAGGCCACTGCCCGCTGCCTCTGTTTGTTCAGAGGACCGGCGGTTAAAGCCGCTGAAGGATCATAGGCCTGTGCTGTTTGGACCCAGTTCCCTTGAAAGGCCAGCCTAATCACACAAGCAGCTGCCAGCACTGAGAGACCATAGCCAGACTAGAAAGCAGGAAAGAAATTTCAGAGCTGATTAGTATATTAGAGCCCCTATGAGTGTGTGTGTGTGTGTGTGTGTGTGTGTGTGTGTGTGTGTGTGTGTGGCCATTCACCCCTAATTCACTTCCATCAACACCCCATCACCCCCCTCCTCTTTCCCAACATTCTCCAGCCTTCTCCAGCTTTCACTGAACAATGTGGAGTGCTTTCAAGCTGGGTAAAGCTCTTGCTGGGGGAAATTGGAAATATGTTTGCCTGCATTTGCATACAGCTGCAGTGGTTAACTAAAGAGTGGTTTCACATAGCCAGCTCTTTGTTCTTCGTCTCTCCCTTTAACTGAACCATCCAATTATCAAAAGAAATCACGTGCCAGGCATCAAACACTGATTCACATATCTGAAATCATTTTCCTGATATAGGCAAGAGAGTGGATGGATGTTTTGTGCAGGGGGTGCTGGAGAGGCCCTCCCCACTGCAGGAGCTGGCATGGGGGTAAAGAAAGAGAGAGCATGGAGCCTGGCTGGCTGTCTCCAACTCCCCGGGAAGGAAACAAATAGGGACTCCTCCCTCCATTAACCACCCGCACAGGCCGCTTTTCTGTCTGTGCCAGGGCAAACCACAGACTCCCACTAGCCTCACCACCTCGCCCTTTATTTAATATATCTGAAAAGACTAAAACAGTAATCACTCCCTAGGAGTTTACACCCACACCACACTTAGGTGTAGTCCAGGTAACACTGTGTATTAAATAATGAGGCAGTTGAGCTTTGTATCACTCTGGACCTGCTTGTGTAACCGGACACCGGATAGAAAGGCTCAGGCAGTTCTCTTCAAGTATTGTTGTGGCGCTCACTCACTGGGGAAGCTGCATTGTTCCAGGGGGGGAAACTTAGAGAAACACCGGAAGCCAAGAGCAGCAGCATGAAACAATACTAACAGCATTGGATCAAACCAAAAAGATTACAATGAATAAAAAAACTGACTCATCAAAAAACATTTGCATGCAGTTTATCAGTTCCATTGTGATTAAAAAAAGAACCTTGTCCTAGGGCAATAACTGTTAGAGCATGCAGCTTCTATTTAAGTCATTTTAACAGAAATCTGCCTGATACCTAAAGTTTATTGTCCATATTAGCTGAGGACCGGCTGACCTTGACTCAGCCTGTTCATGGGGAACGAAGCTGGTTCCCAGCCAGGCCATGTCACCAGCAGGCACAGTATCAACAGTAAGCCCTGACTGAATCGACCTGCACTATTTACATGTAAACAGTGTCTAGCAATGAGCTGTTCCTCATCTGTAGAAAACTGTACGCAGTGTGAGCCAGACTGAAGCCAGATACAGCCCAGGAAAGAATCACAAGCCCACATGACCCTGTTTATCATGTTAGTCAAGCTTGTAGCCTCCCCTGACATATGCCACGTAGTTCCCAAGCTGCACCTCAAAAACTTGTTTGGTCCCAGCCATTGTGGCTGGAGGCCAACTGGTGCAGCGGAGACCTTCTGCTAATCCTCAGGCGGTTCGGATGACAATTACTGGGATTTAGCACACTCAGGTGTTTCGGGGCTGAATATTGAAATAATCTAGATCAGGACACCCATATGTACACATTGGGAATGTGAGGATTCATGTGGCTGGCATTAGAGCTGGAGCTATTGTTCTCTGAGGCCCAGCCACCTGGCACCCATCCTCCAGGAACTCCCACTTGTATGTAGGGTTTTTTGCTGGTCTTTTATGACCGCAGTGCTCCCAAGCAGCTGCCCCAATTAAAGTCCCGCCGTTAACTCTCCCTGCTGCCGGCTTAACTTACATCACGCACTGTACGGAAGGAGCCCTGGGAACACAGGCTTGCTTTGGATACTCTGACCTGATGAGCCTGGGAACTTTTGCTGAATAAGCAGGGAGACGTAGTGGGATATGACTTCATGGAAGAGGGACAAACCAAACTTAATATAAAAAAAAATTCCAGTCAGTCACTCCCATACCAAAGAGAACTTGCTAGACCTAGGAGTTTTATCCGTCTACTCTCAGATGTCCCTGGCAACCTAGAAGATCATGTCCTTTGTGTTCAATAAGAGAGGGCGAGGGAGAGGAAAAAGTGACAGAGGGTGAGAGAGAAAGTGAGAGAAGTGTTGCTGCTTTCCTGTCATTTCACATGACAATAAGGAAGGCAGCAGTGTTTTAAGCTGGGTAAGGAACGGCCTGAAAGGAGCACAGTTTGAAATAAGAAATTGTCAGTGCCCGAGGCAAATTAAAGTGGCTTTTGCTGAGCCCTGCGTGACCACTCAAATACTGGTGGATAAAATCATTTTGACTGCCCTGCGCTTGCTGCTGTCGAAGTGCTGCTTTTGTTGCTCACAGTAAAAGAGGCCTGTTTCTCAGGGCCTCATTTTCAGTGTGTGTGTGTGCCACTCAGCATGCCACTACGAGCTCTGAAACTTGCCTACAGATGCTGTGCCTTTGTGTCCATCAGGCCCCCCCTCTCTCCCCCCTTGCAGCATCGCTTCAACCAAGCCCGTATTTTTCCCACCGTTTGGGTCGCCTGACTCAGCCGCTACCACAGCGCCCAGGTTCCCATGGAGAGAGAGGCAAAGGGCCGGGATAAAGCTTTTCTTCCCCCTTCAGAAAGACGCTTTGTTCGGCCTGGAAAAGGGACAGCCCTGAGGCCGCAGCCGAGATGCATCCCCTGGCCCGGTGCATTCACAGGGACAACCCCAAACAATGGGGATGACTGGGGGTGGGGGTGGGATAGAAACGGGGGGGGGGGGACTCCCAAGCTGTTCCCTCTCTGTATTTCAGGAGTCCTGCTCCGGACAGCAGCGTGAAAGAGTTTCACAGTGCGTTCACTTTCACACTGAGATGCAATAAATATACACATTAAATGTGAAGTTCACGCCTGTAATTATTGACAAAAAATATTTAAAAGATGCAAAGATTATGTCTGTCAAAAAAAAAAAGTTTCCTAAAACTCATCCTAAGGACACGCATTTTACCTTCTGTAGCGAGAAAATTAAAGTTTGATTTTGGTCACCATGACGACCACAGATTAAAAAAAGACTGGAGGCGTGTGATGCCGCGCTCACCTGCGGGAGGTTTCTTGAAATCCAGGTGTCAAGCAGCAGCTCCAGTCTGGACTGATGGAACTTCTTGGTGGTTTTCACGGCGATGAAGATGTCGTCCGCTCCGATTTGCTCCGCGGGTGGGGGACTGGCTGACGCTCCGGCCGCGGGTCTCTCCGCCTCCCTCCGGCTCCGTGTCAGCTTGGAGAAGTAGGCTGAAAACCCCCTCTTCCCTCCGGCCTGCTCACTCTGACCCGCGTCCTCTGCCGCTGCTTCGACCAGACTCTGGAGCGAGCGCAGGCCGACCTCTCTCTCCTTCTGCGCGCCCCCAGTCGCGCTCCTCTGGCGCTGAGCGACCACCAAGAGCAGTGCGATGCAGGTGACGGCGGCGCCCGCCACAGAGAGCTGGGTCTTTCTGCTGTGACTCTTCAACATGTCGACGGCACTTCATCAATCTGGACGTGCCTCCTAGCCGACACTCTCATGTGTCGCTTTCTCACTCGTACTGTCCCGTTTAAGTGCTGGGAATAAAAACTCCCCCTCGTAGTTGAATGGGCCTTTTAAAAACTGTCCGCCTCGAAGGCCCCGCCCCGTGGGTGGTCCCAGCGTGGACACTGTGCTAGGGGGGACGCGTTGTTTTTTTCCTCTATCTGTCTTCCTAAAACCTCGAACTGTGAAGGGATTGGCTGGCGATTCATTTTCACAAGCCTGTATGTTCAAACCTCGAGTGGAATTCTCTTACAGAGTGTAGAACTACAGCCAATCCTGGCGCGGGGGCCGTGGCTTATCAGAATACAGGTGGGAAATAACATAACGCTTGTGGCGTTATACCAGTAATCGGGAGGAGCATTACATGACATTACATTACATTGTACAGCATTGCATTCATTTGACAGAGGCTTTTATCCAAATTGACTTACAATATGAGGAAACTTTCAAGTTTCAAGGACGGCATGAGAACTGGAGGAGAGTTTTAAAGTCCTTATTTAGGACCAGTAAAGTGACCCTTTACTGTCAAGTGTGAACAATGTCATATTCTTTGTCTGCATTTAACCAATTCACCTAGTGAAGCAGTGGGCTGCCAGCAGCTCGGCACCCGAGGAGCAGTGTGTGGGGATGGTACCTTGCTCAAGGGTATCTCAGTTGTGCCACTAGCAGTTATGGAATTCAAACCCACAACCTTCTGATCGCAGGTGCAACTCCCTAACCATTAGGCCACCAGCTGCCCCAGTAGAGCAATCCATAGACAGTGGTGGGAAATGTGAGAGAAGACTGCACCTCATGCTGTTGGATTTTCATCCTGTAGTCTACACTATGAGTGAAACACTGCATTCATAGGACATCCTATTCGCTTCATTGTAATGTAGGCTACTGCAGCCAGGAATGCAGTGCACTGGGCAACATGAACTTTTTGGCGCACAAAAGAAAATCATGTTTGTTGTGTAGATCAAAATCTTGTGTATGAAGACAGTAAGGCAGGTGCTGTAGTTGATAAAAATCTTTGCAGGAGTTTATAACTGCAGGTGAGCAGCACGGCAGTTTAGCCTTTGCCTCAGTTTCCGGTTGACGGTTGGTTGTAGAGAGTGGGTGGGTGATTTATTACTTTTTATTGCACTTTGCATGCACCCACTGTCTGCAGGTGTTTCTGGTAATAATTTGTTTCCGAGAAGTGTGCCAGACAGACCTCTCTCATGCATATAGGTATCTGATGTAGTTTGCTAATCTGTAGCCTAAGCCTGCTAAAACAAACCTGTATGCTATTGTCACAGAGTCGAGGTCCTTTTATACAAAACATTGCTACCACATGTGATCTATGGTTTCTTAAGACGTTTCATTGAGTTAAAGCTCCCGCCACTTCTCACTGACAGCCCATTCGCATTCAGACATGTTTGGAAGGGAGGCCCCTTTGCTCACATGGCATGATCGATTCTTCACAGCTGACCTTATGGGGCCTTTAAACACTTGCGCGTTCCCGGGCGCTTGTTATTGAAATGGCTGCTTTTGCACAGTGGAGAGGCTGTGTGACCCCGGCAGTGAGCTCTGCAGACAGCCTGGCAGCTGCTGGTGACGATCCTGCTTCCTGCTCACCCCCGTTCTCAGCCAATCAGATCAAGTGCGGTGGGTGTTGGTTTTAGGGATGCTGGGCCAGAACAATTAGCCATTTAAAAACTGATTAGGCATTTAAAAGGGTATTTAAATAATCGTTTTGAACAATTTAAACAGACGTATTCATTTAAATGCAGACCCTTTTTTCAGGTATGTTACACATAAGAAGATACAAACTATAACATATAAAATAAAACTAAGAAATATAAGGCATGGTTATAAATGGATGTTTAAAACAGAAATAAAAAAGAACATATATAAGAGATATAGGATATGTGAATTTGTGCAGGATCTGAGAAAACATATATTAAGTTTACATTTACAGTATTTGGCAGATGCTCTTGTCCAGAGCAACATTCATCTGTGCTGTGTAGTCCAAAAGAAAACATGTCACTCATACTAGAAAGCCTTGATTCAAAATTAGAGCTGCTAGATGAATAAGATTATGCCAGATTATGGATGAAGCAATATTTAGCATGTTAAAATGATGCTAAATTATAGCACACATTATTCAGTGACACCCGTTCCTTTTTTGCTTTAATAAAATTATAGTAATGCCTTCACAAGAGCAGGCCACAAAGAAAGGGGATTAAAACAAGTATGAGAAACCAAGCAGAGGGAGTCACCCCCCGGTCCCTGTTCCTCTTGGATGATCAGCCTCTTTTTCTCCTGCCGCACAGACGCTTCGGCCGGAGCCCTTCCCTCTGACTCAATAGACAATAGATGTGGTTAAAAGTGGGGCTAAAACTACACAATGTAAAAGTTCCGCTTTTGCCTCGGGTTGGCGAGACAGTCCCCCTCTAACAGACCCCCCAACCTATCGTCCTCCTCCTCTGTCTGGACTACCAAAAAACATTTTTTTATTCTCTCTTTCATCCCCTCAAAGCGAAACCCCACTCCCCCACACCACCACCACATCCCGGATACTTCCTCTGTGAAGACGTTACCACCGAATTCCATCGGGACGAAAGCTCTCGGCTGAGTGCAGCCCACTTGCCCACAAGAATGCCTGAAGAGCGCTCTAATGGTCTTCAGAGCTGGCACAGGCGTCTGGAGCTGAGCTCAAGGAGCCTATGGGCCCGTGCTAGGCCGGAGATGATTACACCATCACTATTTATAGAGTCTCTTTAATCCTGAGAAGAAATAGTTATCTTTTGACAGCATCAAAAGATGCACAGTCGCTAGACCCCCTTAACTCTTTGAAACTGCAATTGAGACTGTATGCTGTAATTAGGTAGTAATTATTTCTCATATGGAGCTTTTTGCTGGAAGCGTAGATCAGTCGGTTTTACACTGAAACCGACAGAAAACTCAGAGCCACAAACCTGCAATTACAGAGTGTGAATCAGATTTATTTCACAACCCTCTATGCAACTAGATAAGCAATCAACTGACTTAAATAACTTGGCCATTATTAAATCTCATTTGCTTTGTATTTGTCACACATTAATTCGCAAATATGCTATGCAACTTATATTGCATTTAACCATTATGGAAACACCTCTGTTAAGATCAGCATGCATAAGGCTATATGACACCCAAGACAACTGTCATAAACCCACACAAAACTTTAAAAGGACTTATTCCAAGCATTGGTGGTCATAAGGGTTATTTTAGTCCATTTTAAGTAATTGATGAATATGCTGTGACAACCGATGCTTGTTGGCATGAGCCTTTATGAATGTTTATAAAGGATTATGTCAGCATGAAAGGTTCACAAATACTGGCCTCCAGTGAAGTGTTATCACTTATTTTATTAGTGTAGCACAATAATGAAATATCTTTAGACCTTTAAGGGTTATAATGTGTCATAAAGATGCACAGGAGTGTGATATAGAAGTCTTGCATGCACTCAAGTCACCCCTTTTGCGTTAATAGGCCTGGTCTGTGAGGCCGTGTGTTTGGAAGGCTGGCCGATGCTTATCCCCTTCTTCTCCCATGTGCCAAAGCACAAGTTCCCGTGGCTTGGCACTGATATTGTTTGTTTTTGGATTTAAATGTTTTCTTGTGGTTCAAAAACCCAAGAAAGCCAGAGTGCTCTTTTAGCCAGTGTGCACAGGGACAAGCTTATCTTATCTGACCGTTTAATTTCAGCAGTTTCTGAAACAAAGTGGAGCTCAGAGTGGAACTGACCCCGCTGAAACGTTTTCCATGCTTTTTAAACACAAAGCACGCCAGGCAGAGGCAATTATACTGATCGGACCGAGGTAAGCAGCCTATGTCCGAGCAAGTCCTCCCTTCATCTGGTCCTTATTTATATTTTCGTCTTTGTGTTTTCCCTTGCCTCCAACCATTCAACTGGTCCCCCCTGCTTTTGAAGATGCCAGTTAAACTCACACCAGCTGGGTCTGGAGGATGAGGCCTGTGTGGTTTCCCATCGTCTAACCATGATGGTATGAGGGTATGAATCTGATGCTCTTCTATCAGTCTCCCATCTACTGTTTGTTATTCCAGTCCATTATATTTAAATAGAATCCATTTGGTAGTGGCTGCCTTCACTTGGCCAAACTGTTTTTCTTTTATGCACTGAGAGCGTGTTTTTGAAAAATATTGTCTGTTCAGTTACTACCGAACAGTTTGAATGAAATGAATGCCATACAGTTGGTTCTCATGAAGAATGGACTTTTTTTCCTGTGATGTCACTCTGGCCTCGACTTCTAACTGGCTCCAGTCAATGCAGCATTCAATAGGCATTATGCAAGTGCTCAGTCATGCCAGAAACCCCAGTCTGCTAAACCTTTCAGCGCTGAGACTTAGCTGAGCTATTGTTTCTAAATATGTTACCAATAAGCACTGGAGTCAAATAGAGTGCCAGGTCCCAGAAAAATGACTCAGTCATCCATCTCTCTTTGCCTCTCTCTGATGCGAAGGTCACAAAACCATTTCTCATTTGACCCATCAATGCCAAACAATGGTGTCTCACCACGGTCGAGGTGTCCAGCAAAATTACAATAGTCTGCACACATAGAGACCACTTACGTTCCATCTGGTCAAAATCCATCCCAGTTGATCGAAATAGTATCTGTACACTGTAGCCAGATGAAGATAAACATACCCTATTTATTTGTCTTAAGAGAAACTAGCTTTTCTCCCATTATAAATCCAGCAGAGAACATCCTCTGAAGTGGCATCCCTAGCAGAGGAACATGAAGCGGCTTCTGAGGGGCCGTGGGGGGTCCTCTGGCTCTCACTTAGGCTGTGACCTGTAATCCTATCAGCACTAGGGCAGCCATGCTGGGAGAATAAACATGGCTATTGGCTTCTGCCAGGGCCCCTTTGGAATTCACTGTGGCCCTCTCTCATTCAGTTCGACTGCAATGGACCAGCCGTGGATGGCGGGATCATACTGATACAGACTGTTGGGCTTCTTCTTTAATTGTAGGAACCCTACACTCTTAAAAGCAAAGGTGGATAAAAGGAGCTAAATGACACTTTGCGTCAAACGTACCTTGCAGTATAAAAAATGATGAGTGAATGTCACGAACCTTCTCGTTATTATTCTTAGTGTAAATAAGAACATATCCTTCGCAGAGAACACACACTTGCTCGGTGTAACATGTTTATTGGCATGGTGCATTTTCCATGTTTATTTTTATCAAATGGTTCAATTGTGCAGTATAAATAAAAGTAAAATCGCATATTTACTTAACATAAACCGTTATTTTTACGAAGGCATACAAACGAGCCATTTGTAAGAGCTGTCTTAATGTTTTGCTGTGCCTTCTGGTCCTCGCAGAATTCCACAGAAGGGACACACATACCAAGTGTCTTTGTAATTTGGGGAAGTGTGGAAGAGTTGATAGGCATTTATTGCAGATGTTCAGAGTCCAGTGTGTGTGTGAGGGTGTCGGCTGCAGTTGTTGCGTTTTGCACTTTGTTTCTACCATGTCTAATGGATTATAGGAAGTTTTGCGATGGATTGAAAGGCCAGTCTCTAGCAGTGGGGGGTGGGCTGAGGGGGTCTAGTTACACTCAGACTTGCCTGGACATGTAGAATACAGTATAAACTGTACCCTTTACTGAACTATTCATAAGGCTGCATAACATTTATCTAAGCTTTTCATTCATAGATATTGATAAAGGTTTGTTACAGCAATCATACAGATTACTTTTGTCAATGATGTAATTTCAGGGTTCATAGAGGTTGCAAGGGTTATGTAGGTGTCTTATGAACACTATCCTTCACTGAAGTATTTGTAAGTAGAATAAAAATACTGTGCATGCAGACTTATTCACTGCTGCTAGAACCCTGCCATGTTCCGAAAAACTGTTGGAAATTACAAGCTCAAGAGAATTTTCATTGAGATCAAATTACTGGAGGCAGATATTTATGGTGTGCTGTATTACTCTGCAGTGTATCATAATGATTGATTTATAACTGTTTGTAAACTTCACTATGGCACTATAGCCGCACTGTAAGATTGTGTGGCCTCATACAAGAAGTCTTGGTCCACCCAGCGTGTCGAAAGTCAATGATTTGTGGATGATCTTCGGCTTGAGAAAGAAAAGAAGGTGGTTTTAACGATGGGAAAGTAGCTGCTTGGCTATGTCTCTATAGACCAGGAACAGAGAAGCCTGGACAAGTACGTGGCTGTCTGCAGCTGAATTGGCCAGAAAGCTCACAGAAAATCCTTTCTTCGACCTGTACCGGTCCCCCTTTGTGCTCGGCTACTACCTTGCTGAGCCGGACAATAGAGGAGCCATTGGAAACTTAGCTGTGCCCCTGCACTGCCTGGAGCCCATTAAGGCCCAAAGCACTACTGTAGCGCTCTCTCATCAGAGCCCCATTCTAATTCAAATGGCCGGGCACATCTCAATAGGCCACTCGAAACAGCCGCTGCATACCAACAGTAAACGAGAGCCATTTCGTGGCTTAAAAAGTGTTCTGTCCCCGAGTGCTGTTTTCATGTTGTAATCGGATGCTGGTGGAGCCCTGCACATTTATTAATCACATTCTTTGTCAACAGTTTGGCCACAACCAGATTACACTCCGTCCCTGGTCGTAATTATGGTCCCGCAATAAAAACTAAATTTACAACAGTGCCCAATAATTGCTCTGATGCTAAAACAGCTCTTAAATATTTGAGTGCAACATGATGGTGACAGCGGCATCAGAAATACCCACGGTGGTTAAAGACATTGAAAAATTAACCAAGGCCAAATACGTTTTCTTTGTTTCACTGGAAACAAGACAGCATTGCGGGTAATGAAGTAACAGTGGATGAATGTGTTGGGGGGGTAGTGGTCAGAGGGGAAGGCGGCAGATTACTGAGGTTAATGACTGTTTCTCCAGAACGTTTGAGAATGCAGAGACGGTTCTTAAAGAAGACTGCAGGAGATCTCATTATGTTGATACCTTGTTCCATTCCGCAGCTGTAATTATTCAACAGATAAGTCACTATTGATATTTAAATGGTGCCCCTGCAGGCCGGCTGAGTTCAGAGGTGGTGCAGTTCACTGTCCGTGGTGACGTTTATCCGGCATCTTTTCAGTGGTGTGTCGCTGTTCAAAACCAGCGGCAGTGTATGAGTGTAGACCTTCAGAAGTGACATCTCTCACAACAGACATTAAAAGCCATAAAAGGCCGTTTCAAAAAGGTGACGTGATCGGCGCGAGACGGACACTCAGGTGTTAAGTTCACTACACTGAGTGTGAAAAGACACAGCTCTGTTAATTGACCGCCATGCTCCAACTTCAAAGACCCATAGTCACCCATTAACTACAGCAAACTTGGAAAAAGTCTCTTAATCTGTTTACTCTACGTGTTTACTTTTGCCAATAATAGAAGCCATATGTCGAAGAAGTGCCTGTGGAAAACAGTGGATCAGTGAAATGTTTGCTTTTGGAGCTATTTTTAGTTCACGTTCTTTCTTTCATCCCTTAACCCTTAGAAATGTTCCCAGAGGACAACTAAAGCATGTCATCCAATTTGAATTATTTCTCAGTCATAGATCTTTGTAACAAGGAGAGAAATTCTAAAATGATCATTTATCACTTTTGTGATCCTGAGAAGTGGAGGAGATATTATGTTGAGTGAAGTGAACTGTTATCCTAGAAAAAAAATAAACCATGACAGTTTTTCCATTAGCCCATTTTACATTTCTGAAAGATGTGAGGGTTTGTGTAGTGAATGCAGTGAACACACTGAAAATGCTAAACTCTTCCCAAAATGTCTCCTTTTATCTCTCCATGCTCTCCACTTTTATCTCTTCATAGACCACTCCCATAACCTCCATTACATATACATTGCTATATATACCCATTAACATGCTGAGAACGTTTCTTTTTTACATTTTTTATTAAATTGATGCAATATTCACCAGCTTGCCTCTGGATTCATACTGTTATCTTAAACTTAGATTTTATAATTTACTGCATGGGGAACTATGTAATTAAATATGTAACTTTATTATTGCACTGAAATGGAATTGCGCAACAAAGTTATACTTCCAGACTTCTAATTATTATGCCAGCAGGCTTCCATCTACATAACTGATTGAAGAGTCAAATTTATTGTTTTCTGATATTATGTTTAAATATAAGTACGTCAATTTATCAACACAAATCACCAATGTCACCAAACAATCACCGGTTAGTTGATCAAATAATCATCCATTGTTTTTAAAAATGCTTCCCTGATCTTCACCTGGCCATTTATTTATCACAATATATTGAAACATATTAATATCTAAATTTGGGGATTACCATTTTTAAGTCTCGCATAAATCATCAAGAAGTCTTATTCTGTCTCCTTAAAAGTTGGCTGTAGGCTAAATCTTGGGTTTTCTGTGTTGTCATAGATGCGCGGCCCTCTTTTATCAGGTTATATGAATATGGTGCTACTCTGCATTTCACTAGCCTTTTAATATTGTCCCAATTTACCTGTAACATGATGTCCAGAATTACAATACAATGTTTGATCACTTGGGGCACTGAGAAAATATCTTTTTTTTTTTAATGTGAACATAATTTGAAAACAACATATGTCTAATTTGGCACTAGTGCATCAAATCAACATATCAGTCAATCGATTGCTTTTAGGGGTTCCTCTTTTTGCAGACCACAAGACACCATGTGATTTCAGTAATTATGTGATGTGACTTTGATCACGTTCTTCCACAGCAAGGTCTCAGAACCACGGCTTTAACTTTTCAGGTGAGAAGTACAGTGTTGTTTTATTATGCTGTCCCATGATACCTGATGTCACAATATTCCTAAAATTTAGTAGTCACCTAATAATTAATAGCTATTATTACATTATTATTCTTAGGATTACAATAATACCTCTATAATAATAAGCCTACAGGGACGACAATCATTTAGCTTTATAGTAGATGTGGAGCAGGACGTGGGACAGCGGATGACTACATTTCATACAGAACAAGTCTATTTCAACAGGCTACAATGACTTGCAGTAATTAATACAGTGTAGCGCAGACTGGAGCAGCATATTTGCATAACTGTACTGGGACATTGGGCTAAGCCCCTGTCTCTGCCCTACTTCCAACACCCTCCCCTTGGCTTTTTCCCATAACTCCTTCTTTGTGCCTGCCCTCTTCTCCGTGGGAAGCCCCTGATAATGAGTGCATTTCTTGCAACCCTGTGTCAGGAAGGTCCACTGTACCTTAATTGGGATTCTGGAATAAGAGAGGAAAAGAGGAACTGGATTAACAACAACAGAAGACACTTTTTGAACAGGGTCATGTAATGTTCTCCCTCTCTCCCTCTCACTCACTTACTTTTCTACCTCTCCCTCACTCTTAGTCTCTCTCCTCCTGCCGCCCCCCCCCCCCTCGCCCTCAGTGTCTCTCTTAATCACTTGATTACATACACCAGTGTTACACAAAGGAGAGAATCAAAGTGTTGGGAACTGATACTGTAGGCAAATAGAGAGAGAGAAAGTGTGTGTGTGTGTGTGTGTGTGTGTGTGTGTGTGTGTGTGTGTGTGTGTGTGTGTGTGTGTGTGT
>JBBPDB010000140.1:8991250-9014123 GCA_037974465.1 Brachypetersius altus
GTGTGTGTGTGTGTGTGTGTGTGTGTGTGTGTGTGTGTGTGTGTGTGTGTGTGTGTGTGTGAGAGAGAGAGAGAGATAGAAAGTCCATGATGGCGTAGTATGTCAGAGAATGGTGGTGCATGAGAATCTCACAGGGATTTATTCCAAAGGGCTGGGCTGGCGAGAGAGCGTATGTGCTGGGAAAACTGCTGAATGTCTCGGTGTGTGTGTTTATTGTGTGCAGTGCTAATCACATAGTTCACACACTAAGGGAGAGGTGTGAGTCGTGGGAAAAATAGCACACACAGATAGGGGTGCCTGGTGAACACAGTGTCAAAGTGAAACTTCCCCACATTTCTCCTTTTATCTCTTCAGGCTAGACCACCATCACACAGACTACTCCCATAACCCCTCATTATTTGTATACCTTGTTACATACACATATACATTAAAATGCCAAGTAACATTACTACTGAGTCTGTATCAGACCGTTTGATGTATGCTGTATGTGTGAGAAGTGCAAAATGGCAAGCAGGCAAAAAAAAAAAGAATGGCAAGCTGTGCTGTTATTTTTCATAAACAGTTAAGTAAAGTAAGATAAGTGACCATTCACATTCACTAAGACAGTTTCTGGGGGAAAAACACCAATACATTTTCTGCTAAAGGCATATAAGAATCTGTTTTTCTAAAGCATTTGTTCATTTTAGCACAGTAGGAGGAATGACAGTGACTTAATGAGAAAAATGAGACAGTTTTTCATTTCAGTATTTGTAAATATTATTGTAAAGTCTGCTTTGAAGAAATATGCATTTTAGGATGGAGGACTTCTTTCATGATCACATTTTGTTTGTGTTAATAATGAAAACCGCTGGCTTCAATACATCATAGGTTGAGAGCGTTCACCCTGAGGCCAGGGGCCAAAGATGAGCCCTTGTTTCTCAGAGCCTGTGCCTTTTCCCATGCTGTAAGCCCAGTCTCTGTGTTAATGGCTGTGTTCTTGACAGGTAAGCAGGCCTGAGATCAGCCTTCGTTTTCAAGTAAATGCAGCCTGACCTGCCGCCGTCCCTCTGAGATCGTAAACGTCCTGGGCCTCGCACCAGCATGATACCTGATCCACCTCCCACTGACTCTGGCTCCTACCAGCCCTGAGCTTCCATCCCCTCAGGGCCCAGCAGGGATAGACCAGTGGACTTACAACAGGGTTGCCAAGTTGGCAGCATTCACACCAAATAGACCTCAAAGGTTATTTAAGGGCTATTATAGAAATAGACCGTGATCACTGTGGTTATTCAGTAACTATGGAGCAGAATCATTTTATCTAAGAAACATAATGAAATAATCATGCAAATGTAAAATTATAATATCAGAAACTTATCAGTTTATTTCCACTGTACTAACAAACCTTACATCACTAATACATTTTGAGATTGTTCAGGTCATTTAGTTCACTTTTTGAGAAGCACATGGACTGGAAATTTTGCCAGAACCTGGCAACCCTACCCCATAGAGGCCCCTTCATCTCAGCAACAGTGAGCGGCAGCCTTTGAGGCTAGACTGATTATTGTGGCCCACCAAGCAAAGCCCAAACAAGCGTGCGATGCCGAGGGCCTCGGTTCAACACGCTCCAGCATTGTGACCTCTTCTATACTGCAGGAAGAGAGCATGACGGATGGACTAGTCAGTCTAGGTCAAAACTCCATGCAGTCTGTAATTTTATATCACATGTAATCCATTACGGATTTCACAGTTTGGCCTTTTTGCTTTCCTGTCTAAGTCAGATTCTTGCTTTCCTTTTACAGTGGTCCTTGAATAGTTTTGTGGATATTTTATTTATTGACGTTTAAGAGGTTCTACTCGTATTGGCATGATTCACAAAAAAGAACAGAGGAAAAACCTGCAGACAATCTAAAAGGCAGGGCCGAGGCAGTCTCTGAGGGAGTACGTTATGGTTTGGGACCTGTAAAATGATCCTTGAACAACACTGGCTTTGTCAGACCCGAGTATTCGCAAAACTCTTCTTCTGGTATAATGGAACTAATATGTGGAGAATGAAAAAGAGGGACTCCATGTGAGGCAAAAGGAATTGCATCCCTGCAATATGAAGCAGATGTGATGGCAAGGTCATTCAGTGACTTCACAACCATGTATGCCATATGCAAGGGACAAGGCACAGGCAGAACGACCAGAAACACAAAGAAGGTCTGGTCTAGTTAATCACCAATGATCAAATGACCTACCACAGAGGCCAGTGCTGTCATCTGCTCTCTCTGTCCAAAAACTCACATTACTGAGACAAAAGACAATAAATCAAATTTGGAGAGTTTTGGTTGTCTTCACTTTCAATGCTGCTCTTTTAAAGTAAAATGACTCATTTTGGATGCCGACCACAGGTCTGGTTTTAGTTGAGTTTACGTCTGTTACACTGTCAAACATGTCCAACAAACATCCAACAATTGTCTACTCGGAGCCAGAAAGGAGAAACAGTAATACGTGTAGCGTTTCTGTAAGACACATCTCAATAGTACTGTCTTTGACTATTTGTTTATGTGAAAGTTTTATGAGCACAATACCTTCGTTCCAGCTTTATTATCCTTGGAACGTGTGAGAGTCAAAAAGGAAGTGCGTTAAAAAGTGACTTTAGAAATAAAGAATTTTCTTGGCAGCTTTTCCACAAGAGTGGCAGAGGCTTGGGTATGAAACACCAAATGGAAGAGACCACCTGTTAGACATGGATTTAGCCTGTTGGCTATCTGGCTCTTGCCTGGTCTTACACACACACTTGCGTGCACTCCTATACTTATACTCACAACTTTCCAGACGCTCTTAAGAAGGCTGCTTTGGTATCTATTTGGACAACAAATCCTTAAGCTAGTACATATATACCAGACTCTTAAAAAGGATAGCTAACTGTTTTTCTAGCTAACTGCCTGACAGAAATGGCAGTCAGTGCTAATGCTTAAACACATAGATCCATAATACACAGAGATTCATAGCTGTCAGTTCTCATGGTTTATTTATTTATGTTTTTTCTCTGGCTGCGGTGAATGTAAATTTCAAAAGCTCAAATAAAGTGTGCCTGGCACTATGCAGTGTCATCACAGTAACAGCCAGGTTTGGGGTCTGCTGCTTATTTAGATCACACAGCTTAGTTTTATTGGCCAATACTGTCCTATTAAATAAACACAGTATTGACTTTGTTCACTGACACTTAAACAGGCAGCCAAAATGAAAGCAAAGTAAAATCAAGCAGGAGCTAAATGACCCCCATACAAAGCTAAAAAAAATCCCCCCCAAATAGAGCCTATTGTTTCATTGTACTGGGAAGTCAGTTCTGTGGAAACAAAATTAATTTTGTGATTAGTGCAGGCATGCTGTAATCACCCATGCATCATGGGTATATGTCATTAAAATGCTGATCAGAGTGGAAAGCAGACTAATGCAACACATCCCACACTAGACCAAAGTATACTGTGATCCTTTGAGATCATTGAGCTCAGGTAGAAATGCTGGAGCTGACAGCTTGGCGGACAGGTATGGAAATTTCCAGAGGCTTTTTTCCTCCTTTTGACATGCTGTTCCTGTTCAGCTGAGGTAATCTTCTGCTCCGCTTGGTGCTCATGTCGGTAAGTAGGTTCATGCGGCTCAAGCAGTAAATACGCAAGCTCGTCTTCTCTACCAAGCAGAGCTGGAGTGGGTGGAGCCCAGCAGCCGCCCGGGTATTGATCATGCTCAATGGGACCTGACAGCCTTCAGTGAGGCCCTTGAAAGGCCCTTTTAAGCAGAACAGATGCCTGATCCAGTCCCTTAGTTAACCAAAAGCCCTCTTGTTCAGGCTAGTCCACTTAACACCATTTCACCTCAGGGAAAGTGTCTTAGGAGGAGTTGGGCCAAGTTCGTTGTCTTTGCTCAGCAGCGCAAAATTTATGTTACTTATTAACAGCTGCAGGAAAAATGCAAGGCGAGAACAAACTTTTCAGGAGGGGATTCTTGTCCTAATTAGTCAGAGCTCATGTCCTCTGGCGCCTCCAAAATGAGGTTTTGGAATTACCGGTGAGGGTCTGGTCAGCTTATGTGTCAGCTTGTACAGTGAGTGTGGGAACCACTGTATTACCACAGGTTCCAGGCATGCTGATTTCCCACAGGGAGACTCATAGAGGAACAGGTTAACTTTCACCACATTTAGAGCCATTTAGGAAAGTGCTATGAGCATCTGGGACTGTTACGCAGAGACTCAGATGAGCTGTAAAAGGTGTTGCTTGATGATCCTGTCCTCTGGGTTTTGTCATTAAATCTGTAATTAGTTAACGCTCAGGAGGGCTTATGTTCTTTATTTTATTCCTTTTAGCCGCAAATGTGTGCACCGTGCTGCCTTGCACACTGCAAAGCACATTTATTTGCCCACTTACTAAAGCGAACCAAAAATTGTAAACAGAAAGACATCACCTCTCACCAGCCTGTTGCTTTTTATGTACACTGTCCAGACACTTTGGCCATTCCGCCGAAGAGATTAAAAGGATTAAAGGAGAAATGTGGTTAACACCCTGGGATAACACACAGAATGTAGGCCCAGACTGTGGCGTCCAGTAGGGACACTCTTGGTGAGGAGGGGACAGTGTGAGGATTATGAGCATACAGGGCTAAGGGCAAGTGGCCTGTCAGCAAGTGGTGTTTACTGATAGCAAGCCTGCAGTTGTCAGGGAGTCACCTCATCAAGTGTTAAGCGGAGTGATAGCTTGGTGTATAATGATACGTGTCCCAGTTTTCCCCTCCCCCCAAATGCAGTCATTCAGCAAGATATGATGGCCATGACTCTTTAGTTTTACACTGGCATGATGGAGAACGAATATATCACTCACTCGACCTGAACCACATCAAATAAATTGGCTTATATGGATTCTGACACTGTATGACACGTTATAATCTTAAAAAAGGACAAAAGGACTGATTCAGGCCAGTACTACATTTTTCAGCTATGCACCATGCGCTTGTCCAGGGTTATAGACTATAATATGTCATACAGTGTCAGGAACTGATCAGTTAGAGAAATTGCTTACATTTGTTTTCCCGAATTCAAGTCCTGTCTGCACTAGGCCACTAGTGGTACTCACACGCTAGGGCTTACACACCAGCACCAGAGGAAGGCTACCCTGGAGCCTCGTAACAAGCATTTGACAGGCCCAGTGTAAGGAATGTGAAAGGAAAATGTAGTATCGTCCAGCAAACGATCACTCCATCGAATCTGACCCCTAACCATGTTTTCATTTGGATGTCGTCACTCTGGCCATTTGTGACAGAGTAAACATTTCTCTTAACACAAAGGCCTTTTTTTTCCAAAATACAATTTTTTTCCATTTTATGAGCCAGCTGCTAGACTAGGGTGTGATCCCTAGAGATCATTCAACTGTGATAAAACATCATGAGATCTCTATGTGTGGGAATATCTCCCCCGTCTTTCCAACTGTGTTTACTGCTTCTTAAAATGTTTCTTCTCAACATTTCAGAGATAAGCTTCTGCACTTTGAATCTGCTGGTTAGGGCTTTCACTCCTTGTAAAGTCCGATTACATGGGAAAATATGACAAAACATCCCACATTATGGGGTGAGCACACATCCTGTTGTTCACAGTAAAATGTTTAAAAATAGTATAAAGCAGTTCTAGAAACATTGTCAATCCTTAATATTCATGCTGTACTTTAGTCCTGAGCTCATATAATAGAGCATCAGTCATACGTATTGCTAAAGATGGGCATTAGCATGCCACTGACCAAATGCATGTTCCATTACGACGATATGTAGAAGAGACCAGTTTATCCATGTGATGTGGCTTGTGGGTCCAGGGGCATGATTCGCGCTTCAGGTGCGAGAGGTCCCGGGTTCAAATCCCAGACAAGGTCAAATTTTCGAGGAAGTCCATGGCCTAGTAGTTAGGGAATTGCCCTAGCAATCAGAAGGTGATGGGCTCAAATCCCACTGAGGTCCCCCCACACCGCTCCCCTGGTGACCATATTAGTGACAGTCGCTTGGTGAAAGGGTTAATTGCAGAGACAGAATTTCACATTGTTCACACTGTGTGCAGGACTACTGTATATGGGCCACTTTAGTTTACATTAAACCTTGGGACGAAAAACTAATTTCATATCAAAAATCATAGAAGGGCCATCTCTTCTTCAGACCTGGTTGTCCCAGGCAGAGCAGTCACATGACCCAGTCCTATTTTGTTATTGGCCAAAACCAACTAGCACTAGGTATCAATAACTCCAACTTCTTTTCAGGCAGGGTGGCTGCAGCCCCAGACAAGGCCATGCTCACTCTACGGCCCTTTCCCACAACCTCCAGGCACCTCTGAGGAAGTCATCCGTGCCTAAATGTGCCTCCTTAATCAAAGCTTGAATGAAGAAGTTGTCCTGGAGGTTGGCTGCCGCGGGTACGGCATTAGCAGAGCACATGCTCGCCTTTCAGGTCCCAACAATGAAGCCCATTGTGTCGCTCCAGAGCTGTCCGTTCAGATTTAGGATGGGTCTCCAGCAGCAAGACAATGCAGGAGAGATGGCTCAGGCCGTAGTCCTTAATGAGCCACAGAGGATCCGGCTTTGAGATGGACACTGGGCCACATGCACACACCATGACAAGAGCCGGGAAGTTTTGGACTGAGCTAAAAGGCCCTTTTTTGATCTCTACAGTCATACAATATTACATCAGCACTCTTAAAGTCCATTTTGGGAGCCCATTTGCAAACCTTACAGCACAATTTGTGGAGTTGTTTACTGCCCTGTGCTGTAAAACTGTTGTGATGAGGTTTGCTGCTCCTTGTGGGTAATGGTAACGGGCAGCCACTTTACTCGCTGGTTTGTTTCTGTTATGGATACAACATTTTAGACAGATAAGCCTTTATGACAGACAAATCTCCTCACTGGCAGTGTATCCATAGAAGGCAAATCAATTTGCTTGATGCAAAAAACTTTCCACGAATGATTTTGGTTTTGTTATGGCAACAGTTTGTGTGTGCTTGCTACGATCATGAATGTTGTGTTTCAGGGAAACAGTGGTCTGGCTCTTGCATTAGCTTATCTTCATGTTATAATCCATTTTCCTTGCTTATTTTTCCTACATTACACTGTCCTAGCATTCTGCAGAGGCTACTGGCTTGATATAAACCTTACTATGCTTGTAAATGCAGTTTGATTTATTTTTTTGTAACAGCAGGATAGGAGTATTACAGTACAGTACATCACGTCAGAACTATACCTTATATTCTAATATATAAAAGGGAAAAAAGGTTTGTGCCTTTTGTTTTAACATTTCATGGTGAATGGACCCCTAGAAATGGTCAAAAATGACAAATATAATACAATATAATAATAACATCTTACTTTAATTCAAAGTTAAGAATGTTGTTCCTCTCCTGGAACAACCTTCATGTAGGAGACATGATGCAAACAATGTGCCGTAAGAATATGTGAATTATGTCTATCAATAAGTAGATAAACGAATACAGAAACTGACACCTTGCACGCAGTGATCATTGTTCTGAGGACAAAAACAATATCCTGTTTTACGTTTACGCTGTGTCTCAGGCTGCTTGGTCTATTAATAACAACAGCCTGAGGCTGAATGAAAATGGATGTGCTCGTGGGGTAAACATCCTGACAAACTCTGTTACACCCCTCCTCCCTCAGACTCTCAAAGACAAGATACTGTCTCTCCAATTAACAGATGGTCCACCAGCTTACAAGGGGCCTAACTAGTGAGAAGCGGTGTGTACGGTCTGTGAAAATATGCAGTGATAATGCTGCTCAACTGCCTGATTACCTCTACCATTATGTCATTTCTCAAGTGTCCTGTTTATTATTGTTTTACAGTGAGGATCTTACATAAATCTTTCCCATCCAATGTTTTGAAAATGACAGTTCATGGATCTTTATAGTCCCAGTTAATTCTGCTTTTGTTTTCCTTGGTTGTTCTCCCAGCAGAGTTGCTTTGAGACATTAGCCACGGACTTAGACCTTCAGCCGTGATTACAACTGGCACTTTTAATAACAGAGAATTCAATTCCCAGCCGCCTTACGTTATACTTCCGATGCGAGTAGCAGATCTATTGAAACGGAGTTAGCAGTGACTTGCCAAATCTTGTTATATAGCGTTGTGTTCATCAAACTCCCCCAGAAAGTGAGAGTTAGTGGATATGAGTACCTGCTGTTTCGTTTGCTCTCGTCTTTTCTGTGTTTGCTGTTGAGAAAGGATAAAAGTGTTTATAGCAGCTGAGGTGGGTCTAGAGATCCCTTTCCTGTGGCGTAACAGTTTTCACTGTTTACAGTGTGTCATGGCAGACGTGTTAATCCTGAAAGGGGCTCTGCTTTAAGAGCATGTTAAAAAAAAAAGTTGAAGTAGAGCCACAGGCTCCTTCCTTTCTTCTTCTATGTGATTAGGCTGTGTCTCAGGCTGGTTAAGGGGGGGGGGGTTCTTTTCTTTGAGGGGGAGGTCGAGGGGACTTTGTGCAAGTGGTGGTTCTCTTTTCTTCTCACACCATTTTTATTGAAATGAAGACCATCTATCAGAGTGCTGAGAGCCTCTATTCAGGGCCTTAGAAAGCCATGCTGCAGACAGACCTGTCTGAGGACTGCCCAAACACGTATGCAGCAGATGTGTTAAAGAAAGCGCAGGCCGCATTCTCAATAAGCTCCCCTCCTCCTGCCAGTGCCAGCTTTATGCTAATTTTCACACACAGTCATCCAGAGCATTTACACAGGGCTTTGGGCTGTGGTGGACATGCCCACTTCACAATGCCGCCACAGTGACAGATTTCCCCTTCCACTTTCGTGGCTAACTGGCACCCGTTAGTATTACACACGTAATGCGAACGGGTGCCAGTTGACTCTGAACCACAAACGGCAGCCTTCTTGTCTCAGAGGTGTAAATTTAAATCTAAACTATCGTCTCTGACCAAGCGTCTGTAAATAGAAATAAGCAATAAGATTAAATTATTTAAATGCTTGCTGAAAAATGATCCATTTATGTTTGTGTGTGTGTGTGTGTGCGTGTGTGTGTGTGTGTGCCCAACATTACAGCGTGTTAAATCTAAAACTTGTGCACCAATGTTAGCATTAGCATACTACTAGAATGTATATAAGGGCGCTAGCAACCTGAACTGATGGTAATGCAATGTTACTGCAAGGGTGTACACTTGCTTTAGAAAGGTGTTTTGTAGAATGTTGGCTTAAAGGCATGAATCCTTCTCCGCTTCCTTTCAGCATGACTGGATGAGATCATTGACTAACCGCTTTCATTAAAATGGACTACTCTCTGTTCATGCATCATTGCAAACACTTGTGTTTGGTAGAAAGCTCTTGAGCCCGGTGTAGGACAGTGGTCACAGATCCATGACCTGTTGTTTGTGTGATGCTGACTGCAACACATTGAGTATGAGCGATAGTGTGTGAGGGTGTACGTGCATCAAATGCAGGAATAAGCAAGAGGAGGCTTGGCTTGGACAGCCCGAGGCAAGCCATCTGCCACGTCAGAGAGGGGCTGCTATTGTCTGTGCTTGAGGAATGCTAAAGCAGATTGATGAAGGCCCCAGCAATTCCGTCAGGGACAGCACCACGAGCAGCAGGGGTCACACACTCTTCCATCCTCCCCAAAGATGCATCCCCTCTGTCCACTTCCCTTGGGTGCTCAGTACATAGTGAATGCTTCTCAAATGCTCCTGATATAAAGAGGGAGCTTGATTTTTTAATTGACTCTTTCTTTGGCTCCCTTAGCTCCTTAAAAATAAAGGTTTGATTCTTGGCTTGAACACTGTTCTTGGAAAAAACACTTGAATTTGTATAGAAGTGTTCTATCATGTGGGAGGAACTTTAATAGATCCCTTACTTTTCACACATCTCATGTGCAGCACAGGTTCTTTAAAGCACAGTTCAATGAAGATTTGGGGTTGTTTTATACTAGCATTCATTTTAGAGCTTCTCTCAAGAGAAGAACTGACATGCCACACCACATTAAGTGTTAATATACGGAATGTTTTGTAGTTCGCTTTTTCTGGCCTTTTGATGCTACCAACCTTGGATGAAAGAAGCTGAAGCATTAATCCTCTTAAACCCAAAGTCAGCAGCCGTTTCAAAGAATCCTTTTTTTCTCCCTAGTTACAGCTTTTTCTCTCTAAGCTTTTTTGCGCTTGGCCTATTTGTTCAGGATCTGAGATTTTTTAAATGTTGAATCTTGTGTTACTGAATGTGGCTCAGTCAGATGTTCATGTGATATCAGTCAGATATTTCTGATGTTCAGGGAAATGAACAGTCAATGCCTCTGCTTTGGAGCCACTGGGGTCTAGTGACAAGTTTAAAGCATTAGGGTCGGATATGGGCACTTTTCTTTAAGTAGGAAAAGCGGGAATCTCCTCTTTAAACTGAGGGACAAAGACAAACCCCCGGGGCTATGCCTGGGCTCCAGGAGACCGCAGTCAAGCAGAGCGCCCTTCATGTGTGCTTGCTTGGAGGATGACCTCTGACCTTCTCAGCAGGTGTCAGTGCCCAGGCTTTTAAAAGAGAGGAGCCTGCACCGTCCCACCACAGTTAGCGGGGCAGGGCAGCTGAGAGGGCCAGATGTTGTATAGGGAACCCCCCAGGGAAAAGTGTGCCACTGTTCCAGAGAGAGTCTCATACAACAGAGCAGAGCTCTCACAAAACCACAGAGCACACACACGCAGCTCTGTCGCCATGGTGACCGGTTGCTGTGACAACAGTCCTGAATGAGTGAGTGAATGAATGAATGTGTCCACAGCCTGAACACGCCGGGCCTCAGTTCAGCCCTTTTGTGCAGGATCGCCCCGAGGAGGTCAGAATCTGAACCTTTGGTTAGATTTCTGTTTAAAAGAATCATTTTGTTCCAGCCTTCTAAGACTGGATCCTGAAATTATCAGTGAAATTAATTCTGTTTTACATTTGCACAGCTACATTTGACTTTTTGGCTTTGATTAGAATTTTTTACTGTTTGCATTATTACTATTAGGCTACTAGAAGCAGTAGTAGTAGTAGAAGCAGTAGTAGTAGTTAAATATCCCATATGTTAAATATCTAGTACCCATGACCACCTCACCAAAGCTGGCCTCTGCATAAATGCTCCAACTTGCCATTGTGCTGTTAAAGAAATAATCTTTGACTGTTATGCTGACCACAGAGTGAACGTATGGATGATACAAGAGGCTGATTCTGGGTAAACTGAACATTTGTTTTTTTTAACTACAGCTAGGCTCATCAATTATCAGTCTAAAAGATAAATGAATACAACAGGCCTGATCTTTATTGAATTGAAGTACTTTCGATATGATTCACTGTAAAAGAAAATAAAGAGAATGTCATTCAGATGTCTTACACTCTCATATGTCTGTGTTGTAGTCAACCTTTCTTCAGTAGCATTAATCCCAGGATGAAACATGAACGACTCCCAACTCCCTATATGGTATTCTAGGTTATGAAATTCTGGCCTCTACACACAAAGCATGCACTGTTCGTCCAGTATGAAATTGTGCATACATAGCTGAATCATAGATGGCTATTTGTTAGACATATTGTTTTCCGTTTGAGCCATTGTTTTCCGTTTGAGTCATTTTAGATTCAGTGTGGGAAAAGAGACACACAACACTCTTAGCTTGGTGCTAGTATAAAACCGGGAATCACACAGAGGTGCTAATAAAAACAAGCATTTTCACTGTAGTGGTACTTTGGGATGTAAAACTATGCATAAAGAGAAGGGTTTTTGAAGGTTTCTGATGTATTTTTATAGGGACGAACTGAATATTCGGCCACTGAAAGATTTTTTAACGTGACCGAAACAGTGATGACACAATCAACAGCCGCAGACTGCACACGGCAGATTGGATTACAGTTCGGTTTGGTTCTACTCTGTTCAGTTTGGTTTCGGACCTACAGTTTTCCATTACAACTGGTTGCTATAGCGACCAAACATTCTGAGATGCAGCAGGAGCGGAGTGTTCTAAGCTGAGGTAAACAACCTGGCATCATTATAATCATCAGCATGAATGAAATCAGAGGGGTTTTATTTCTTAGCCTTCTGGCTGTTTGCCACAAAACAGAGACAATTGGCTCACCAGACAAGGCTTAAAGAAGCAACATTAGTGTTAGCTAATGCTAACACTAATACTAAAGTTCAGTCAACAACACTGATGTGACTAAAGTGACAGCCAATCAGTAATCTCCAATATGTACATGTCATCATTTAATATCAGTACAGCATGGTTTCAGTTTTCGGCCAAGTGTTTCCTCGTTTTCGGTTTCCGTTTTGGTCCAAAAAAATCATTTCGGTGCATCCCTATATTTTGTGTTCATCATTATTTGAGAGAAAGTTTAAAAGTTGACTGCAATACACAATCATAGAAATATTTCCAGTTTTTAAATTTGCCTTTACCATTAGAAGTTCATCAGTTATCAGATAACGAGAGCATGGTACAGATGGATATTCTTTATTTGTCACTCATAGCTAGTTGATTTCTAATCTTCCATCACTTTAGCAGACACTTAAGTGTTTGTAAATCAAAGAGGAGATTGATCATTTCAATGTTGATGAAAAGTTATTGACGTCCATTCAGTCATATATTGTTTTGCAGAAGGCATTCAGTGTATTCAATGTATTCAGACTAGCTTTTGGTCCAGGGATACTTGGTTGGCTCTCTCTGGACTGAGGGCTTTGCTGCAGTCAGCGGGGCAGTCTGGGAAGAGACAAGGCTCCTTAGAACACACTGCTGTTGCCTGGCCAAAAGCATAGAGAGCATCCTGCACAACGACTGGCACATGTTGACAGAACAGAGAAACTGTGGAATGTGCTGGCCAGTGACGACTCCACCACGGGACTGCTCTCACTTCAAAGCCCCAGGGAACTGCAGGCACAAGATGAGGATTAAAGACACAGCATGTTGCCTGGGCTGTTTACCAGAAGACGGCTGCTGTGGAATGTGAGATTTCACTCACTGAAATGTTCAGAAAACAGCATCAAATTGGTAATTGCCCAAAACACAGATGACTTAACAATGCTCATCTTAGTGCTTGTATGGGAACCACAGTCAAATAAAACGTTAACTGCACTGTAATTAAAGCTCATTATTTCCTCAGCAATGCATGAATTAACCACAGCTCAATACCATGCAGTCATACATCAGAAACAGAAAGGCCACTCTGAATACTGATACTGTCCGAACTACCCATCATAAATCCATAAGAGTGAATGAACTAAACAGATGCTTACATATAAAGCGCATTTGGCCGGGAATTATTTCCACAAATCAAAAGAGCAGGGCTTGTGAGCCTGGCTAACTTCAACATGTTTTATTAGAAGGCTTGGAATAACATCGTATGGGGAAAAAATTGAGGGAGGGAGAAAGATGTAATCAGCTTATTAATCATTGTTGCTTGGGTGAAGTGGTAGTGGGACGTGCTAGTTGAGCAATTGCAGAGCACGGAAGTTAAAAAAAAAATCTATAGCATCCATGTGAAGACCATATAGATTAACAGAAGCACCTAGAAGGTCAAGATAATAACATACCTCATTCTCCACTTCAGCTCTACCCAGAAAAATGATCAACCCATATAAAATATAACTACATTTATTTCATTGCTTTGCTTTTGGTAATAAAATATTTTGACATATAGACATATTTACATTATCATGGCAGTTTGGTCACTTAAAACCCAATGTATACACAACCAGTGCTTAATTCAGTGCTACTGTCATTCAAGATACAAAGAAATACATACACTAAATTTTTGATTTAAGAAAAATGCACTCCTAAAAATGGTCAAAATCTTTAAACCATTTCACAAAGTTTGGGTTCTTTCAATGAAGATCCTTCATTTTCACACTCTCAATATTAAATATGATTCTTTAGCTTTGCTTCAAATAACAGTTTTAGCATTTTTATTTTTTAGATACAGAATCTGTTTCAAGCCTTGGAAAAGGGAAGGAGAAAGAAGCGTTTAAGAATAGGATTCCTCCTTCAGCAAAAGTAGTGTAGGCGGGTGGGGTCATGGATGTTTTAGGAAAAGTGGTAAAATGTGAAGGGAAAGGAAAAAACACTGCTTCAGAATGTCTCCCTGCCTTTCTTAGTGTGACCCTGGCAGAGAGATGCCATTGTTTGGGGCCTCGGCAGTTTGCCAGAGGTCAGTGTGGGCCTCAGGCTTATTGTGGCCCTGGTGCTCACTGACCGCTTGTGTCGCATCTGTCTTTCCACTGAGGCGCGATGGCTGAGCCACTCTGACTGGGCAGCCTGGGGTCAAATAAGGCCGAGGGCAAAGAAAAGCACTGGTCAGGCCTGGCAAACGCGGGGGGAGGCAGGTCTTGAACTTCAGCCACTGAGTGAAAGCCCAGGTCAGGTCACACTTTCTGCCCCCAGATTAGCAGATCAGCCCTTTCGCAAAGGTTCAACGGGATCACTTTCAGGATTTTCACCTCAAAGGCGAAGGCCATGCAGCATTTAAAGAGAGATAGAGTAAGAGAGACATAGCTGCAGCTGTCGTTACGGCAAAGTGGAACGATGTCATGGAGAAGATGAGAGAGGTCTAAACCTTCACGTCTCTGACCTGGCAGACTCCTGTCCCTTAGGAGGCCGCTGGGTCAAAGAGAGACCACGCTGCTCTCTGAGCTGTTGACAGATGCTTTAGGATACCCCAAGGTTCAGTTTCATTTTGAAGAATATATTACGCATGCTCTTGGGTGTCTGCTGTGGTTATTTGAGCACTGGGTTGCTGTATTCAGTCAGATTACAGAATGACACAGCTTTGATTTACCATGTAATTTGTATTGCCTGCCACACACGGCATAAACTGAGGCTGCTTTTGGCAGTGCCCACTGGGAATCAGGGTGGCCCCTTAGTCAGACTGCACAGTGTGGATTACGAGCTTTCATAAGATAAACTCACTTTTTGTTTTACGCTTGAACTATAAAATAAAGTGGAGCCTTACTTTCCGACAAAGAGAATCTGACAGGCCCTGTTTTCAAGGGGCAAGAAAGCAGGCTTGTGTTTAAAACAAGGAAAAAACGTCCTCAGTGAAATAGATGCCTTGTATGCAGCGATTTCGTCATCTTCAGAATGAAATTTCCACTCCAGATGTTACTGCAGGCTGTGACTGTATGGAGGATGCTTGTTTCCTCGGCAGTTATCTGACACTAATTGAAATGCAGGGTTGAGTTTCTGAGAAGCAGTTTCAGCAAGTGATCCCACTGCATGAACTGAATGTAAGTACATCAGTGACCATTCAGCTGAGTGTGCTTCAGCTGCAGCATGTCCTGAAACGGTGTCCCAGGGACATCAACGTCCTTGCTAATAGTGGCAGGCTTTGGGTCAGAAGGCCTTTTGTATTAGTTACCGAGTGGCAGCTGCAGCCAGTGGATCTGTTATATGACACGCCTGAGGGCAGTTTTATGAACTTTGTCTGACTTTATGGAGGAGAAGTGGTAAATGTATGGATATATGTGGAAAAAATATTCATGTTTTCAGAAGGATAGTCTGAGGCCAAATGTGTAAACCACAGATTAATGAGCAATTAATGAGGGAACCTGTCAGAAATGTATTTATTTTAAATGCAGGCACTGCAGTATCAAATATCTTGCTACCCTTTTAAAGTCTGATCTTGGAGTATACAGGTATGTGCAGTGGAATGATATGAATTGATATAAGTTTTGTTATGTTGCTGCACAATAAAACAAATATTCATTCAGAGTAGTTTGATGTGAAACGCTCCATTTTAAAGAAACTTACTGGGAGTTGAAGGTGTTCACAGGAATGGTAATATTAACCAGACATTTGAAGAATGAAATGAATGAATGAAATGATTGATGCCTGAAATATTGTTTCACAGTAATTCTGTGACTAAAACTATATATTACTATATATTAAAATACATTGAACAATACGTATAATACCTTTATTAATACATTTGTGGATTCATGATGAAGACATACATTTAGGGTGTTCTAAGACAAAGTAGCACCCAATTAAAACTTTAAGATTCGGTACAATTTTACTTTTATAAACGATACAAAATTGACACATGTAGGTTCCCTGGTCATTTTGGATGAAAATTTGCCTTTTTAGCATGAGCTCTGTAAAGAAATATGAGTCAGCAAGTTGAGTCTCTACAGTAAACACCAAACCAGTATAGACTCTGTATAGACCACAGTGATTAAACTATACAGACTTTTTACACTTCCATAGGAATTCAAAATTGGCTTATCCAGAGAGATTTAAATAAGACAAGAACAGCTTATGCATATTGCTATTCAGCTATGTGCTACAAGACCAAATTGCCATTTTGGAAACATTGTGGTTGAATTAGTGACAGATAACTTCAAAAAGAAACACATATCCAGATGCACAAATAGTGCTAAATAGTTTTAGGAAGTAGGAGGGCAACCTTCAGCGCAAAACAAAAAGCTACAGCGTACAGTAAATGCCTATAAGCATGGTGAAAAAGATCATTCAACAATACATAATGGAAAGAATCCCAGTGTTGCATGATGTCACAGTATAGCATGAAGCTATAAGAAAGTACTGAATGTATAAAAAGATAGAACCAGGGATGATTAGAGTCTTCAGCTGTTTTTTGATTGTGAGAGATTGCGATAAACGAAGGTGGGTATCTCATCTAACTTTTGAGGAACCATGTATAAAAACTTATAAAAAGAAAAATGTGTAGTGCATTATTAAGAATAAAAATTATGTCTCATTAAACCTTCTTACTTCACTGGCATTATCCTGAGCATTGTTTATGAGTTTATGTTGAAAGAGAGCCCATTCCTTCTTTATATGATGGACTTTAAACAAACTAATTAGGGTCATGGTGAAATCATTCATAAAGTTTCCCTGTAAGACAGTACAGAGCAAAGCCGGCCAGGATATAGAGATAAATCCACCTCCTCCTGTTTTTAATTTGAGGCCAACACAAACATGGACGCTTTATCTATATTACGATCAAGCCACTGTCGGGAGGAGACTCTTCCTTCTAGCCAATGGCTGTCTGATTAGCAGAGCAAGTCTGACCTCCTTTGACATCTTAGAAGCGTTCAGAGAGGGGAAGGATAAAAATCCATCCCGTCCAGCCAAGAGACGTGCAGCAGAGCAAACGACTGCAGGTTATGGCATCTACAGGAAGCTCCTTGGGGTGTGCTTGTTATCGACCATTCCAGACCCCTCTCCTCTGACCCGCAAATGCATCAACATCTGCAGGAAGCATCCTGCAACAGGCAGCGGTCAAACATCTCCACTTTTATCCCTGACCACCACCCAGCCCCTCATCCCCCAACCCCAGACTCAGGACACGGATGCAGCGGGGTCTCTGATGTCAGAGACAATTCCTCAAACATTTCCTATTTTTCAACACGTACGAAATCAACTGATAAAACAGTACTTTCCACTAAACTGCTGAGGAGTGCAAAGCCATTCCTCTTTGATGCGGCCCACTATTAATGTCCATATGCTTTTAGTTTGAAGCCGATTCCCACCATTGTCTGCGGATGTGTTTTCAAGACAGCATATGGGTGTTATTTATCATGCTGCTGCTGCTTTTTGGCCCTCTCAGATAGGGCTGCTGGACATATCTGTTTGGAGAAGAAGATGCTTGACAGAACCGAAGCAAATCTGTCTTTGAATAGTGTTTACTGCTCTGCTGTTATCATCAGAGAATTGAAAAACTCACCAAAGCTGGCTGAATTAAAACCGTGACCGAGTCCCAGCAGCTAGAATGCGTTTTGATATTTAATGTCCAGACCTGAATGTTCAACATCCAGGCCGTGCAGGAGACTATTCGAAGTTTAAAAAGGGTAAATGGGTCGATTTTTTTAGACACAGACTGCAGCATGCGATTCGCATAGCAACTGGCAGCCAAAGAAATGTGATTAAAATAGCTAATGGATGCAACAAACACATGTGTTGAGCCTGTTGTAGATACGCAGCAGAAAATAATTTCAGGAAATGGATGACGGCAAACTGAAGAGAAAAAATCCCACAAAATATTGCCACACTCAAGTGAACAGTTTGGACAACTCAGTAGAGAACTTTCTTTTGGCTTGCCAGCTAATATTAGACCTGGCTTCTAACACTGTAGCAAACAGTTTGTTATTTTCTCAGCCAACAAACTTTTTGAGCACATTTGAGCAAATTGTGTTCAGCTGATGATGAGGTTTACTGCACAAATAAATCCTAAGATCTTTTTTTTTTTCTTTATTAATACTTTATTAATATATTTTTACTTTATTTCAAAATCTTGTGTGCTGGTTAAACTAGGGCTATATCAACACAGACAACTACAATTTGTTTTTCTGCGTTGTGCCATCATGATGTTTTGATGTATTGTTACACCCCTAAGCTGATCAGAAAATTGAATCGTGTAATGGCAGATGAAAATAATTGGCAAGCAGTATACATACAAAATTATTAATAATAATGATCAAATTATGGGCCATTATGGACATCAGTAGGCTAAGGCGCAGATGTTTGAATCCCCTCAGTCTCCACATCTCTGTTTGTGTCTATTCAACATGTAGCCCAGTGTGTTTTTAACAAGCTAAAATAAAAGCTGATTCTGGGTGGCCGCTGCAGTGGTTATGGCTTTCTTTTCCACACATCACACAAGAAGGTTCGACATACTTGTAAATGTGACAACACTGTGGTATTCAGTATCCTGTAGTCAAGTAGTGTGGTAGTGTGCACTCCACATTTTTGCACAGTGCTAATGGAAGCTTAGCGGAGAGCCTGTGCTAATTATCGGAGTTCCTTTGGTAGAGCTCAAACTGAACAGAAATCCGGGCAGAAAGATTTGTTCTGTGAACTCTAGTGAACTACACGGCAAATTACTGGATTGAAATTCAAAGATGCTACCGACCTAGCTTCATAGGAAATTAGACTGACAAGCAATGTTTTCCATCAGATGCAAAGCGATCATTCTCTGTAAATAACTACTGTGAGCAAAACATCCTTCTCACATTTCACACATTTCACACCCTTGCTTTTGATTTGATTCACTCTGTTTTGTTTGTAACACTAGTAGTGCTTGTGATGCAGATTTTCTGATAAACAGCCTTACAGAGCAAACCAGCTCTGTTCCTGGTTTGCTCTGACTAGAGGAAGTCCTACTTTGTCTCTCGTTGATGGGTGTGGAGAGTGATGAGGGTCCAGCCGCACAGATCACCCTCCACCACACTTCCTCTTGCTGCTCCCTGGGTGGGACTCCCTCAGGGCTACACGGAATCACACACCCCATCTCTCACACAGAACATTTGCATTGTTCCCCAATCATGCTACCCATGAACTCTGACTCCTCTGGGTAGGGCCAGTGCAGTGGAGAATGTTTAGGTCTGCAGATTCTATCAGCTGTTTGGCTGCAGTTATGGTGGGGGGGTTGTTTGAGGTTGTTTCAGTTGGTTCTGTGCCTTGGGAGATATGAATCTGCCTCGCAGGGCAGGAAATGAAAAATAGCCCTTCAGTTACTTAAAAGCACTGATTAATCAAATCAAAATTGCCAGAAAGATCCAAACTGGAAGCAAGCTCTTCTTGGCACACCAGAATTTTCAGCAGGGAAAACAATTACAGCTAAACAATGGTTGACTTTGACTTGCTGGTGGTCATGAAGTATTTTTAGTGTTTATTTTCTTGTGACATGGCAGGTGTTTCTGCAACTGGCCTTTCTGAAGTTAAAGCTTACTAAAAATTCTTTGATTTTTAACCGCCTAGGATGTCTTCTTTGTGTGTGTTAAAAAAAGATTCCCAGGTACCTACTTGTCAGAATCAGAATCAGAATCGCGTTTATTGGCCAAGTATGTGAGCAAACACATACAAGGAATTTGATTCCGGTAGATGGTGTTTGTCTAGTACAACACTATAAAACAACAACAATAATTAAAAGATACAATGAACAATATACTGAGCAAATATAATATACAATAATAAATCTACTATATGAGTACGTAATATGGATTTATATTTATAAATATTAGATAAATGTTAACAAATGTATATAAGTACTTTTGTACATATATGTTTGTACTATTCATAAATATAAATATATGTATATACAGTATATGTGTGTATAAATGAACAATACAATATAATAAACAATCTAAATCTCATATACAGAAACATTTTATTGGGAAATCTTTACATATAATCCCCCGTGTTTCAACTGGACAGTTGAAGCATTACGGATTGTGATTACTCTGGGAATACTTGACATGCTGTAACGTTAGCCTGAGCTCAAAATAGCCTCGCCCACTTTAAGACGCCGTTTAGAAGCCGCTTCCCAACGGAACCGTTAGAAGGGCTCAGAACTCCCTGCAGTGGATCTTAGATCTACACCTGTCCACAAGCAGTCAACATATTGCCAGGCTTCCTCCAGGGTAACTTAACTTTAAGGTGACTGATACTGTAATGGGGGCTTATGGTACTGCGGAACCATCTCTGGACCCTGTAAACCTTTTTTCTGCAAATAGATATGTTGTCCAAAACCCCTTTTTGCCTTTAAATGAAATGACAATAGCATGCTTAATCACTCAAACCGTGTTGGGTAGTTAAGTTAACTTACTTAAGTGTTTTCACACACTATACAATGGATTCACAAACACAGGAAAAAATATAGTGCATAATATTCCAATATATACGTGCCGTATTTTCTACATTTTAGAAAAATCTTGGCCACTGACATTCAGCCACTATTTACATTTTCATCTAATTTGATTATGTTTTTAAGGTTAATGTTGACATCTTTGTGACTGAACACAATTTAAAAAAAAAAAAAAAAAAAATTCTTTGACTTACATTGTTTCTCTCTAGGGCTTATGTATTGTTGGGTTAGGTGTTGGCTAGTTATTATTTGGACAGTTGTTGTATAGATGCTCTGACTGCAGTATCTCGGTTAAATAGCTGACTCAGATTTAAGCTGTTTTTCAGGTAAGAAACAGTTGTGGAATTCTTAAACACTGATGAACGTCGCTCTGGATAAGAGCGTCAGCTAAATGCCCTAAATGTAAATGTAAATGTAAATGTAAATGTAAACACACATTTGACTTCTGAGATGATTTTATTTTCGAACAATATGATCCCAAAAGGACTTCTATAAGACGCCCAGTGTTTTTTTTTTAAAAAGGGAATTCCATTTGCCCTTTAACCAAAGAAGCAAACTTGGGACACCAGGCAAGATTTCATCAACTGTCATTTCAGTGTCCTTAAGGTTGTATCAATAGGATAGACCAACCATCCCTATCTCTGCAGTAAGATTATTTCATTTAAATGGTCCTATATCAATTTACAGATAATTTCCAAGCCAGTATGCAACATTTGCCACCGTAGTTAGTGGTGGTAAGGTCAGAGCTCGGCATGTGCAGAAGAGTAAAGAATAATAGCACTAAAAAATATAACCCATTAGCAGCAGCAAAGCTATACTCTGGAACAAAACTCCAGGTATGTGTGTTAATGCATCTGGTTGCATAATTTGCTTAATACTTTAGTCTAAGGCACCAAGATCAAGTGGATATAGACAGAACAAAGGGGCTATCCAGACCCTAATCCCAGAGTATTCCCAGCCACACAGGAGGATCTTTTGCTCAAATTGTCTTTTAACCCCTTAAACCCCAGGTTTAACACATCACAAAACAATGCAAGCAGGCTTTGCTATGTTTATGTTAGAAAAGCATGCAATACAAGTTCCCACCAGCGACTCCGTACTTTTTAAGGGGTTAATGCAACTTTAAGTCTAGGTCTGTGCATGGTTAGAGTAGAGAGAACATTAGGGCCCACAGGCCTTTAACTCAGTTTGGTTCCCTGTAGTGAATTTTAGACCACTGTTTATGAGCTGTCAAGACATCCTGCTCATTATTAAGCCTTCATATGGTTTCCATACAGTGTTGGGCAAAACTATAATATCTTGATGCTTCAGGAAATGAACAAAGTTGTATTTTTGTGATATCTGACCAGCTGGAATGGCCCAAAGGTCAGCAGAGCCACATTTAAAGTACAAAATGAGAACTATGGGTACAAATTATTTTTATTCGATGTTCCAACATTGTGATGTAAACAAGGTCATACAGAGTGTGAAATACAGATTAAGATTGGCGGTGATGGAAACCAGGGGTCACTATGTCTACAATGCAAATATAGCCATTTTATTTACTATCCAAAATGATAGCTAAAGCTGATGTAATGTTGATGTTGATAATGGTAATGGTAAAAAAAAAAACCACACGCATAAACAGTACTCCTCCAGCAGGAATGGTTTTGGAAAAGATATGTTTTAGGCCAAAACCACTGCACAAGCATTTGTGTAATAACTCTGATTGAGGTTTTAGGAGGGATTAAAGCTTCACATGTCTGGTTCCTGTCACCATCTCTGGGATCAGGCTCTGTATGTTTCTCTTCACATCAAAACACTCTAAATGATAAGAATAGTAAGAATGTAAGTAAGAAGGATCAAAATAAAAAGCAATTAAGCGGCAAACCGTGAGGGCATGTAGTGTCCATAACTCTATAACCATGCTGCCAAGCAGTGGGCGGAGAGACCTTTGACAGATGGCACTTCCTGTAGATGAGCTGCACCAACTCAGCACAATGAAACACATTTCAGAGTAAAGCACTGTAAAGCAGAGCCGAAGGCTACTAGGCGAATAGAACCTCTAATTGGGACAGTCTTCTCTGAAGAACTGCAGTGTGTACCAGGCTGTTTAAGTGGAGTTGGAGTGTGTATATGTGTATGTATGTATGTATGTATGTATGTGTGTGTATATATATATATATTAGATATATTAGATATATATATTAGAGGTGGGCATAGCTAATTTTTTTAAATCTAGATTAAACTCATTGTAATCTTGAGATTAATCTAGATTAAAATGCGAAAAAAAAAAA